>NW_001799366.1:146825-211860 GCF_000165425.1 Paramecium tetraurelia | reverse complement strand
ATATTATTTCATAATTGAATAATTTTGAATAAATTCAATTTAGAATGGTATCTCAATGATTTTGAATAATACATTTCTATCTTGATATCTTTCAATTAATAGAGGTGCGCATTGCTATTCTATATACTATTTGAATTCGACCTAGATATTTACGATATTCCTCATAAAAGATATGATAAAATATCATTAGGATTATTCTAAATTAATTATGAACGATAAACTGAAATTTTTTCTAAAACTATATCAGTACCAGACGAAATCAGAATATTATGTTTGTCAGTAATTTAAAAGAATACTAAAAGAAGAAGAGTAAATTATATAATTGAATTCAAGCCAATAGGTTTAAACTATCGTAGAATAGCTAAAACATAAATATTATTAGAAACCTAATGAAGAGAGCAATAAGGAATTTCTTTAATTTTTAAATCGCTTAAGCTTTCTGATATTAAGAAGTATAATTAATATTATAAAGATAAATCTAGAGGTCGTAAATATTTAATTAAAAAAGGCTTGAAAGAAACTATAGTAATATGAAGTGTGTTTAATTCACTAATTTATACTTAACTTTTAAACCAATCATTTAAACTTTTTTGTTAATAGATAAGCAGAATAATGAAATTACTTTAGAAAATTTAGCGGTTAAGAAAACTAAATTTTAGTTAGATTTTATTAGAAATTAAAATAAAACCTAATTGGAGTAATAGAATGCAATTGTTCTAACAAGTGAATACGACACTATTTAAGAATGTAAAAGCTTTGATGATAAATTTATTTTAAATAATTAAAAAACAGAAACTATAAGATAGATGCCAAAAATGTTAAATAATCTTATAATTACGGTCTTTAGCACAGATCTGACTTGCCTGGGTTGATTCCTCAAAAATATTATTATACTTTTTTTAATGTGAAATTGAAGCGTGTTTTTTTGTAATTTGTTGTCTTATTTTTAAATATATTTAATTCAAATATTTAAGACAATAATATTCTTATTGTATTAAATGAAAATATTAAAACTTCTTTTGATAACTGATTTAATAAGGTTATCGCTTTCTTTTAAAAGATCTGATTATTTAAGGCTGAAGAAAACTTTTTGAAAAATAAATCTTAATATCAGAGTAACGAATAATCAAATAATTAATTAAATATATTGATTTGATAAAATTAGATATTTTAAGCCTTTTAACTTATAAGAGGGTTAATGATAATTTCCTGTTGTAAAAATAACCTGAAAGTAGTTTGAATCTAGCCCAAAAATAAAAGACAAATCCCTTAATATCAGTTTCTCAATAAAATTCTACTATATCTACAGAAGAATTGTCAAATATATCTTGTAAAGATGTTATAATAATAAAAGCCACTAATCTTTGAATGTGATTACTTTAAGTTAGCCATATCTGTTTTAAATCAGTGTTCTGAGCCATTAATAGGAATTAATCTCTATTTTTAATAGATTGGTAGTTTTTGCGTGAGATTTAGGACAAAATATTAATTAAATGGAAATGTTTCGATGAATTTAATGATTATAAGTTGTAATATTAAAATGAAAGAATTGGATATAAAAGGATCGAGTTAATCAGTAACAAGGATTATCATTAAATATTTTTTAAATTATTGTTACTCTTAAAGAAGCAAATCGTATTAAGAAATGATAGTGTTTTAGATTTCAAAAGGAAACAAGTCTATAGGCTTGTGAATAAAGGGGATATTAAATAAATCATCAATTTTGTAAATTATATGAAAGGTCAATGAATTTGTTAATATTTTATGGTTATAATTTTTGAATAATAAATGAAATTTGTAGCATGAAAAAATCTGAATAAACAGAATGATAGCAGTATGTATAGATAATAACTTGATCTTAATAAAAATTATTATAAATTTATATAAATAATGGCTTTGTGGAAGGTATTTTAGAAAGCAGGACAAAGATCCTCTATGCCTGCTGCATTCAAAGAGGGATTATTCGAAAAACCAGGAGAGTTTTAATACAAAGTGAAAAACATTGCAATAAGCTATGAAACAGCTTCTTGGATGCTGAGAGAAGGTATTGTAGAAAACAATCCAAACAAATGGGGCTATGTTTTGAGTAAATCACACAGAGATTTTAATGATTATTGGACGAGAAGTAAGAGTAATTAAATAAATATAGCTATGTTTACTAGGTGTGGCTTGTTTTTAACCGCGTGTTGGCTATTTAGTTGTTTATACACAAAACCAAGATTTGATTGGCAAGATTATCATGATCCTAAATTCGAATAGAAAACATATGGTGATTTAGAAGAAGGAGGTGATGAAGGAGGAGATGATGATTGAAAGAATCAAGATATAAAAATAAATATAAAAATATAATTAACTTAAATATTTTTAGAATGTTGCAGTCATAGTAGCCAACCAAAATTCAGAATTATCCTGGTAAGAGGGTCTTAAATTATACATTTCTCAAAGAATTAGGAAAGGGTGCATTTGGTTAAGTATTAAAATTTAAATTACAAAAAGGTCTTTTCTGCAAAAGTTGACAAGACATCAGATTTGGTAGCGATTAAATGCGTTCCAAAAGCAAAATTAAGTGAGCACAGAGGAATTGTTGGCTAATTATTAGATAGTGAAATTGAAGTATTAAGATAAATCAACAGTGAACATGTAATAAAATTCATTGATTTCTTTTAATCAGAGAATTAATGCTACATCGTTTTGGAATTTTGCAATTGTAAATTTCTTATCTATAATTAAGCTGGTGATTTTGAATAATTGTGGATCAAAAGAGGTAAAAAGATCCCAGAAAATGAAGTCATTGCATATATGAAATAAGTCTTGGCTGGAATGTAAGCCCTACATGAGAAAAATGTCTTACATAGAGATCTAAAGTTGCCTAATATTTTAATTCATAATTCTACTTTAAAAATTGCTGATTTAGGGTTCTGTAAGTAATTGAAGGATCAAAATCAACATGAGCACTTGTTTCTTGGTTCCTTAGGTAATATGGCACCTGAAATTGTTGAGCAAAAACCTTATGGCATGGCTGCTGATATGTTTTCTATTGGCAGTATGTTCTATTAGTTGCTTTTTGGATCTTTTCCATTCACTAACATAAATGAAAAGGCATTTTTGGAAGATATCAGAACAAGTAGACTTAAATATCATTCCTAGATAAACCTAATTTTAGAAAAAATGGAGTTTCAATTTCTACACAATTAGAATGGCTGCTGTATAAAATGTTGATGAAGGATCCTAGGGATAGGTTGAAGTGGTCCGAATTGTATTCAC
Organism: Paramecium tetraurelia; assembly: GCF_000165425.1. Lineage (NCBI taxonomy): Eukaryota > Ciliophora > Oligohymenophorea > Peniculida > Parameciidae > Paramecium > Paramecium tetraurelia. The sequence goes on along the minus strand of NW_001799366.1, from coordinate 208,596 downwards.
ATCCCTTAATGAAATAGAAAGAAATGAGTAAATACTTATGATTATGTAGGATATCAATAATTATCACTTAATTTATTATAAGCTGAATAAATTAATGTTGAAAAAATTGGGAAATTCTATGAAAATAAAGGTTAATTGGAAACATTTGAAAATTCGAATGATTTCATGAAAAAGTTTGATGGAATGAAAGAATAGCAAATCCTTAAATAAAATAATCCGATTAACATTAAGGAGACTGAATTATTACCCGATCTCTAAGATGAATAGGTTAAATTAGAGATAACAGAGACTGAAAAATAAATAGAAGATTTGAAGAAGGTTGAAGAATTAATTGAGAAATACATGAGACTAAGAGATTAAATTGTATATTTATCTAGGACACTAAATGAAATAAATACTTTGATTTCCGAAAAATATTCGGCATTACCATTTTTGTTTCTAATCAAAAAGCTATATAAATTAAATGACTCATTGACAAGAGCATTGTTAGATAAGTAAAATATATTTAGAGTTACAGACCTATTAGATAAAGTATATTAAAATCCACATTTTTAAAAATTCTTATCACAAATGTTGGATGACTAATAATTTTACGAAAGTCTTTTATAATTCGCATTAAGAAGTGCAAAGTACTTCATTTTCATAATGTAGATCATTTTGGGATGAAATTTAAGATAAAAATTGGTAGAGAGAACTGACAATCGAATGTTCAGCTTAATTTAATTAGAATTTCAAAGAAGTGTTGAATGATTTCATTATTAGAACTTTGTCTGAAAAGAAAGAAAAAGAAAAAGATCCTAAAGTAATTGAACAATATATTGAATTATAAATTCATCTTATAGATTGTTGTTGTTATGAAAAGGTGTACCAGAATGACTAGGTAAATTAAATTTCAATTAAAATAGAAAATAAACATAATGGAACAATTTGATGCTTTGTATGAGAAACCATTAAAAATAAAGAATGATATATTTTCTGAAAAAGTGTAATTATTATTTTTATGAATATATATTTTTAATATTATTTTAAATTAATTATAGTTTTCAATGGCTGAAGAGAATTTGGATTAGATTATAGATATGCCAGAATAATCTGATATGATTAATGATGCTAGAACCCAAGTTTTTTAATTTTAAATTAGTTTAATAGGCGAGGTATGCAGTGGAACATTTTAAGGTAGAATCATAAATTTCGAATTACATAAAAAAATTCTTTGATGAAAAATATGGTCCAAATTGGCATTGTGTTGTTGGTACACATTTTATTAATCAATATTTAAGGGAAACATTTTAATTCTTATTCATCTTACGAAAGCAAAAGATATATGTTTTTTTATGAAGGATAAATGGCAATATTACTTTATAAAATGGGTTGAAGCATACGGAATAAATATTATCATTTATTAAATATTAAATTAAACAATTTTTCTGCGTTACCAAATCGATCAACCAATTTCATTAGACCATAAAATAATTGCTTTTCATTGTAATGTTATTAAAATTCCTTAGCATTAATCCATTTCCAATCGCTATGTTTATTAGGTTCCACATTCATTAATTCACTTTTTTCATTATAATCTGCTGTTAAAAATATGACTACAAAATGATGTTGTATTTCTTTTTTCACAACATTCACCATCTAAAATATTTTTGGATTTTCAATATCCAAATTTGTTTCCTCTTTTACTTCCCTAATTGCACAATCTTCCAATTCTTCGAATAATTCAAGATGACCACCCGGTAATGCCAGATACCCATTATCCTTATGATTAAAGGTGTACCATTACTTTACGATAGCTCATCAATACAGAATCTCCATTTCTAATAAATACTCCTACTCCGAGACCAGGGCGAATCATTTTATTAATGAAAATATTTAAATTATAATACAAAAATGTCGATTACAAATACTCATTTATTAAATCCTTCACCATATAGTGGAACGGTGAAGAAATAAACTAATGGCAATTAGTCTCAAACATCTTTGAAGGTATTCTCATTTTATTTTATATACTAGAACTTTTAGAACGTAGTTCCATAGATTAATGTGTAAATCAAAAATCAGATGTAATTAAATTTTAATTGTTAAACCTAAAGAGAATACAAACACCGATAATCTGAACTAGAGACTAAGAGAAAACAATAATCTCCAAATGTCTAAAGGTTCAGTTAAGCAAAAAATAACAATTTTGTTTCCGGATATTATTCGAATGGAAGTGCACAATAAAAAAGCATTAACTTAATTAAGCAATAAATATGTTATCAATTAAATTCTGTTTAAGATTTAAAGAAAGGAGTATAAGACGAGAAAAAAAGTTTAAAAAAACAATCTAAAACTAAGTCTTCTGAATAATTATTATCAAAATCACATAAAATAACTACAGAACCTGCTTAAAAAACTTAAAACAATTAAAATTTAATAAATAAAATTAAGGAGTAGTCAAATTAACAAAAGAATGGAAGCGTAAGCAATCCAATCGAATTTAATTTTAAAAAATTACTTCAAAAATACCATTTAACTTTAAATAAAGCTAAAAGTACTGACAGATTAAAAAATATTAATCATCCAGATTTTTTGAAAGAATCCTTTAGATAAAAAGAATAATAATAATCAGCATTATAGCATTATGTCAACATTCAACTTTATGATAAAGAAAAAACAATAGAAATTAAATATGACTGTTCAGAAAAGACTACAGATTAATTATTTTAATATTTGATTGATAGTTGTTAAGATAGTAAATATATTATTATTAACATAAGATGAGAATATCATAGGATTTTCATCCGTAGATAATAACATCGCAGTTGAATACTACTTAAGTCTCAAAAATAAAGATTTGATGATTTTAGATAAGCAAACCATAAAATTATAACCACTTTATCCTGAATACACTTAAAAATTATCACTTAAGGGCTTCCATTTTTTATTATGCGTTGGAATTGGAGGATTTTCAAGAGTATATTTGGTTAGATCTAAAAGAAATGGTAGATTTATAGCCTTGAAATTGATATCAAAATAATTCATAATAGAACATTAAAAATAATAGATTGTGTAAAATGAAAGAGATGTTATGGTCTAATTAAATTTAAGCGATTAATAAATGCCTAAGTAATTTATATGTCAGCTGGAATGTGCATTTGAAACTAAACATTGGGTATGTTTTGGTATGGAATATTGTCCTGGCGGTGAATTATTCAATTAATTACGAAAAGTTTAGAGGATGAATTAAGATTAGGCAAAAATCTACTTTGTAGAGGTTTGTATTGCTATTGCATTTTTGCATAGTTAAAATGTATTGTATCGAGATGTGAAACCAGAAAACATCTTAATTGATGAATATGGACACTTAAAAGTGGCAGATTTTGGGTTAGCTAAACCTAATATGGGTTAATTTGACGAAGCATATTCATTTTGTGGATCACCAGAGTACATGGCACCTGAAATGTTATAGCAATAAGGACATACCTTTGCAGTTGATTATTATTGTTTAGGAGCCTTGCTTTATGAATTATTAACTGGACTTCCTCCATTTTATTCAAAAAATACAGATGAGATATTTTAAAGTATTTTAAATGATGAGGTACAATTTCCAGTAAAGGTTTGTTCTCCTGAAGCTAAAGATTTATTGAGAAAATTATTACACAAAGATCCTAATCAGAGAATGGGGAATCGAGAAGGGATTTAGGATATATTAGGACATCAATTTTTTGATGATGTAAACCTAATTGACATTTTAAAACGAAAAATCTAACCTCCTTTTTTGCCCAATTTGATTAAATTCAATTTTGATCCAAAAGAATTCAAATAAGGAGAATAAAAGTTTAATCAAGACTTATAGAAGTCGCTACAAAGCGATTAAGAGACTTAATTTGAACCTATGTTTGAAAACTTCTATTTTATAGGGGAGACTTTGAAAACAAAAAAACCAAAATTTGAAAAATAAAGTAATAGACCTTAATCATTGATCGAAGCTCAATAAGATACGATGATGACTGACAGAATGGATAAGAATTTAAATTCCAATAATTCTGCCAATTTAGGTCTAAAAAGGGGATTTTCAGCTAAATAATTTTAGATTGAACATTCTTAAAAGATTGAGGAATTGAAAAAGAGGATTTAACAATAAAACACTTAAGTAAAGTCATACATTGATCCGTTTGATCATTTAGCTGTAAATTAATTAATTTATTAAAATAAAGCCAAAACTTCAAGATTAAAAAATAATAAATGAATATTTAATTATTCTCTTATATAAATAATATTATCATAAACAAATTATAGAAATTCATAGTTCTTTTTATTAATTATTTGCAATAGATCTTTTGAGTTGTTGTTTGAGGTAGTTTTTATTGACAAAATCAGCTTGATCACAAGAATTGGCAGTAAGGATTCTTTCAGTATATGATTCATTTAGTTATTCCTATGTTGAACATCTTTCAAAATTCTTTTTCGACATTTATTTGTGTAATTGCTTTTTTAATTCATTTTTATATTATTAGCAGATCTACATATCAACACTAAATATCTGAAAACTCTTAATCATTTTATTTTCTTTAATTTGATTGAAAATTGCTTCTAATAAAAATTCTGAATTATATAATTATTCAGACTTATCTTTAAATTTATCCTTACCTTCTCTATATCCAACATTTTCTAATTCATGTTAAAACATGAGTTCAAAACTAAATTTGAATTTAACAATGTACCTTTGTTCATAAGCCTCTATTATTTCCTTTCTAGTGTCCTAATAATTAATTTTAAGATTGATAATAAATTCAGATTGGCATGCTCCAGGCGGTAATCGTTAGATAATAGGTATTTTAGATTTTACTAAATATTTAAGGTTGATTACGAAATTCACGTTGCATTTCTGGTAATTGCATTAATGTGAAGGAATTGGGATCAATTTATGCATTAACTAGTATAGGATAGAGCTATTTACATATTCCTCTTAGGTTATTCTAGAGAATGTTTCCATGTATGATGGTTACAGTGGATTAATTGATGGTAGCCTCATAAACATGCGTATTGTCTTGGCAATTTATATCATATTGTTTATCTCCCTAACAAAAATCTAGATAAGTTAATTATTGTATGTACTTCCCATATTATTCAATAAATTAAATTAATGAATAATTAGAGGATTTTAGAGTTGGTAACAAAAATATTGATCTTCAAGCAAATCATTGCTAACATATACATTCATTTATTAGAAATTCTTTTCAAGGGGAAAGTGAAGGATTTATTAAGGCATTTTTTTGCAAATTTGTTATTGAATGGATTGATGCTATTATTAGGTTTAAAAAGGTAATGAAATCTGATCAAAAATTATTAAATGCATAAGTCATTCTACTAAAAAAGTATAAATGAATTAATATACAAAACTAATTTCTAATTGAGATAGTTTTTGGGCTTGTAGACATTCTTACTCAAAGGTATTTGATGCTCATTAAGAACAATAAGAAATGGAAGATGGAATCAACGCACTTTTTTGCGGGGTTCATTGCTGGAGGTTTAAGTTTCGTGACTCAAGAAGAAAATGTCAAATACTAATTCAGGGTACACTTATTTGGTAGAGCTGTTGATTGCATATATAAAACTTAAGTTTAGAAGTATTATTTTAGTATTATTATTGATAAAGGTCGATTCAAACAAAGAAAAATTATACCTGTTTTAGTTTTTGCTCTCATGTCCAACTTAATTTCATTAGTATTCTCTTTTAACCTCAGATCCTACCATTAGACACATATAAAATGTATTAAAGCTTCCCAGGAGATGAAATGAATGACTCATTATGGCATATGTGCACTGTTTAAGTTTGGAGAAAGAAATTAATGCAGCTTGCTGAAAGTTATTTCATTATGGTTAAACTTTGATTTCAATATTGAAACTAAAATTATAGCTATTAAGGTTTCTGTTTTTAAATAAATAGAAATAAATAAATTTCTGTTGGCATGCTTTTAATTACTTAACATATTTGTTTTAGATAACAGTTTTAAGAAGCACAAAAATTAAGACTAATTATAGTATTTTCTTTAAGGAAAAAATTATATTAATATATTTCAAATAATAAATTTTTAATTTGAAATCTTGTTGTCTTTAATTTTGTAATAATTATATTTCAAATCATATAGAATGAACTGAATAAAAGGATATAAATTATTGAAATTGATTGAATCACAAAATATATATCCAACTTAATACTAGATAATATATATTAATCTTTTCTTGACTTTTAATCAAAAAGGATTTCAAAAAAATCTCATCTTAATAATATTTATACAAGCTTCAATATATATTAATAAAAATTAAAAAAAGCTCCGCGTCCGGGAATTGAACCCGGGCCTCAAACGTGACAGGCTTGAATACTAACCACTATACTAACGCGGATTCTTAATTAATTAAATTAAATTATTATAATAAATGAGTGTGAGAGTAAAACTTGATAATAAAGAAAGAGGTTATTATGCCTCATTGTATTAAGCAGTTGATGCAACAGTATCTGAATACTTTATGCTATTAGAACACAGGCTAGATTGGAGGAGCTTAAGCAGTCTCATTTTTCAAAAGATCAGGATTATCTATAGAAATTCTCAAAAAGATTTGGTTAATTAGTTCACCCAATAATTAAACTTTGAATAAGGAAGAATTCTATGTAGCTCTCAAGCTCATCAGTTATGCACAAAACAATATTGATGTTTCCAACGATTCCATTTAAAGATGCATTCCAAGTCCATTACCATAATTCTAATCTGATACAGAAGAAGTTTATAAACTCAGACCAGAATAAGAGAGGTTATATCAGAATTATATATAATAATTAGATCATTCCAACTCCACAGTAATTCTTTATACATTTATTAGGTCTCAACTTAAATGGCAATGAATTTATTCAAAAAAACTAATCTCACTTAATTTCAATTATAGAATATCATCAATCTAGTTGATCCGAACCTATAAACTAAACCAAGAATGACTACTCATTCCTATATTGTTATCACACATCTAATATCATTAGCATCTTAAAATGTGCCAATACCATAAAAATTGCCAAATTCCCTATAAGAATACTTAAACTAACAGTTATTAGTATCTTAAAATCTTAATATTAATAATCCCCCTATCAACCCACAACCCTCTGTTGTCCCTAAATCTAATGACTTAATGGATTTCGAAGCAAATTTTGATACATCTAAATCTCCTATTGATAAATGTATAGATTAATTTTACACTATTTAGATAGCGCTTTCAATTACATAGAAATGCCCAATCCGATTATTGAAACAACAGTATAAAAATAGTAATAACCTTAATTAACTACATCTTAATCATTCAAAATTCCAGCAGCATAAACTTAATAACCAGTTCTAAAACAACAAAAATCAATTGATCTAATTATGAATGATGTCGATTCTCAACCACAATTATAATAAATAACTTAGCCAATTGTCCCACAATAGCAAGTAGCGTCTTTGTAAAGTACAACAATATCATAGCAAGTTTCTCAATAGCCTAAAAAAACAATAGATTTTCAAAAGTAAGTCTTGCTTCAAGAATAAATGTAAATACAGCAGCAATAGTTAGAATAAAATTTTAAGGAAGCCAATGATTTGCTTAATGAGTTTAAGGAATCTCATGAAAAGATTCTGATCTCAAGTTAAAGTTAATTAGAATCATTATAGACAACTAATGAACAATATAAAACTTTATTAAAAAAGATTTCTGACGAAAATTATTTGTTTTAAGAAGAACTTAAATAAATTGAATAATAGAAGAAGAAACTCACAGAATCTTTAAGTAAATAAGCCATAGAAATCAACTAAAAATTAGGATTGAACATTTAATTAAAACAAGAATACTCAAAATAGACTACAAGTACAATCAATGCAGTTACAGATTATGCCAATTAAATAATTGGAGATTTAAGATCTAATTATGAGATTGAATAAGAAAGAAAAAGGAGATAAGAATAAGAAATTATTAAAGAAATGAAATAATAAAAAGATCAGATGAGTTTAATATTTGAAGCATTAGGTTCTTTATCTAAAGATATAAAATCATAAAGAAAGAATTCTACACCTTATTAGCCTATAGACACTCATGAAACGCAAAATACCTTTGTACCTTTCTAATAGGTTGCATAATCATAATAAATTAAAACTAATTAAATACCATAGGATCAATAAGAATTTAGAGAAGTAATGGATATCAAATTTGATAATATTGAATTTCCAAAATTGAAGTTATAAGAATAATAATAAGAATAAATAAAATAAGTTGATTTAGATAATAAAGAATAATTTGATGTATTTTCTTTATATAAAGATAATTAACATAAAGATTTATCTAATTAGGTAGTCTAACTAGAATAAAATGAATAGAAACAATAAGTAGAATAATTTGAATAACAGTAAATTAAATCATAAGAAGTTGAGGACTTTGTATTTACTGAAAGTTAATAACCTCCTTAAGTTAAATTAGAAGATAAGATTGAATTTGAAAATAACATGATTGGGTTTGATAACGATGTTGGATTTATTAATAAAAATAATGAAGATCAACTTGAGATTAATTAATAGTAAGAACAATAAATAAATGTTCAATTTGATTAATCTAAGTAATTTGAGGAATAAGAGGAAATAGAACATAAAGTATTTGATCTTAAATTTGAAGATGGATTCGGTGCTCATTTTGATAATAGAAATTCTATTGAATAAAATCCGTCTATTAATTTTGATTAAAACTTTGTATTTGAATAGGGTACAAAACAAGTAGATGAAGTTTAAATCGATTTTGATGCCAATAAGGAGTTTGGAGGAAATGATTGGACAGGATTTGCTGACAATTTTGCTAAAGGATCTCCACAATAAAAGGATGATTTTTAATCATTTAAATGGTGAAAATAAATACATATATAATATAAATGATGCATTGTTATTGATAAATTATCATATTTAAAAATGATTTTTAAAATCATCATAATTGAATTCTTGTTATTTATGATTTAGTGTATAGATGTATTTTTCATATAGTTCTGGTGTCATATAAAATTTAAGAAATTGATTAGTTAAGAAGGTAGCCTCATCTTTATCAATTTTATAATCCATAATATCTCCTCTTATTAAAGAGACCTGTTTTTATGCTAGCAGCTCTTCAAAGATAGTTAATATAAAATAAGGAGAGGAAAAAGACCCAGATTTTTTATATTCTTCTAAAAAAGTAAATAACTAGAATATGTATTATCCTTACAATACTATTTGTTTATGCCTATCCAATTAATTAGAAATGGCCTCCTTTTCGTTTGATTGGCAATAAAAATAATGGAGATTCTTTTGTATTTCTCTTGAGAATATCGTGTTCATCCTTGCTTACAACATAAGCAACATTGTTTTGTTTATCTTTATGATACTCCATCCACAATGAAACAACTTGATCCTTTGATTCCCGTTCAAATAAAGACATTTTGACAATCTCTCTCAATTTCCGGGGACATGGATACGTAAATGCAAACTTATATTTATTTAAGAAACTATTTAACATAATTTAATTTATTTTTAAATTTTTAACAGTACTATGAACTAAAAAGTGAAAATTGAATGTGTTACATAAGGATTCTAAATTAGCAATGAAATGAAATTTGACATCATGGATTTTTATCATAAATCTTTACACTAAGAACACTATGCTCATAAAACAGATTATATTAGACACAATCTGGAAGAGAAATATGGTATTTTAAATATAAAAATAAAAGGACGTTGTTTTTCAATTATAATGTATTAGATTGGTGCTTTTGTGTCCCATTCATTCTTGCATGCAGATGACTTCTTATTGGAATTAAGATCGCCTGAACATCATATATTAGCATATATGTTACCACCATCATTTAGTCCTCCTCCTTTAATACCTGAACCTAAGGTGATACCATTTAGTAGAACAACTACTCAACAACTACATGTATCCAAATATTAGTAATTGTATTGCTTATATTAATAGTCAACCATACAATAGTGGGTATTACAGATATTGATTCTTAACTATTATAATTTTATTTTATTTATAAAAGTTAACTAATTTATGTCATTCAGAAATTCTCCTGCTTTACAATAGGAACGAACAAGAGGTAATAGTTTGAATTGCAAATCATATTTAAGAAACACTTAAAATTTAACTAAAGCTGATTAGCTAACATATATGTAGAAATAAAATAATTCAAAAAAAACCTAAGATTACTAATTTCAATTCAAAAATTAAACCAATAATTAAGATAACTATTTAACCTTTCTGAAATCAGGAAAAAATGGCGAATAATTCTAGAAAACACATTAATTAATCAATCCATAGAATTTGAGATATTTGAGCCCATCCAACATAAATACTGCCAAAAATGATTGTGAATAGAATAATTTTTAATAATAAGATAACTCATTCTAAGAAATAGCTGATTTGAAAATAAGAAATGATAAGACTAGAATGTTCTATTAAACATAAATTGCAGGTTTACAAAATGTTTAAGATTAGATGAAAATAGAAAACATAAGTTTGTCTAATACAATTAAAAGCTTATCATAATAGTTAAGTGATGCCAGATATATTATTTAGAGATTATATTCATAAGTAGATCTAAATTAATAATAAGACACATAAGATAATAATAGTACTCAAGAAAACAATTTAGTTTTTTATGAATATTAAAATTTCATTTTAAGATAGTTAAATGAATTAGAATAACAAACACTTCAATCTTTGGAATTGAAAGAGGAGAAAATGCTTAAAATTATGAAAAAGTTAAATAAAATAAATCGGAAATAGTAAATAGATGAAGATTTATTAAGCAGTGCTCGATAAATAGATTCTAAAACTATTATTAATGAACTAAAATAGGATAAATAGAATTTGTTATAAAAAGTAAAGAATTTAGAGATTCAACTCAAATAGGAATAAAAGAAACCAAGCTATGAACAAAAATTAAATCAAGCTCAACAAATTGAAGAATAATTTAATGAATTCAAAAAAAAACATTAATAAATTATCTATAATTTAGAACAAGAAAAAAGTACTTCTCTTGAAAAGGAATAATTAATAAAGAAGGAAGCATAATAAAAAATAAAGAAATTAGAAAGTCAACTTATCGCTTTGATGGATGAATTGGAAGGAAGAGATTAAATTATCGAATCACTTAATTAAACTATAAACCAAAATAAAAATTAAGTAAATATTTATTGTATTTATATAGTCTTAAAAGCAACAAGATGTACAATAACTAATTAATAAATTAAAAGAGAATGAATAAATTTAGTAGGATTTAAATTAGCAAATATAATTAATGAAAAAGAATAATAATACAATATTAAATGAATTAGAAAATTCAAAAGTTGAAGTTTAGAAAATTAGAAAAGATTATTCCACTTTGTAAGGTTAATTTGATTATACTAAATAAGAAAATACTGAATTAATAAAAAAAATTCAATATGTCAATTAATAGAAACAATAATCAATAGATTCACTCAATGATTAATGGTAAATCCACAATGAAAAACTATCTGAATAACTAGCAATCAATGAGGATAAATATGCAAAATTATCTATCAATTATAATTAATTATCAAAATAAAAATAAGACTTAGAAACTTAATTAAAATTAAAAGAAAAAGAACTTGAAAGTAAGTTGGAGGAATTAACCGAATTTGAATAACTCTAACTTAGAGTTAATAAATAAAATTAGACCATTTAAAATTTAGCATAATAAAACCAACAGTACGAAGCTACATTAGTTAAAAATATAGATGAAAAGAAACAATTTGAAAAGTAAATCTAAGATTTGATGGAGAAATTAAAAGACTTATCTTAAGATAATTTAAATCAATAATTATTATCAGACAAGATTGTGAAATATCAGCAAGAAATAGATAAATTAAATAAGCAGAATTCTAGATTATTAAATGAAAAGAATGAGTTACAAGAATCAATAAAAAATGAAAAAGATAAATCCGATTTATTAATTTAGAATTTGGAAAAATTAGAAGATTAATTAGCTCTGGCCAACTAAGAAATTGAAGAATAAACTTAAAAAATAACCAAATATCAAAAAGAAAATTTGGATTTATTGAAATAGATGGACGAATTAACTGCAAAGAATAAGAAATTACTTAAAGAATAAAATGAAGAATGGGAGGAATAAAATAATAATCTATTATAAAAATTAGCACTAAGTGAAAATAATTTACTAAATTTGTAATAAAAAAATACTAACTAAGAAAGAATAATTGAAAAATTGTAGGTTTTTGAAATTGAGAATTAAAAAAAGGATGATTATATCTTAAATTTAAAATAATAATTGGATGATCAAGGATAAATAAATTAATTTAATCAAAATACATAGGAAATAGTAGATCTATAAAATTAATTACTAGATGTTAATAAGGAAAAAGAACAGTTATTGAATGATAATATCTAATTGCAGAATGAGTTTGGAAATGAAAAACAAATATTGGAAAATAAGGTAGATGACTAAAGTAAAAAACTTGAATAGTACGAAAATGAGCTCTAATAATATAAAACTAATTAATTATAGTTTAATGACAAATTGAAATAGGCATAAAGGTAATTAGTAGAATTATAATCTGAGCTGCAGGAGGAATAAATAAAGTCTTTATAATTATAGTCTTAATTATAGAGCATTTCTGAGAACAAAAGTTCTTTATAATAAAATTAAGATTTACTGGATATATTTGAATCATAAATATCACCAAGACAATAAGCGACTGTTTAATAAATGACTGAAACTATATCATATACAGAATCAGTTTAGCAATAGGACTAATTACATTTATTAAAACAACAAATATAGCAGCTATAAGAAATTATCTAAGAAAAAGATTTAGAAATTAATTAGGTTATTTAATAAAAAAATGAAATGGAAAGTAGTTTAGATGTTGCAATTGAAAAAATGAATAATCAGGAGAATCTAATCCTGTAATTAAATTAAGAAAATGGGAAGCTTATTGAGGAATAAAAAAGTGAAATTAATCATTAGAAACAAAAGATTTCAAGTTAAGAAATGGTAATATAGAGTTTATAAAGCCAAATTGAAGATTTGTAATAAGAATTACAGGGTTATGAAAATAAATAAAAAGAATAGGAAGACAATATATAAAAGAAGATTTTAGAATAAAATCAGGAATAATAATTAAAAAAACTAATTGCTGAAAAGGATCAGGAGATTTAATCATTGAGGGAGTAATTGAATAAAATACATGAGTAATTTGACTAACTTTAAAATAAATCTGTCTTGAGTAACAGATCTAAACGAAGCTTTCAAGTAGCTAAATTTGATCAATTTAGAGATATAAATGAAGAAGAGAATAATGAAGAACTTGAAGATGAGGATGATTTGAAATTTGAAAATATGATTTTGAAAGAGTAAATAAATAAGAAGGAAGATTTAATTAAACAATAAGAATAATAAATCAAGTCATTTAATGAGCAAGATAATGAAAAATCTTAACAAACAGAGAAGGAAAAATAGTTATTGTAAAATTAAAATGAACTATTATTATAGGAAATTGATAAAATGTAAAAGGAAATGGAGAAATTAAAGGAGGAATAAAGAAGAATGCTTGAATAGTTTGAATTACAAATGAATAAATCTGTGATTAGTAATCGATCAAAACGAAGTCAAAATTAAATCCAATATGATTAGTTCCAAGATCTTCCTGATGATAATAGCTAAGGATCATAGGATGAGGACGAAAATGAAGAATTAAACTTATTTGTTTTGTAAAAGAAAACTTCAGATCAGCAGAAATAAATCCAAAACCTACAGGAAACAATCTAAAAATTAAAGGAAGAAAATAAGTATTTAATCTAAAATAAGCAAGCTCTTTGTAGGAAGAAATAAATGTCTTAAAAAATAAAAGTGTGCCCTTAAAGCCAAATGTTGAAGAGATAGATTGGTTTGATTGATAATATTTCTATTTATAAATGTTTGATTAACTTTATTAACATTTAAATGGAGATCACATGAATTAGACTGTAGGTTGAGAACTAAAAAAATTAGTGTCTGTAATATCTTGACATGATCTTTTTTATATTTGACTTTATTGTGTTGTCTTATTTCTTTGGAAAACTTTAAGATTACTATAGTGTTGATTGTTGCTATTTTTAGTACTATGAACTGGTTTGTATGGAAAGAGAGAATCACAAAGAATAAATCCTTGTTATGCTTTAGATTTATAAAATTGACCCGCTGTTTAACATAAAGATTTAGATTTCGAAATAGATGTATGAGATTAACGACTTAGGCATTATTTGAGTATTTCAACCTTTTATTAAATTAAAGGATTAATTATTCTTAGTTATTATTTGGTCATGGTTAGGAACGGCAGATTATTTTGTAAATCATCTTCTTGTTATTGATTAAATACGATTGGTTCTTTTTATTAAACCAAAGGTAATTGATGTCTTCTAATTTATTCGAATAGATCTTTAATATCCTTTTGGTGTTTACTAAAGTAAGGTGTTTTAGCTCTTATATATAAATAAATTTAAAATAAATACTTAGGTTTTGCTGGTTAAAATTATTCGAATTATTTTTCTACTCTGATAAGCAAACACTTTTAGAAGTTTTCTCCAGCCATTTTGAGCATGTTAAATTCCTCATTTTTACCAGCTGCTATGTCAGATTTTGTATGTTAATCAGCGATAGACAAATTCTATTCAACCATTTATTATTTGGTCATTTTAGGCTACAAGGTTGATCTCAGAATAGGGGAGGATTATTCTTAGTATGAATTCTACGAATGCAATTTAATTTCTATTTCGTTGATGTATCTCCTTTCAATATTTTTGATTTCCTCTTTTTTGTGTAGATTGATATTAGCAACCTTTGTTTACACAATTTCATCTAATCTTTTTCTATACAACGCAATGTTTTTTTGTTGTAGAGTTTAGAGAGGTAAAATGAATTCTGGAAAGGATTTCTTGACAATAGCAAAATTATCCAATTGTAATGTAAATACATTGCATTGAGTCAATGTTTTCACAGTGTAATCTCTTTTTTCATTCTACAAATAGATGTCAGTTTCCCCAACGAAGCATCCTCCTGTAAGATGAGCTATCTATATATTAAATAAGAATTATACAGTAACGAGTTCCTTCTGATTAGTTTTCTCTTTTTTTGGAGATAAGGCAATTTGATTCTAATCAGACTTTAGAAGTGGATTAAAATCAACCGTCTATTAGAGCTAGATTTCTCCATCCTTTAAGAGAAAGAATCCATCGACAATATCATTTTACTTCCAGATGGTGTAATTGACAGGATATTTGTATTAAGTGAAATACATAATCAGTTTACTCATTTTGAATTTAGTCATAGTGGGAAACATCTTAAGAAAATAATCTATTTTTTCTTATTGTGTCTTAATCTATTTTTCAAAGATTTTCTATAGATGATTAGGGTTAAATTTTATACTTTAAAATTGGCTTTATTAAGTGATAAGGCTTAGACATCTGATACAGCAATTATGCTAGCTGCCCTAGGCTTATCAGTTGTCAAAGCCATGTCTCCAAAATAGAGACCAGAATGCACTTGTGACAATTACTAGAATTTACATATTCCATTAATAGTAAAATACATATCGAAATTACCTACATGTAATAATAATAATTCTGCTTCTATTTGTTTTACTGGTTTTGATTATTTTTTTATTAGCTTTTCATAAAAGGACAATTTTTGATCTTAATCAATTTCTTCAATTGTTTTAATTTGCATTCTTTCAAGAATTTTTTCAATTTTTGGTAACATAGCACCTTCTTCAGCTTCTATTTACTATTGCTGTCTACGAATATACACACCTGCTCTGCCAGTGAGGATAATGTAAAACTTGTCTCCCTATTCACCTTGAAATAAGCAAGACTTATAACCTATATGAAACACTGCATTTCCTTTTTCAATTCTTTCGTACTATAGATTTTAACAAATTAAACGAGTAAACTCAAATAATGTACTAGATTCAGGACACCATGTTTTAAAGATCTCTATATTTTGCATGATATTAGTAATGGAATCTACCTATATATCTGTTAGATTGAGATTATCTCTGTATACTTAGATTACAGGCTCATTATAACATAAAAATGAATACTCCAAACATTAATTCTTTCTAGTTGATTTGATCCTCAACATCAATTATTGCCTCCTTAGCGACTGTTTTTCTTCTATTCATTAATAGGTAAATAAATGATTAATTATATATGAAAATAAACAATATTAAATTAAATAACTTCAAAATTTATTCATCTTTATTATATTTCTATTTTAATATTTAAATAAATGAATTCTAATAGTAGATAAATCTATAAATTTTTCATATTAAAAATTCAGGTTGGACACTTTTATCACTTAATTTTTTGACTTTTAATTCCTCATGACAACTTAATAGTTCGACTGCATAATTAAGTAATCATGCAATTCTCATCCAATATCATTAAAAAATTATGAAAAATAAAATTTTAGTGAACAGTTTGCTTTTAATCAAAATTCAATACTTTTTGTTTTTAATTAAAAAATGTGATTTTCTTGATCGAATATTCAGATCAGGTTCTAATTATTTTCAGTATCATATTTTAAGTAATATTTATTGAAATTTATTTATGTATTTTATTTATAATTAATCTGATAGTATTCTATATAAATATATTAGTGTATATTTAAGGATTTCTTTAAGATATAGAATGAATAATTCCAGCCAAACACAAATATCATTATATCATTTTCATCCACACACTTTATATGGACACATACCAACAACTTATCCACAGTGTGGACATGAGTGAGTTGCATCTTTACATTTTTCACCCAAAAATGGCACCCAGCAAATACAACAGATGAATAAAGCTAATATGAAGCAACAACACCATGTTCCAGATCCTGTTTAATAATCAATTTTGGTTGCTCCTTATCTTTGGCAATAAGGACATGTCAATGGTACAGGAAATCTTGATTGATTACAGAGGAGTTATGATTATGTAGCATTCCCCATTTAAGTATTTACTACAACCAATTCTTATTAACCTGGATCTATAAAGTAATTATATTAGAACTTACATGGAGAACCTTAAACCTTAATATTTTATGGTGGATACTATGGTTAGGAGGAATAATTGTTATTGGATTATCCATAACCTAGTTATATAGATGTAATTAGTTGTACCTTGTTATTAATTGGTCTGCAGAGGAACTTAATACTACTATTAAGCAGTGGTTACTTCGAAAGAACTATTTGAATCTTGTTACATAATTATTTATAAAAATGAAAATTCAATTCCATATTTTATTTAAGTTCTAAAAAATTATAGAATTTATAAATTACATAAAATACAATATAATTAAAATAATTAATGGATATCAATTTAAATAACATTAAAGAATATATAAATATTAAAGACAAAGAATTTACAAATAAGTTTACAAATATTTTGCTAGAAACTTTCACCAAATTCAGTGTTTGGTAATCAAAGATGTTAAATCTCAATAAAAAATTATCATCAGGATCAACATTTAATCAAACTCAATTAAAATTATACATTGATAGAATCTTTGAAGAATTACAACTAAATTTGAAATAGGTATCCACATATATAGAGGATGTGTTCCAATAATTAAATTCAAACCTAATTCAATAAATTAACAAATTAGAATAATTTAATTGGCAATATGAATAACTTTTTATTGTGGATAATTTTGTTAATGATAAAAGATTGTAATTCACTTATGATTTCAGTGAATCTTTTAGCTATTATTCTAAATTTATTGCAAGTGATAATCAAGTTGTTAGCAAAATTATATAAATTCGAGATAAAATAATTGTAAGTAGTTTTGATAAATCAGTCTCTATATGGAATAAGAATCTTTAAGAGTTATAAAGAATTAAAGATGTGCATTAATCATGGATTAGAGTTTTAACTCACTATAAATATTAGGGCCAGGAATATATTTTAAGTTGTGGAGATGATTAAAAATATGCAATTTTCAAAGTAAACATAGACAATAATTATCAAATTTTGCAATTGAATCAGGAAATAAGTACTTTGGCTTATAGTAGATAGGCTATTTTCTATAAGGATTGCATTCTAAGTCCAGGAGGTCAAAGATAAAACCATGATATCTTATGTTATAATTTGAATGCGAATCAATACTAATATAGATTTCAATTTCACAAGAATATGCTCATCAACTTAAAGTACATTGAACCAAACACTTTACTATCGACAGATTCCCAAGGATATACTGTAAGATGGTCAATTGCAAAGATCTCAAGAGTGAGTCTGAGGAAAATGAATAATTTGAGTTGCTCAGATTACGATTAGAACTTTACCTACTTTGGAACTGAACAAGGGAAGATAACAATATGCAATGGTTACGGCAAAATATTGAGAAGCACAAAATTATCAAAATCAAAAATATTACACATTCAATAAATAGATTCTGATCATTTGATATTTATCTGCAAACCTGATTACTTTTGCTTGTACAATATAGTGCAAAATGAATTGTTATAGAAAGTGAAACTATTAGAAATCGATGAAGTAACAGCAATTAGTATAAATATTCCATAAAGTATATTGATTCTTGGTGACAAGAGAGGAAGGCTTTTTGTGTATAATTTTAGATTGTATTTAACAATAATATGAAAATGTATTTCAAAATTATGCTGGTTTAAGAAATGAAAACTTCTAATCTGTTGGATTAATTAAGTATCTAAGTACGGATTCTCCAGGCTTAAAATTATAATTGGTTAAGAAGTTGTGTCTATTTTAGAAGATCTTAAATATTTCCTTGATCTTATAACTACTATGACCAACATCATGATCAGGATCTTGTGGACTAAACAAGGAGAATCTTTCATCTTGGGTAGATTTATTTTCAATTCTTCCTCCTTGACCCATAACAATTTTCTTCCTTGATACATCAAACTTGATGCCATAGAATTCAAGAAACTTAATCATGTATTCTCCTAAAGTAACATTTTTAATTTGATCTTCTTTATTATGTTAGAAGAAATCCTTACGAAATTCTCTTAAAAAGGCCAGGATCATTTGGAATAACAAGAATGAACCCACTCCTCCACTGTATGTTTCATTTAAGTCTCTTTATCTTAAGACACACTTTAAGGTCATTAAGAGAAATTTTAATTCAGGATAAAGTTCAAAAGCCTTTTCTAATTCTTCGATTTATTTTAATCCATCTAATTAATTGAATGACAAGTCAAAATGATATTAGGATTCCACTTCAACAAACTTAATGATTGGCACTTTAGCATTGGCTATTAAATTAACATTTTCAAATTTATTAGTTTATTTCATCATTCTGGCAGCAACCTTCTTAAATAATTATTTTTGTGTGCAAGATGTTTCTATCATTACTATATCTATGTCTGCATTAGGCAAATACATCCTTGTTTTGAAACTACCGAATGATTCAATCTAAGCCTCTGGGGCTATATCTTACAAGTATTTCTCTACTCTTAAATAAGCAGTGACTCTTCTTTTATGTTCTTGGTCGGATGGCGAGATGTATTCATAAAATTCAGCGATTTCATTGTGCAATCTCAAGACTGGATGTCTGATCATAAGAGTCTTCTTACTCATCCATGGAATAACATCTACACTCATTACACAATCATTTTCATTATCATTTTTTATCTTCTTAGAACTTAAATTATTAGTATAGATATCTACATTTTTGGTTCATCTTCTTCATCAGTTATCACTATCGTTTCTTTGTTATTTGAATGTCTAGAACGTTGATCATTTTTGTTCATGAGATAAAAATTATAATGAATTAATAATAATATTGGTATATTGAAACAAAGCATATACTATTAATCAGTATAAGCTTCCAAGTTAGACCATACATCTCTTTATCATAATATTGATGACAATAACCATTTTTCAGAGTATTGCCTCAGAGATTATGATCCTAATCTAATTCTACTGACTATTATTTGTATAACTTAGAATCACACTAATTCTTTATGGGTTTATATAAATTATTAATATATTGTAATCATGGATTCCAATAATGATAATCCAGAAATATCTGAATAGAAGAAGCAATTTCTTAAAGCATTCTTAAGAGTTTGGAAACTCAAAAAAGACCAAGAATTATAATAAAAGGAGAAGCAATAAGAATAACCACAAGAATAAACAGAAGAAATTTAATAAGAATAAGTTCAACCTAAGAGTTAAGTGTTTTCAAGAGAGGAATACGCTAAAGATTAATTTTGGGAGGATAGATACAAAGAACATAAAGGGAGATTCGACTGGTATGTAGAATGGCCTCAGCTTAAATTCTATTTGGAACAAACGAAATTTAAAATCAGCAAGGAAAGTTCAATCTTGATGGTTGGATGTGGTAACTCAGCCTTGTCTGAATAAATGTATAAGGATGGGTATGTAGATATTCATGTATTTTAGATATCATAATATTGTGTCCATTGACATATCTAAGACCATTATTGATAGGATGCAGGAATCTGCTATTAAAAAAAATATGAAACTCTAATATTAAGTTATGGATGCAACAACCATGGACTTTCAAGATAAGCAATTTGATATTGCATTTGATAAAGGTACATTAGATGCATTATCTTGTGGGGATGATATCAAAAATTTATTATTGTTAAAGGAAATGAATAGAGTGGCAAAGCAACTCATATTTGTCAGTCACTCTTCTCATTAAAAAAGAATTGTATTATTGTTATTATTAACTCAAGAATATTATGGAACAAGTATTTGAAAATAGAAATGTATTTGAAACCAAAATTAAATTATCTGGTTAGGCTGAGTTAATTAATATTATAAGAACTAGATTAAAGGATAAACCTTTAAGTTATGTATTGAAAGATAAAGCTTCATTGGTTTAATGTATTAATGAATATAAATAATCTTAAAAATAATAAAAATAGGAATAATAAGATGAAATATATGAATATATAATTATAAAAAGAGAATAAGAATAAGAATAATAATAAGAAGAATTATAATAATAAGAAAAATCATAATAATAAGAATAATAATAATTATAAGAATAATAAGAAATAGAAGAATAATAAGCTATTTTATAATAATAAATTAACTTATAATAAGAAGAATCTTAAAATATCTAATAAGATGAAAATATTAATTAAGTTGAAAACAATAATGAAAATTAAGGAAATGAAGATAATTAAGTTAATTATGATCCCAGAAGACAATCTCATTGTTATCTATATAAGATTTTATGATTAGAATCAATTTACAGATTGTACATTAATAATATATTACATTAATATTAATTTAAAAAATATAAAAAATATGATATCGAATGATACTTTGACTCCTATGCAACAAACTGCTTAATTTTATATACCTCCTGGGTTTAGTTTTCATAAAAGAAGCCTAAAAAGACTCACTCCACAAAATGACAAGGATGAATTACAAACATTAAATGTAAACCCAGCCCTGAACATTAAGTCAAATAGTTAACCAAATTTATTAAATCTAACAAGGGATAAAAATTTCTCTTTTCATTTTGACTCCGCATAACAACCAGTGTAATAAAACTCAATAAAAAAACAATTATGTCTACTGGGGATATAGCAGAGATTACTATTTCCAAGAATCACTTTTAAAAAATAGAATTCTCTCGACATTGATTCAATAAATAGCGTTTCATCTCCTGAGAAAAGTAAAAAAATGTTAAAAGCTTTATTAATGCCTTAAAAAAAAGTGTAAAATGTTGTACATTAAAACATTCATCGTTCTACAAAGTCTTAAGGTAGAAGTTTTCTATAAAGTCGACCATAATTAAATTTATTGAACAGAATATTCTCCTCGAAATCTTAACATGAATTATGATTTTTTATATTAGAATTTATATCAAATCCATTCATTAATAATCTATTTGAATATGCACTGATTTGCTTATTAAAATTAATTAAATCTTTAGGATACTCTTTGATTATGAAATTGAAATTTTGAAATCTTCAAATTAATTTAAATTCTTAATATTATTTACTCTACAATCCTATAGTGTATCTAAATAATTGTGATCTTTCTTAATAATATTTGGAATTAGAGATATTCTTTAATACTTTTGAGGTGTATAAGATGATCACATGGAATTATTGAGATTTTTATTTAAATTTTGATTAATCAAGAATTAATACTAAAATATTGCAATAATATTATATCGATCACTAATTATTAATTTTAATTAATGTCTGAAATCTCATCATCTATTGTAAGTGGTATTTAGAGTGAAGAAGAGGATAAAGAAGTGAACTAAAAGTATCTTAGTCAGAATAAGAAGGAGAAAATAAATGCGTTTGCATAAGAGAAATGTAAAATGAGTATTTTAATATTATAGAGAATTGGGGAAAAAATAAGTCTAAATATTATAAGGAGGATGCAGATTCAGGAGATTCAGATGCTGAGTTGGAGGAAGAAATGGAAGCAAAAGCATTGTAATTACAAGCAGCAAAGAAGATTTAAGATGCTGATGTTTGGGATGTGCATGTGGATTAAGAATAATAGGAATTTGAATACAAAACAAAGTAATTATCAAATGAATACAATTTGATTGGATTGCAGTGTTTAAGTGAGGAAATTGGAATAGAACCAGAAATAATAGAGAAAATGGATGTTAAGGAATTAAATACTGTTATATTAAAGGGTTGGCCTGAATTGAAAGGGATCCTTAAGGAAATTACTCAGGTAGGAAAGGAGATCAAAATATTGAAGAGGAATTGCAAGAAAGAAAAAGGAAGTGAAATTAAAAAGTATTTGACTATAAGAATTGAATTGATGTAGAGTTATTTTGGGTTATTGTGGTTTTATTTGCATTTGAGAGCAAGAACAAGATTGAGTTAACATCATCCTATTTTTAAAAAGATTAATGATTTGAAAGAGTTGATTGAGTAGAGTGAGAGTTACGAGAAGTATGCTCAATTGATATAGATGAATGTTGATTAGAAGGAGAAGGAGGAGTCTGCAAAGAAGAAGGAAGTTAAGAGAAAGGAGTAGACTAAGAAATAAGAAGAAGGATAAGACACTCTGAGTTTGAAGAGGAAATTGAAGAATATTTACAATAATAATAATAGAGAAGATGTAGATGAAAAGAAGATTTCAAAAATTAAGAAGTTATTGGAAGATGTAGATAGAACTCATCATAAAAATGAGAATAAAGAATAGGATTCTGAATCAAGAATATCAGTGAATTCTGGAGATATGTTAGAAGCGATGAAGGATGTAGATGAGCATTTAGAAGAGGGAGGAATGGATGAGATTTACGAGGAGAATTTAAAGAGAATTAAGGATAAGAAGAAATAGAAGAGAGATGAGAAGAAGGTTGAGAGACTTGAGAATTTCTAAAAGTTAAATAAGTTATAGAAATTACATGAAGTAGGAGAGGATGATCCAAGGAAGATTACTTATGTTATGTTAAAGGTAATGATAATTTTAGAGAGTAATAGAATCTTTCATTAATGAGAAGGAGAAGAGGTAACAGAATTAAGAATTCAAGAGTAAAACATAAGTTGAAGTACGAAAAAGCACTCTACAAATTGAAGAGTCAAAACAAATACATAAAGAAGTAAATTGTGAGATATATTTAAGTCCTGTAACTTCTAATTATGTAGGAGAGGGAGCAATTAAATCTGGCGTTGTCAAAGGTGTAAGATTGTAGTGATTAATTTTGTGCATAGGAGAGTAACTAACTATTACAATTATAAAATGTTTTGATGAATAAATGTGTTTTTCCCATTCTTATTCAAGACTTTGAGTCTGAGTTAGCTCTCTTTGATGATTAAGAATCTGAGGGTGATCTTTTTCTACTAATGCTTCTCTTCTTGGGCTTGTCTTGTCTCTTTGGACTTCTGCTGTGTCTGTGTTTATTTCTTGAGTATCTATTTCTTCTTCTTGATCTTGAGGAAGATTAGGAAGAATATGAACGAGAATCAGATCTCCTTCTGTGACGTCTAGAATATATTTACATAAATAACCCACCTAGATCTGGAATTTGAATATCTTCGACTTCTACGAGGTGATCTGCCATTTGGACAATCTCTAGCCCTGTTAAGAATTAATTAACATATATACCAATGCCCGCCTTTACTGCATTTGAAACACAAATCACTATCAGAAGGTCCAGTTTTTCGACTTTTGCGATTGTCAACAATATCCACTTTAAGTTTTTGACCATTGTATGTCATTCCATTGGTCTCTTTAAGTGCCTCTTGAGCTTCAGTTTCGCTATTGAAAGTCTGATAAGATGGATAGATTACAACAAAGGAATATGAACCCTTATATGCAACTTCTTTGACTGATGCATATTTTCTGAAGATTTCCTTCACATCTCTTTCATCAGTCACTTTATTGCGACTGTATCCAGCGACGAAGAGTTGATTAGGGACAATCTCACCCATTAATTAAATTTGTGAATATCAATATGAACGGGTGTGGATGTAAAGAATACAAAATACTTAATAAATAATAATGAGTGTTTCACGATTACAATATCAGAAGCCATAATTAACTAGGCAAGTCTCTGCTACTTCAAGAACGACTCCCAAAGATATCAATCCTGATAACACGATTATGTCATTCCTTAAATCAATGGATACAAAATAGGCTGCCGTATTAAATCGATCAATACGTTAAGGAGAGAAACTAAATGTTAGAAATCAGCAGGCTTCCACTACCTAAATACAAAGTAGCAGAATCCAATTATCGACTGTTGAGAGATAAATATTTAATAACCTCGAATTAAGGTATATTAGTAACAAGAACTTTCTAGAATTTAAAAGTTACCTCAAAAAGAATAAGAGTATGTTAAACAACTTTTGGGGTAGATCGAAAATGGAGAGTAAAAACATGAAGAACTTATCTAATTTTTTAAAAATAACAAAAGTAAAAGAATACAATTAAGAATTTTGTCTAATTATGGTAATAGTGCTTCAGTAGGATTAACAGGCGTTGAATTGCTAAATCAATAATCAAAACTCGTTTAAATCACATCAATCATTTCAGATGATGATTCCAATAATACAATCACTAATCTCATTAATGGACATAATTTGATAATTAACCAGGAATACATGTGGATAACGAATTATAAATCATTTCCAATCACAATTACTCTTCATTATGTGGATGAGTCTGAAGTACTCACACATGTCAAAATTTGGAATTTTAATAAAAATAGAAAGGAATTAGATAAATGTGTACAAAACATTGAGATTCTACAAAATGAACAATTGGTTTGGTCAGGTTAACTAAAAAGAGGAGTAGGCAACACTTATACTGAATATGCAGATCTATTGGAATTGAAAATCAATAATCAAATTAAGGAAGTAGTCCCTCAGCCATTCTACCAATCGATGTAATCAATGGTTTCTAAGAAATCAGATGATAATATGTAAATTTTATTATCACAATATCATAGTATAAATCAATCAAAAGCATCCAGTTAATTTAAGCATCAAAAACCTAAGGTTATGAAAAATCCCTTTGATGATGAGAAGAGAATCAAATAGCCAGAATCTTAACCTGCCAAAATATAAGTTAATTAGAAGAGACTCTTCAAAAACCCTATGAGTTTGTTTCCACAAAAATAATTGACTGAAGAAGACACTACAATCACAAATCTCAAAAGAGGAGTTGCTCATATAGCTGCTGGACAAAATAGAGAATAAAAGGAATCACCATTCCTGATTGTCCGATTGGAAACTTATTGATCTTTAAATTACTGAGAAATTGGGGAGATATGTTTTATATTGGGTTAACTGGGATAGAGATATTTGATTATTTAGGAAACAAGGTGCAAATAATGGAGGCGAGTGGTTTTTTTAAGAATCCAAGTGTTTTATTTGATGATAATTATCTTACTCAGGATGAGAAATGTATGTGTTTGGAAAGGGTTGATAAGAATATGGAGATTAAATTGAGATTCAAGGAGACAAAAATAGCAATGATAAGAATCTGGAATTATAATAAAGGAAGAACACATAAAAATAAAGGAGTGAGGAAGATGGAGATATTGATTGGGATGGACTCATCTGATTCAGTAGATCCCATCTTTTATGATGAAATCAAATAAGCTAATGCCACTTGTAATAGTGATAATGCAGAGTACATCATGTTCACTAACAACCAATAAATCTTAGATAAAATATCCTAATCTGATTGGTTGAATACATTACATTAGAGTTAGATTCAACAATAAAAGTAGATCTTAGAAAACACCATTAAATTAAGTAGACCAGATACAGCCACATTTAAGAAACATAACCAGTAAAAACAGAACAATGCTATTCTCATCAAACAACCATCTGATAAACTATTATAATCTAATTCTAAGAAACCCTTTGCATCTGTACTCAACACATTGCCTACAGTAACTGTCATAACATTGACCATTTATATATTAAAAAATTGGGGAGACAAATATGTTGGATTGGATAAGATAGAAATTCACGATAAATATGGATAATCATTGAAAATTAAAAAATACAAAGTGATTACCTATCAATCAGAAACCATAATGAATAGTGATGAAAGATGGCAATTTCAAAATGGATAAATTAGAATTCAATTCTCATTTCCATAATCCATCCAAATCAGTAGGATTCTCATTTGGAATTACAACAAGGAAGATGAGTTAGAAAAAGGAGTACAACTGATCAATGTAGAAGGAGATGATCAAACACTGAATACTATTTAAGGGATCTTTTTAAGAAAGGGTCATGGATTATCTGATGCGAATGAACCTTAAGTGATTGACTTACCATATTAATAGAATATCAAAACCATTCTAGCCAATTATCAATTTGAAAAGAGTATCTATCTAGATTATGAAACTGCTTAATTACCTCAAGGAACTAAGATTACAATAAAATTAATATCAACTTGGGGAGATTTACATTACATCGGATTGAATGGATTTGAATTGTTCGATCCAAATGGTGATCTCATTATGCCCAAATTATATGCAAAACCATATTCAGTTAAGGAACTTCCAGAAATGGACATGGATGTTAGGACACCAGATAAATTACTGAACAATTGCAATGTTACTCTGGATGCTAAATAGATTTGGCTGGCTCCTTTTGTTAATTCGTATACAAACAGATTGCAAACTAATATCAACTCAAGTGTTTTTGACTAAGTAAATTACCAAGTTAATAAATTGATATTGCTATTCGATTCACCTCAGCAAGTCTCAGCCATATCATTTTATAATTATAGTAAAACACCTGTTAGAGGAGTGAAAGAATGTGAAATTTCTATGGACGATTATATTATATATCAAGTAAAAGTCATTTTAACTCAAGGGCTATTTAAATTTATCCACTCTAACATAAACTCCTAAAGGGATCATAGGGAATAATAAAACTACCGTTTTGTTCACAAGAGATGAAAGACTCATTGAGTAGATCGGATCTGTGGAAATAAGGGATAGTATATTAGGATCTGAGACAACTTTGATAAATGAAAATTAGGTAGATACTTATAATAATTATTAGAGGGAAACCATTAATAGTATCAAGAACAAATTAGTGAGACATTAGCAATAGAAGTTGTATAAAGAATTGGATAGACCAACAACAACTGAAGTTTACTGATTTTTGTTAATAGATTATTATTATTTAGTATATATTAATCAATATTAGCTTTATTCAGTCTATAATCTACTATTAATAGGTGGTAATAAAAAATTGCCTGATCTTTTGTTAGTATGATTATTGTTATGGTTATTATTGTTATGATTATTAAAAGTAAAATGATTAGGTGATAACTATGGTAATTTAGAGTTGCTAATTGATTTAATCGATGGCCTGGCAGTCTTTATTTACTATATAGAGGAAGACTTAGGTTTCTTGTAATTGATAAATAATGGACAGCCATCATTATCCAACTAGACTTATAAGATCTTGCTATTTAATATTTCTTCGCATGATGGTCTCTGTCTGGGATCTTGGGATAACATTTTGCTTAATAAATTGGTCAAGGCTTAATTCTAATATAGTTCTTCGTGAATCTTAGTCCAATCTAGATTACATTCTTTATTCTACTATTTCATGGCTAATGAATTTTACCCATTAAATAATGGTTTATTTGTGATTCTAAATTAAGAGTATATATTACAATCTATATAAAATGCATCCCAAACTAAAGATATCACATTTCTCATCATAAGTTAAATTTTTGTTAGTTTCACAGAGAATTACTTCAGGAGCCATGAAACCTGGAGATCCACAGTATTTTCCAATATCCATATCTTTCTTAATTTCTGAACTTACTCCAAAGTCACTGACTACTATATTAGGATCAGTTTATGCAATCAATGAAAATTACTTCAATACCATGGGTCTCTTAAGGAGGATATTGCTTGGCTTTAGATCTCGATGCATGTATCCTCGTTCATGCATATGTTTGATTGCTTCAACTATTTATCTGAATATCACTTTGGCAGTCAGGAAAGGCAAAGGCTCTTCCAACTTCTTTAATCCTTGTTCCAGAGTTCCTCCTCTTGCCAAATCCATTACGATGTAGCATTGAGCTCTGTTTTCAAAGTGATCGTAGCATTTTAATATACTGGTGTGATCTAAGGATTTCATGACCTTCATTTCATTATCAATGGTTTCCTATTAAGTCATATGTTAGAATGAAATACTCTCCATTTATCAGGATCTTTCTGGATAAGCATTTTCTTAAGAAAGGCTTTGATGGCTAATTTAATACCATCAGCTTTGCGTTTAGCCATGTAAACGGAAGCAAAACTTCCACTTCCTATCAATTTCTCAAGTTCATAATAGGTTTAATAATCCAATTGGGGAATTTAGGATTTTAATTTTAATTCCCAAGGTTCAGACTTATCTAGAAATAAATATTCTTTGAATTTGCAATCATCTTTTTCTAATCTTAAAATAATGGAAGTGGATTCATGTTTGATTTAATATCTCAAAGTGCAATTAAGTTTTGTCATTTTAAATGATTTTTGAGACTAGAGATAATATCTAGAACTACCTTTTTAAATAATAGATTTTGATAGGACATAATTTCGACAGGAACATTATTTTTGGATAGAAATTTGGAGTGTAATTGAAATTTCTGAATTGTGTTGAGATCCGTTGTGGCTGGCTCAAATATGTTATTTTACATTCTTAATTAATTTATCTCTTTATAATTAATTAAATAGATATAAAATATCACAATTGAAATTGCTTAGTTTCTAATCCTAATTTATTCATGATATCTGCATTCTAAACAAATATAGATTTTTGTTTTTCAATGGCTCCAGTAAAATCAGATCTTAAAAGACTAAATTGATTGGTAATTTCCTCATTCATACTACCAACATCCTGTTTATTTCTATATTATCTTCTATTTATCTTAAATTCATTCAGATTATATCTTAAATTGAGAATCAGTTATCTGAATTAAAGCTTATTTAAATTCCCTTTCCTATTTTACTGATATGATAAATTTATACTTTAATGCAACCACAATCCTTAAAGAGTACATGATTACCATTGAAGCTGATTTGGCCATTTATTCTCTGAGTTAAATTCTCTCCAAAACAGTTATTGCATGAGATTCCAAAGAAGAAGTCTCTAAGGAAGTGATTAAAGTGACAACCATGAGAGAAATGACAAAGATTCCAAGCACACAAACAACAAATATCACAAATCTCCCCAAATCTGTTCTGGTATAAAAGTCACCATATCCAACTGTTGTGATTGATATAACAATGTTCCAAACCGCATTGTCATATTTGCCAAGATTATTATTATTCTGATCATTCCTAGCCAAGGGATTCTCACTGATTCTCACAGCTTAAGCGAAAACAAGAATTAATGATGTCATAGCTATTGATTATGCAGTGTATGGAGAAGTTCGCATTAAGGATTTAGCCACAAACATATAATTACCTTCACATGCATATAAGGCACACACTCTTTGAGTTCTGTTACTATACCAAAAAGTTTAAGCCAAAAGACTTCTAAAAAGGAATACTGTTCTTGATAACATAAACAATTCAAGAATTTCATTAACATGATAGTAAGCTGTGGCTTCTTAAAAATTGTTGTAAAAATACACTCTTATCCCTCTTAAGAATGGGTAGGGGATAATCAAATATATTGACAATTCTATCAACATTGGATACCATAAATCTGTCTGCCATAATCTTTCCCTTTTGGTCAACAAATTCCTAGATTTCTACCAATTCATATGTTATTCATATCTTAAAACTGTGAAAACCAGCAGCAGTATGGTAAATATTAGGATCATCCACAACAACCATATGGATATCCATCTTTCCTCTTCGAATTCCAGATTATATTCCAACATACTCAAAGCTAGTCCGGTAGAATTAAATAGGAAGCATATTTATTCAAATATTAAGAACTTACGAAATTCCAACTTGGTTATCTTGCCTATGTTATTTCAATCATAGACTTACCATTTTCCAATCCTCCTAACTATTATGAATAGTTTTTAAACATTTAACCTAAAGTGGCTAATCCTATTTCTGGTCTCTACACCAACCTCTCCATCTCCAATTATCTCTTGCTACTCTACTTTTATTCAATAATTTTACTTTACTACCTTATGAGTCAATTCTCCCCTTCATTTTATTAAAATTTAATATTTTTCATTATCTCTAATTCTCAGTACTCAACTCTACAATGTCAAAGAAAGTGCATGCAATAGATTCCCTTAGAACGAGATCTCTAATACCTCCTGATTATGATTAATTTGAGGATAGTCAACATAATTAAGAAAATCTTGTCATCTCAAGTCAAAGAAGTTAGAACCTTAAAGGCATACTGAAAAAATAAGGTAAGAACAGCACATCGAAGTTGAAACGTTTTCGCATTTCAACCAACTTTAATTAAGTATTTATTGTAGAAAATTGGAAACAATACAATTCTAACTATGAAGAACCAGCAGAATCCTGCTGTCAAACATTTTGATTCTGAATACAGATACATGAATAAATATTAAAATTAGTTTAAATTTACAAATATCCATTTCAATTTTTGTATGTCATAATTATTTTCATATAAAATCATATATATTTGAATCTTCTAACTCTTTTATTGCATCATTCTTGCTAAATGACTTAAAATTGACCACTTGTTCCAATTACTGGATGAAGTCATCATCAAAATCAAAATTTTAATTCTTAGTTAATTTAAACAGATTACCTTCTGAATCAATTGACCCACGATATCTTATGTATCAGAGATATTATTGGCCAAAATCTTGTAATTATAAGCCAGATTCTCATGCATTTTGATGACCTCAATGAACTTAGCTTTCTGTTATGAATCGGAATGCTTGTCTTCTTGTACTTTTTGTACAGTATTAGGCATTATCATTTTATATGCCAATTATTAAGCAGTCTAACGTTTTTGTTATTGTTCAACTACAGACTCCTCCTTCTGAAGCTATTCTTAATTTGACCTTTAGGCTTGTTCCAACTGTTATTTCTCGTAGACTTCGTAGCAAAATATCAATAACTCTATTGGTTATATACTAATCTTTTAGTAAATGCAACATAATCATACGTATTTTTGAACACTTTCTCAGTGCTGTTGTTGTTCAATTCATCCCTTATCCTGTTACCAATGATGGGAATTGAGGCATTATCCAAAAACTTGGAGACAACAGTGACCCAATCATCGAATTTGATAGGCTTGATATACGATTCTCGAGGATTAACGTAATTGGTGTATATGTATTTTCGAACCTTTAGATAGAATTTAAACATCGAAGGGGTTTTCTCAGTCAATTTGTTTGGATCCAACAAATGAGTGAAATAAGACAATTCAGGATCACTAATTTATTCTTTAAATGAATTAATGAACCCAGTCATAAAGGATTTTGATTTCTTTTTTGTTCTGTCCTTTTGAATGTTTATGATGAACATGTTACACAATAATTAATCAAGGCAATTATAAAGCTATCTTGATTGTACCCACGCACTTGAGCCATCAATTCAATTGTATTTAGAACATACTCAATCAAATTCTGCGGCTTGATTTGAATTTATTTCTAGATCATCATAAAATGTACATAGTTGGGATCATACAATTGCAAAGCTTCAATGGATTCCTCCCATATCTACACGGTTTCGAAGTTATACTCTATTTTAAACCCCTTTTTCATTAAAATTAATAATTAATGAACAATCCACTTGGACGCTCTACATAGAAACCTGAGCAATAGCAGTAGGCACAAAACAATCAAAAGAATAGTAGAGCAAAAGAGTTTGAGAAACAACTCCAAGAGGAGGAAAGAAGTAACATATCCTCAATCATATTTATTAGTGTTGGCTCAATCTGGAGGAATTGTTAATATACAATAGCCAACCACTCAATAATAATAATAGCCTGTTTATTCATAATAGCAATAACTCAATCAATAACCACAATCCGTATTTGGATAGATAGGCTAGATGCTGGATGCCCCAAGAGTAATACATTCAACAATATTAGAAATTATTTTTTAGAAACACCACAACTCAACCATAACCCACGTAGTAAGGTTAAAGATAACCAACTGATTAGAATGAGCCAGAAATCATACAAACTAATATTGTGTAGACCTATACAACACGTGACATTAAGAGCATTGGACTGGAGATTGTACAACCTGGAGAAATAGCTTTATAGGAACTCAGAGGAATATGCTCAATTGGCTCTCAATAATTTTAGGGAATCATTGTAGCAACAAATTATTAAGTAATTCAACTGACCTACAAATATAGATTGTGTTTTTACCTGATAAATTCCCAAAGGATTTTAGAAAGGATTATTTTTACGTTCCTTACACTCTAATAATCAAGGTAGACAAGACTATGGATAGGAAGCAAAATGATGCCAATTTCATTGAGATCTCATGTAAGGATGGGAGATGGTTCAAATATAGATTTTTGAGGGAGCAGAATGACGATTGTAATAGCATATTTAATGTCATCAATAAGAATGCTTTCACCTTAAATAAATAGACTTTATTTGCATTCTCATATTACAAGGAATTCTCCAATTTAGAAACTGAATACTAAGGATGGAAGGTATTCAACATTGAAAAGGATTTTGAAAGAATGGGAATTAATATCTTACAAGAGAATTCTCAAAATCAGAATGGATTGTTTAAATATCTAAATAATGAGAATGGCATCATTTGTTCAACCTATTATAATAGATTAGTTGTACCAGCAAAGGCAGATTTAGATTGTATTTAAAAAACAGCCAAATTTAGATCTAAAGAAAGAATACCCATACTCTCTTATGCATTTCCAATAAATGGAAAAGTGATATCAATGTGGAGATGTTCATAATGCAGAACCGGAATTGGATAGAACAGATCCACTGAGGATGAATGCTATTTGAAATATATGTCTTTTTAGACTGTTGATGAGCAGGAGAGTCAATACGAAGAGAAGGAAACTCGATTAAGGATCTATGATGCAAGACCTCACATTAATGCTATTGGATAATAGGTGGCCGGCAAAGGATATGAGAATACTCTTTTTTATAGAAGATGTAGCATAGACTTCTTGGATATTCACAACATACATAAAGTAAGAGATTCATAAACCAAATTGTTGAAGGCAGCATTTAAGTATCTAATTTCAAATAAATTTAAGTGAAAACGTTCAATTTCTATCATAGTTGGAGTAGTCATAGTGGTATGATCACATCGTGGCCATCATCAAAGGGTCTGCAAAAATAGCAATCACAATGACCAGAGAGAAAATCAATGTGTTGGTTCATTGTAGTGATGGGTGGGATAGAACTGCTTAATTGACTTCTCTTGTCTCTATTATGATCGATGGATAATATAGAACGATTGAAGGATTCATGATTCTGATTTAAAAAGAGTGGATCAACAGTGGACATCAATTCTGTCAACGATCTGCTATTGGCAATAAATAAAGTAACGAGGATTCCAGATCTCCTATCTTCTTACAATTCTTAGACTGTGTCTATTAAATGCAGCAATTGTATCCACTGTCTTTTGAATTCAATGGCAAACTACTATTTGATTTGGCATATCATCACTTAACTTCATTATTTGGAACATTCTTATGCGATTCCTTTTTGGTATCTCTTACTATTTATTTACTCTTAGGAAATTCAAAAACAAAAAATCATGGAACAAACTGTCTCTATATGGTCTTGGATCATGAAACAAAAAGACAAGTATATCAATGCTTTCTATAAAAATCCATAATCAATTGATCTAGATGTCATTATTCCAGACTCATTTACTGGCAAATCAGTTACTTTCTGGAAAGAATATTTCCTCTATTACTCTTTAGAATCAAATGATGCATATTAAATACATCCTTAATGTCAATACACAAGGTATGATTAGAATTTATAATTTCAGTGATAATATATAAGAAATGTTCAAAGCATTGTCCAAAGAAAATCATGTTTTAAGATAGGCATAGAAGGATCAAGAAAAGTTGGCTATTCTTCATCAATAAAAATTTAATTAATTAATGCAAATTATATAAGAAACTTAAAATGAAGAAATTATTGAAAAGCTTTAAACAATCAAACTTATTTGAGCAAGATTTTCATGTTTATAAATAATCACACATTTAAATTATTACCATAATTCTTTTTTAATAAATCTTTTTAAAAGTGATTTATTAATATTTTAAAAATTGAAGTCTCAAAAGAAATCAAGTAGTTTTATTCTTATATCCATTTAATACAATTATAAAACATAATTTTTTTTGAATTTAGTAAACATAACAAAAATACAATATTTATAAAATCATTGTATATAGTGATTATAAAGATGCAAACAAATGATAGCATCCAGTGCTGCATAATGAATTTAAGCACTTCTTAATGGTCTCTTTTGCCAATGTGATATTTATTCTACTTTATCCAATTCTTTCCCCAATAACCTTTAACATTAGAATGATAAATTAGTCTTCTTTTCATCTGGATATTTCTATCTAAACAACTGAGATAACTCAATAAAGTTCCTTAAATCTACATCCTATTTTCCAATCTAAACTAATAAACACAAAAAATCCATTTTGATATTTTATCCAATTTTTAAGCAATCACTACTTGCATATTACACCAGAAACTGTTGATACTTGATACTATTCACAAGATTAGTTGTGTTCAATAAGTAAATCTTATTTGGTAAAGCTATCTAAAATAAACAAACTTAATTTTTAGCTGAAAATGTATTTTGAGGAATATCTTAATAACTTTCTGTATCAATCCCAGTTTAAGATGCCTTTAAAATTTGATCTATGATTTCATCATCCAATGCTTCTTCATCCTCAATCAAAACAACATCTTCGTTAAAAATTTTGAAATCACTTAGACGTACATACTGATCAATTTTCTTCGGCTGTAATATTATCTCTGATGGCACTAAGAATATAGATACATTTAATACAGAAGGCATCATTTTGTAATAATGCATTTTGACTAACACAATTGCAATCATCAATCTCCCTTTAAATCAAAGGATCTTACACTTTGATATTATTTCTTTTTGCTATTTCAACAGTCATTTCTTTATTTGTTTTATAATAGTTCTCAACCAAAAATTACAATTTGCTATCATCTCCTAAGAATAGTTCTTCCACTTTCTCTATTGGTAGTTCCGCTTTCTATTGTATTAAAGATTTTATACAAAAATAAAAAATTTCAAAGCTTCGTTGTTTAAATGATTTACAACCTTTTGATTATCTGCTATATCTAAACGTTACTCCTTTATAATCTTAGTTTATAACTTCATATCATTCATATTCATCTCATGCACTAATTCCTATTATAAATATTTCTTCTTACTTGATATGAAACAGTCTCATATTAGAATGCATTCATAAATTTATATGCTGTGAAATACCTTTTTTTGTTAATCAACTCTTCAATATATTCAGAAATCCTATTTTATAATACTAATTCCCTCAATTTAGATTCATCTATCAATTTATCGTTGAGAACATTTGAATGTATAATATTACACAAAATCTTAACTCTCTTATCTAAATAGATTTGAAATTCCTTGATATTCTTTTTTTCCATTATCATGTTATAAATTTTATGTGAATGTGTAATCTGACAAGTATTAGAATTCTTTGAAAACCTCTGAAAAATTGAGTTAACAAATCTTGTGAGTCCTATAATAAAATACTCGAATATATTCTACTGTGTGAAAAGTAATTAATTATCTTGTTTATAATTGTATTCAAAGATCGAAGCAATCCACTAAGACTCTCAAATTCAGCATCAGGTATATTTGACTATTAGTCCTAGACATTAAATGAATTGTAATTGTCCTGAAAATTGCATGAGGTTCTATTCAAATTTTTGGATTTCGAAGTCAATTTATTCTACTTCATAATTTATTAAATGATTTTTTTTGTTATTTCACAGAAATATATTTTTCATTTTTTCAAGTTGATTTAACTGTTTTATAGTCTATCAAGTAAATTCGCAATTCTGAAGAGATTGATAAGCATATTCCTTCAAATAATTCAAATTTGCCAATTTATGTAAGCATTTAAATATTGAAAATTAAATACACTCTTGGTAGATGATACATTTTAGGGAAGGGTGATCATTATATTCTAAACTGATTGGTATCTTTCATTTTAAGTACTTTAAAACAAAAAAATTTAATAGTTATAAATGAACCAAGTCTAATATATTAAAATAAATATTGAAGAATAATTAGCTTTTAATATAATTGAAAAAATATTGGAAATATTTTCGTATTTCTAACAATTATTATTTTTCATCTGTTATGTATGGTGCAAAACCCATTTATAATTTTTCCACAATGCAAAATTAATAAAGAGTGATTTCTATATGAAACCTTTTGTTTATATTTCGTCTTGATCATTTTTCATTTATCGACAAGTACTTTAAACCTGTGATTCTGACGGTTTTAGTCAAAAGCACTACTTATAATAGGATAAATAATAGGTGACTATTTTGATCCTATAATTTTTTGTAAAATTAAAAATTATAATCCTTATTAATATATTGAACAAAAAATTTAGTTTTAATTTATATTTAATTACTCTGATAAATATAAATAGTAGTTAAATTAACTCTTTCGTTAGAGATCACTCTTATTTAACTTAATTTAATATCAA
This sequence comes from Paramecium tetraurelia, assembly GCF_000165425.1. NCBI lineage: Eukaryota > Ciliophora > Oligohymenophorea > Peniculida > Parameciidae > Paramecium > Paramecium tetraurelia. The sequence goes on along the minus strand of NW_001799366.1, from coordinate 171,392 downwards.
ATTGCTATTACTTGATATTATTTTAAATTATCCTTCAATTAACTTTTGTTTTGCATAATCTCCATGAAATAAATGTCTTTAAAGTCTTGGAGAAATTTCTCTAAATTTATGCACTTTCAAAAGCTTCAGTTTAGGAACAATGTAAAACTAAAACAATAATGATATTTAGAATACGAAGAATAAGAGAATAAATTAAAATTTTAGAATTTAAGGAGATCAGAATAAGAGTAATAGAAAAAGTTGATAGAAATCGTCATAATTTTATCAATAATACACCATTATTTAATGTTTAAGTGGGTAATATTCTAATCTATGTTATTTCATTGTTGACATAGAAACTTTATTCTAAAATTCTTTAAAAATGAGATAAGGAATAAGTAAAAAACATGAATTTTTCATGATAAATAATATAGTAAAGTAATTAATGATAACATTAATTCTATATTTAAATACTTTTTCAGTTTGGAGAGAATAAGGATTATAAAGGAGTAAAAACGAATTAATTTATTTATTAATTTTTTATATTAATACTTAAAATAGATTATTTCAACATTATTTAAAAGATAAATGTGTTTACAATGGAGATAATTCGTTAATAGTTATGTGATATATACACAACTTCAAATGTATCTAAAAGAAACGCAATTTGCTATTCAAATAAGGAACATTTCACTTTTAAATTGGGTAATTTGAATTATATTTCAACTTTTGTGAATGCTTGATAATTTAGGGAGTTATATATTGGTGTTAAATTGAAAATAAAAGTGAATATTTATCATAATAAAGAAGTAAATCATAGTTATATTTAAATTTTAATAATAAATTTTAGATAAGGCGTAAATTATTTCAATATTTATTTAATATTAATTTATGAATAACTGATTAAACGCAAAACAAGATAATAAATACTTTTTATATAATTAAAATGCAATTATAAGGCCAATGGAACATTCAATTCAAACATTTTGTGATTACATTTTACATCTAATTCATCATGTTCATCATAATTTTTGATAGATCTGGATCAAAAGGTGGGTTTTTCAAAATTTCATCAGGGATGAGATCTGTTTTTATTTCATTCAAGTGAGCAAATTCTCTAGGACATATTTAAATGAATAATATTACTCTCCTAAAACCTCATCCCATCGATATCGTAGATCTCTATAGTATCTATTCTTCAAAATGTTTAATGGTCTTCCAGACATCCTTCTTTAGATTGTTTTGAATTTTGGTCCAAACATTAATATGAACCCTAACAGCTTCTAATCCTCTTAAATTGTAAAATCCCTACATTTTCTTCCTTATCGTTTTTTTTTTTATTTCTTTATGTAGCTTTTTCTCTTCATTGACCCTTAAACTTCATGGGTTTAGATCATATTCTGGTGGTTTTTGTTCTGTATAGATGGTTCCAAAGTTGATGAATCTAAGAGTTAGTCTTTTAATTGTTCGTTTAGAGTGGATATTGAATCATTGTCTTTCATAAACCTTATAAATATAATTTTAATTCTAAATATGTGTCTTTTAATTGAATCTTTATATAGTACTAACGATGACTAATATTTATGAGTATTATTTAGTTTCCTCTTATAGTATTATTTAATTGATTGACAAATTCTAATTTTAGACCTTCACAAAGTAAACTCCTAATAAGCTAAAGATAATTAAAAGAAATATAAATATAGAGATAAATATAATATCAGAAGTTATTGATTGCTTTGATAAAATTTGATTATTGTTTAACTCTATGAGAATTAAAAATCTTATTTGTTAATTGGCCTAGTATATTATTTGTAATATATCTGATGAAGCTAAGATTATGGAAATACTCTTTTGATGATGATTAAGAAAAGAACATAAAGTAATATATGATAAATAACAGTGTTCGGTCTTTTATTTTAAAAAATGTTGATATTTAGCATTTATTAATAATATTTTATAAAAACTAATATGATTTAAATGTCTTTAGTTTTAAAAAATCAAGTATTATATTATATCCTCATATACACAATAAGTAAATCTGGTTCTATTCAATTTGAAAATGATTTATGATTTAATTAAGTTAAACTTAAGGCAAATCTTTGTATTCATTTTGATACAGACCAAAAAGCCTATATGAGGTCATAAAATCCTCATTAACAAATATTTTGGAAGAGTTAAATAAATAATTAATTACACCTAATAATTACATCAAAATGGCAGATTTTTTCATAAAATATATTTATATTCAAAAAGAGAACAATGAACTTTGATATTATGAATTAAGGGCAAACTTGCTTAATTATTCATGTAATTACAAGTACTAGCAATTCAGTGGTATTATAATCATAATTTTGTGAGTTATGTGTATATAGTAATCTGATCGGAATACATCGGATGATTGTGTTATAACATAACATTAGAATTAATTAATTACATAATTAAAATGTCAATTAAGGACGACACAAAGATACTTTAATAATTTTTAAAGGAACTTCCTCACGATATCGCTGTAAAACACATAAAGACTGTCAAAGCAGGATCCAAAGTTGAAAAGTAAATACATAATTATATCATAGTGTTCAAAGCACAAGAGTATTTAGAAGTACAAAACAATTAGGTGCAGTAAATGCGTAACTTCATAACACTTTGAAATAATCATCCAATTCTTTAGGAGAGGAGGTTATACAAGATGTAAAGGATGAAATAAATACACTAATATAAACACTAACACCTAATTACTAACTTGGTGACAAACTTCAATTGGTGGATGGAATTGAGAAAATTATTTTTGCAGAAGATAATACTCACAAAACCGAAAAGACAACCTTTTAAGTAGAAGATGGTATTGTTTATTTGATTGACTTATGGGTAATAATTATAAATAATATTTATTTAGGCTACATGGTGTGGTCCATGTTAAAATCCAATGGAACATAATTAAAAAATGTTGGAAAAGAATCCAGATTGGTAGAATAAGGCAAAGATTATAGCTATCTCTGTTGATGACGACTCTGAATCAGTGAAAGAAAGAGTCAATTCAAAAAAATGGAAATCCATAGAACATTATAGATTTGAGAAGGGATGGGATGACCAAAACGATCTTATTAAATATCTCTAACTCAGAGGAATTCCATTTGTTTTACTTGTAAATAAGTGGGGAAAGATTGTGTATTTGGGACACCCTTCAAAAGGCAATTTGGAAGAAAGAATAAATAAAGAAATAGCAGCTGAAAAAGAAGAAGAAGAATAAAAACCGAATCAAGAAAATGCAGCAGAAAATAACAACCAAAAAGAATTATTGACTAAGGAATAATACAAATAGTTAAAAGACAAAATAAAGGAATTATAAACTGTTATTACAGATGCTTAATTTGATGGAATCGTAGAAATATAATTACAGAAAGAAAATCATTGGATTCATGATGGATCTAAATAAGTTAAAAAGAGATCTAAACTCGAACTTAGATATGATGTTAATGTTGCAGAAGAAGAGAAAATTAATGCATTCCTTTAAAATCATTGGAATCAAATCTCAGATGATTTGAAAGTTGTAAAAGAATCTAAAATTAGAGATCCTTAAAGATAAATCAAGGAAATAAAAGCTAAATTTTAATCTCATTTTGAAACCAAAGGCGTTACTATTTCATTCCCAACAACTTAAATTTCAAGTTTTAGTTTGAGTTAAGAAAAATAAGAAATAACAGCTAGAGATAGACAAAGATTTACACTTAAATGTGAAAATCTCACCTTAGATGCCTATAAAACTGGATTGGATGAATTGAGAGAATACACAGAATCATTCGAAGATGATGAGAACTAAGGAATTAGAGAAACCATTGAATCGATTGTTGAAGGCTTAAAATAAAATGTTACTCTTGGGGAAGGTAAATAATTTGTCTCAATTGACGATTACAAGAAATGGGGATCTGAAGAATTCACTACCATCGCACACACTTAAGGTCAAGTCTTAGTTCTTGATTATTGGGCCAAATGGTGTGGTCCATGTGTTAGAGAAATTGCAAATAACACAGATCTTATCAAGGAAAACTAAGAAAAATGGGGCAATTCTGTTAGATTTGTTTCTTTGAGTTTGGTCTTGGCAGAAGAAGCTAAAGAATTTATGGACTCTCATCAAGAAAGCTAAAAATATATTGAGTTTTATTTCCCAAAAGAACAAAGATAAAGGGATGCAACTTTGTATGGAGTTCAATACATTCCTCATTACATTATTGTAGATAAATTCGGTACAATTAGAAATGTGGCTTCAGTCAGTAACATGAAAGAAGTTGTCGAAGATTTGATAAAGGAAGAAGCTCCTAAGAAATCTCTCGAACAAGCTGAGCCTATATTCCTAGGCTAAGATTGTATAAACCAAATCAAAGACATTCTCTAAAGTGAAGAAACAGAAGCTTTGATAAAATCAATTGATTAACAAAAAGTGATCGCCTTTGATCTTAAAATCAATTCCACTTAAGCAGAAGGAGACTAATATTAAATTGAAACTGTTGAGCTCAATTACTTTGTTAGAGACACTCAAGTCGAAAGTCTTAAAACTATTTTGGCCAAGCTTTATTAAATCGTTCCAGAAACTAGATGGAAGATTAATAAAACAATTTCAAAGACCATTACAGTTAAATATCCAGGAACTGTTTGTGCAGTGTGTTAAAAGGATATTTCAAAAGATGCTTAATAATACTATTGCTACTTTAAGGATGAAAATGTTTGCACAGAATGCGCAGAATTTGATGATCAAACTAAAAATGGAATGGAAAGATATAAATATCAGGATTCTTTAATATTTATTAATGGCCCATTATCAGACCCATCAGTGTTAACAAATATTGATGAACACAAAATTGGAAAGAACTTGAAGTTGAAAGAAGGTGAGAAAGCAGAATAAAGTCATCCTATGATGTGCAATGGATGTGGAGAAGGAGCCAAGGGTCCAAGATACATTTCTGTTACTGCTAGACCTGGAAGATATCGAGGAGGAGTATATTATTATTCTATTCATTTAGGGTTATATTGACTATTGTTGCAAATGCTTTGCAGAGTTAAAAAATAAAGACTCTGATAAAGCTAAGGAAATTGTTGCAAAGGATGAATCAGATGGAATGACTATAGATAGCTTATTCACTAGAGTCCTATTCAATTATGGAGGTTACCAAGCATTTTGATTAATCAATATCAATAACATAAGGAAATCATTATTCAATCCAAAAAATCCTACTATTAATTTACCTCTCCTTTGTCTTATTTGCAAATCCATTATCCTGGTTTTATTAATATGTTATTTCCAATAAACAAACCACTTTCATTTTCTGATAATAATTATCCATTTTTAATCCTTAATTTGGATTTGGATTATTGGTGAACATTAACATCATATTAGTAGGTTAAGAAATAAAATATTGTCTTAATACATTCCAATTTAAATAAATTACTCTAAATCAAATAAGGTTCAATTTCAACGATCTATGCCATTACTAAACAAACTAATGTAGATCTTATAGTTTATTCCTTAATACAAAAATTATAGGAGAAAAACATTTTAATCATTAAACTATATTATATACTGTTGATGGGATATATAATAGGATAATGTCTGTTCTGGTTAAATAATCATAAATATAACAAAGTGAAATAATTTTCAATTGTGAGTAATATATTCAGAATCTAATATTATATATACCTATCTAATATATCAAAAAACAAGAATTTAAACAGAATTGTTGTTTTCTTTGAGAATTCATATAGCTATATTTGTATAATATATACTCAAAGCATAATATTAATACTATTTCTAGACATTCTCAACTTATTACTCTAATTTAATTTACAATATTAGATTCATCTGATGGAGTAAAATCCAATAAGGTGCCATTTTATTGGAATAATTAAATCCATCTGAATACGATCAAATTTAAGGTCCTCATCCCAATTCAAATGAAACCAAGGAAAAATAAATAACTCTTATAATTTAATATAAATTTTTCAAATTTTATCATAATAATTCAAATTGTGTATTTATAAAAAATGTCAGGTATCAATATAAACATCAATCTGAATCTAGAGAAGAATAAGTAGAGTTATATTTATAAACTAGAGAGCTGCCAAAAGCAAAGGAGAAAAACTTTATGATGGAGAACCAAAAAAGAAGAAAAAGAAGCAAGGCAAATCAAAATAAACTAATCAATCACCCCTTCCTTGGGGATTGAATCAAGAAAGACTTAAGAATTATATCTTTGCTTAATTGGCGAAGAGAGACAACCTATTGTATCAACAATAGATGAGGAAAGGTAAGGAGGAAGAACCAAAGGAAGATCGTCGAGAGATTTTGGGAGTCTCATTTTTGAATCACCTTCCAAAAAGGAAAATCAAATAGATGATTAATAGTAAATATGTATTTAGATATTGTTTAGAATAGAAGGTCAATGAAGAGGAGGAATAAACACAATATTAACCAAAATTCAATGAATAACAATTACAAGAGATACGAATGTACAAAGAATGGAAGAAAAGACAAATTTAATTTGAAATGCAGTTCAAAAAACAACAAGAAATAGATAGATAAACTAAAATCTAACAAAATTTATAGAATTTAAACGAATATATTAAATGTAAATAAAACATTATAATTTACAATAGATCGTAATCATACTACATCCGTGCATCAAAAAAAGTCAGTGTCCTTTCATAAAAAGAAAAGAACAAAATCATCGATGGCAGATAAGAAAAAAGAATTGATTATGAAATATCAGAATCTAGCTAATCGTTATGCTCAAATCAATGGAGAACCCAAAGATAATCAAAGTTGTTTTGGATTAGTATTGGACAGCGATCAAGAAGGTATATCTTAAATGGACTCAATACATAAAAGCACTAGGCGGTAGCATGTTATTTCTGAGCCAACCTTGGATGAGGATGAGGAATAACAAATCCAAGAATTGGGAAACCTGGAAAAAGAAATGGCTTAAATCGTTAAGGCTGCAATTATAATTTAAAAGGTTTGGAGAGGTTATAAGACGAGACAAATATTATCATATTACAAGAACTATGTTGAAGATGATGAAGATGAAATCAAGTTGGATCAATTAACTCCAAATTTGAGTTAGAGATAAGCTTAATTGGAACCCATCTGTCAATCAGTGTAGATAGGTAAGGAGCAGAGTGGATTGAAGTCATCTTAGAAAAAGAATGATAAAAATGGATTCAATACGTTTATTGATTAATTGGATTGGGATGATGAAAATGAAGATCAATTCAATTCTTAAAAGGTGTCATCTATTAAGAAGTTGCCTCAATAGAAATCAAATCATAAAATTATCATTGAAAAATAAAAACAACAATGGCATCAAATGTTAGAGCACATTTCACAATTATAAAGGAAAGGATCTAAATAAAATATTAAGGAAGTCTTGTAGGATTTAAAGGCTTTCACATTGTAATTAACAAATGAAATAGATGGAGAAATGAATGAAGATAATTTAGATAAGCAAGAATAATAACAGTCAGTAGAAATGAGTGAAATTAGATAAGTGATGGGATCTGAGAATCTAGTTAAATTATCATAGACTTCATCACCTGCTAATAAAGATGCTTCCTTGTTTGAATAGAATCCATTCTATGATTTTGCATCAAAAAAATTCAAAGAACTTCTCAATCGAGAGTATATGAATAAATTAATCTAAATGAGAGAGACAGCAATTGAAGAAAGACAAAAAAATGAAATGAAAAATATTCATGAAGCATTGTAACAAAAATAAATCAGTCCTAAAACATATGAAAAGTAAAAATTCAAAATTGAAAAGTGGGTTACTAAAGAAAAAGAAGACTTCAAATAACAGAAATCGAACATTGAAAATGGATGGAAAGGATTATATGAGACATTTATGAGAACATAAAAAGATTTATTATTTATGTCTAAGTTGAAAAATCAGTAATTAACCTCCTCATTCTCAAGTGAAAATGTCAGTAACTTGAGATTGATAAGAGAAATCAATTCAGGATCACAATCAAAAATAGTAAAAACCAATAATTTTGATACTGTAACTATGAATTTTAGTTCATCCATCTGTGAATCATAAGATATCAGAAAAGTTCCTAAAACTTCTCCTTCCCCATCTCCACGTCAATAGTAATAATAATATAATCAATAATAAATCTACGAAAATTTGGAATGGGATGATGAAATGTTGTACACAAGTGATAATTTAGACTGTGGTAAGATTCAACAATCCCAAGTCATCAAAGTCTCTACACTTATACATAAAGAACCTGAGTATAATGATTCATAAATCTAATCATATTCCATTTTAATTGCTAACTCAATTATTGGAAATGAAATACAAGATATGTATGAAGAATTGAAGTTGTACAACAAAGACATCACTACATTAATAAAGTTCCAGCAAAGCAAAGGAATTAAGACCAATATTTAATAAGTCAAAGTCTATTTAGCCAAGTTAGAATCATTCTTATTGCAGTCTGATAGGAAAGTAGCATTGATCTAAAGAATAAATACTCCTTTGGGGCCAACTCCAAAAGAAATCTTGAAATTTTTCCATTATTATGATGAAGAGGATGATTATCAATCCAGCGAACACGATGATTAATCAAATTAACCTATCTTATAGACAGAATAATATGCTTAATTAGAGAATTAGCTGATGGAGGAAGAACAAATCTCTTCGGATGATGGGTTTTTGTTGGAATTAGAGCATATTCATAATAAAGTCCTGTATGATGCACTAAATGAAGCTTTGGATTACTTTAGACCTTTCGGGTTAAATGGTTATCCCCTGCCTTGGATTAAACAGCCATTAGAATTGATATAAAGGTACTTATAAGTTTAATCCCATTAATAGAAATAAGAAGTCAGAGACTCTTTAAGAGATATTCTAAGGAGCTATAAAATAGGTCACTGATTGGGCATCATTCTTAGTAGGTTTGATAATCGATAAGCCTGACTCCCCATTCCCAAAAATTCTAATGTTAGATTAAGAATACTTAAATCAAATTAAAGAGGAGAGGATGATAAGAATGCTTAATTAAGAAGTATGGTTATTGATAATAATTAAAGATTTATCAAAATGAAGAGAGATGGCTGATATATGATGAAGAATAATCTGAAATTCTAGTTGAAATTTCATAGATGGTTTAAGATTAATTAATGGATGAATGCTTAAAAGAGCTAATTTAGTTTTAATGATTATGAAATTAATAAATCAAAATTTTTGATAAATTCAGTTTTTTTTCTTAAGAATTGTATTTGAACTCAAAATAGAACTTTGAAATTTATGACTTCTCTTCTCAACTCAAATTTTATATAAATTTATTTTAACTTTTACAACTTTACTCTTGATAGAAAAATGAATTAATGATAAACATGATTAACTTTTAGGTAATATTTTTTAAAAAAACATATAATTTGATCACCATCACTTTTTGACTAGAGCTGCTTGTAAAGAAGTGTTTTCATTTGGTAACTCTTATTCAGAAGTATTTTAATCTTCAACCTAGTCTACTTTAAACATCAAATTATTGTAGTAGAAAAGAACTCCTAATATTAAGAAATAAGCAGTTAATGAAAACCAAGTTAACCCAACGACTTGAAGAGGATAATCATTAGAGATCTAAGGCGCAACATCCCAAAGTTCTAGACTTGAATTTTAAAATCCCATTCTATTTTTTTGTTTGTCAAAGATTATGATATAATTTAATAGAAATGGGTCTCCAAAGATCATGCAATCAAGCAAACCATCCAACATATTCATACTTCTCAGAGTTATTTAGCAATAGCCATTCTCCATGCTTTGGTAATATATATAGCTTTAGTAAGAGATGGTAAATTTCTTTCCATTAGAAAAAAAGACTATATCTGGAATATATTATTATTCGTATTCATTTGGATAGCAAGGACAAAGTACAATAAGAAGGTACTTTTTGCATACTTTAAGCAATGAATCCATAACAAGTTAAAACAAGTCTTCAGCCAGAAACAAGCCAGAAGTTCCAGAATCCACTATGCCGCAATTATATTTAATCAATTTCTTTACTTAATCTTTTACTTAAACTTAATCAATTGGAATGCTCTAATGATATCATTATTAATTTACCCAATATTGCTTACTGATTGAATTTATCCAAAATGTACCATTATTAAGTTTTTAATTTGAAATATTGTAGTAAATTCTTGATTGTTGTGGTTCTTGGTTTATTTGCATGACGAATACTGAATTATTCAATAGGCCTTGCTAAGAAGCAACATCGAATATATTTTGAGTTGAAATTTCATTATTTAACCCCATAATTCCTTAAGTTTAATTTCCATAAAAATTCTCTTAATTGGTGACTAATAAGAAAGGCATAAAAGAAAGAAAATTTGACCCTTGCAAACCCACATAATCCTCGACTAAAAAACCAAAGACTTCTGAATTGGCGTACTGAAATTGAAATTATTCTATACTTGAATTGTTATTGTTTAATGTGTTTATTTCAATGTTTCTGATTCATCAGGTGAAAACGTGATGGTCTACTAGCAATTTTTACATTTAACGGAAGGCACCCATAATATACTAGATCCAGTATCAAAAGCGACAGAAATTAATTGGGGTGGGGTCCCTATCTCTATTATACCATAGAAGAGTAAGTTGTCAAAATTTGACATGTTAGCATAATCTAGTTGTTATTTTCTGAATAAGTTTATTGATACTCCGTATGCGTAGTAGAAGAATACCAAATTAAATATCATTATTATTAAATTTTTGTATTTGATGACCATAAGAATTCATACAAAAATAATGAACAAAGGAATTTTGCGATAATCTATTTAATAAGGACCGATTCTTGATATTGATTATTCTTGATGTATTTAAAGTTAATGAGTGAGAGTCTAGGGAAAAAAGAGTTTAGAAATAAAATATTAATGATTTAAATTTGAGAATATACAATGCATCTATTCTTCAAAATTACATTAAATCATTCTATTATTATAATGTAGGCTGGCTTTGCTGTAATGGCTAAACAATTTATATTGGTTGAGTTTCTTATGGTTTTTAAACACGCTCAGCTCTTATATGAATATGTTTATTCACTATTGGCAAAGGAGTGGCATTAGATTTGATGTCAAGCCAAAAGTTTTCTTTTTGATGTTGATATAGGAATTTGAAATCGAATTATCCCTTGATTGGGAATGTCTTTAGAATATCTGTGTATGTGATATCTTTGATATTTAACTGAAGTCTAATAACATTTAGCCATAGTCAATACGTGTAAGCGTTGGGTTATTCGGGATCATCCAAATCTTAAGGGATATGGTAATGAATCATAGTGTAATTTTTATTGGACATTCTCTCTATAAATTATATATATAAATTAATAATATGCTGAAAAGTGTTTAATTTTTAGTGAATATCATAAAAAGCATATATAGTGATTGAGTAAAATAGATTAGGATTACTGATCACTGATTAGATTTGGATGTCCATACGACAGAATTTGTATTTGACAATGAGTAGGTAGAAGGATCGAAAAACAAAGAGATTTTAGTGTTTATTGTCTTTGATTGAAGAAGTATTTCAAACTTGCAGTGGCAATGAAAAAAAGAATTTATATTCATTTAAATTTTGTAAAGAGTTCTCTTGGTGCAAGTGTTAATTTTGGAGGTTCCTTATTGATGTTAAATTTATCTGCATATTTATTTAATAGTTCCTGATCCGGATTGCCAAAGCGATTAATTGCATCCTCCCTCATACGACCGTACTTCAATTCTAACTTAGTTTTACGAAGATCGTCTTCATTTTGAAAGAATTCATTTGATGTTATATGAGGCTAGCATAATAGTCAATTGCTTTACTTACTCGATTAATTTTACGTTGGTTAAAATCCTTGCTCATAGTTAGGTTTTAGACAGGGGATCTTTCAAGTAGTTTTTTGTTGTTCATTTTCTTATCAGTTTTAATACGAAAATTGTTATTTTAAAGAGGTGGAGCTTTGGTTGCCTGTTGCCCAGGTTATTCATTATCCCAATCATCTTCATTAATCTCCAGGACTTTGAAGTTGCCTCCTCTGAAATATTATTATAAAGTGATCCCATTAATTCTCTGAGCTTGACTAGACTCCTGTCTTTGATGACACTGTGACACCAATCTTCGTTTTTCCATCCTCGAGCACTTTGATGTTTCTGGACGCTCACCTTATTCTTCCATTTTTAATTAATATTATTATATTATCATTCATGATATGCACATCCTATTTCACTTTTCATAAGCAGTCCTACACTTATTATCAATAGGAATATCAAACAAAATCATACTCAAACACTCCTCGCCTTCTCAGAAGAATACTTATCGGCTGACAGTTGTTATTTACATATCGATTTTAGACACAATTTATATATATGCCTTATGGAAAGATACTTATCTTGAGGATAGAATTTATTTCATTCAGAATATCAAAGGCTGCTCAATACTATTAAATATTCTCATTACATATTCATATTTAATCTAATCTCTTAAAATAGTGATCATTAATTAGTTAATTAATTAAATTTACAATCTAAATTGAAACAGAATAAAAAGTTTGGGAAATAGTTATTAAAAAATGAAACCATAAAAATTTTAAATTAATTATCAACTTTACTGAAATGTGCTTACCCCTCTGATGTGAGTCAACCTATGAGAATCAACCTCCAAATAAACCTCATTTTCTCTAGATTTATTTTCATATCGCTTCTCTGTGACTTGAGTTTCATCACTCAATTGCTCATGATAATCTCGTAAATGAGGCTCGTCCATATTTTCTTTGTTGAAAAAATTCTACACTTTTTAATGCTATTATGGATTACATTTTATACCTTATCTTCCATTTAATTGCCAGATAGATTTGCTTGATGTCTACCTGCTACTTTGAGACTTTTTTTAAAGGCAGATTAATTTAAAACTCTGATCCTTACTGAAAAATTCAAAAAATCCTCTATTTACCTTGTATTCAGTCTTATCTTTAGATCGATATCCGAACAATACTTCTCTACTATTGTTTGCGCTCTCAAAAATTCTATATATATCTCATATAAGGACAAGCAATCCAAATTGGAAATGATGGCATATTGATCGATTAGGTATTCAATCTCCTATCTTATGAAGATCAAGAATTATATCATATTTTGATAAATAAAGTCTTAGTAGAATTTAAAAACTTGGGATTGGCATTCCAATAATTTAAGGCCCATTAACATCATATTTTAAATTTTATAAATCCAAATGAATTTTCCCTTCGTATCTTCTTGCTCATCAAAAGGATACTGAAGACTCTTAATTGATTTGTAAACAGATAAATTGATTGATATTTTTTACAAATAGGAGTAATAGATGACACAAAATATTTTTGGTTTAATTTAATACGATTCTACTTAGAATTATGGTTTGATTGCATGATTTTAAATTTCCAATTATGATATTCTTTTTTCTGCAATTTATTGATTACTTTTTGGAATTATGTTCGACTTAGTTATAATTGATTACAAACCTGGAGTGCTTACCTCATTTAGCATCAAGGTAAAACTCTCTTTGTTTTCTGCCAATACTTTCTAGAGCCAATATATTGCAGGTTCTCTTAATTATTTTGCAATTGACTCTTCCTCAATATTTGAATGGATTACAAAGAGAATGTTCAACAAATTTTCAGCTGTTGGCTCAACAAAATTTGCGAAATTTTTTTATCTTAATCTGTTAAAGAGTTCTTTGGCATGTTTTTTCATGAGAGATCCAAGGTATTGGCAGGCTAAATCAAAGTCTTGTTAAGATCTGGGTTTCAATATTAATGTTAATGACTCAATTAGATCAGTTTTAGATATAGTTTACTTTGAATATAGTAACGACATTTAATAATTAAAATATTATCATCTATCATCCTCATCACTACTACTAACTAATTGGGACGCTGCTCCCTCGTCTTCATCACGAATCTATATTAACAATTTATATACAATAAGATTTCGATTGACTTAATTTAACATCGGAATTATCTTATAGACTTCCTTCTGCCATGCGTACCTAAGAAGATTAAACAATAGCAATACAAATATTAAAAGATCTATTTTTCATCCTCCCCATTTAGTTTTGGAAACACCGTTGAACTCAATGGAAAATCAGCCAATTTATACTCCTATTTTTATGAAATGATCTTATTACATGAATGTCGACATCATAAACTGATTGTGCTGCCATCATTTTCTCATACATCCCCAACTTTGCCTTATTCAAGGTAGATTAAACCTATTATAACCTGTCTTCAATTTATTTAGAAATCTATGTTCCCTCTTCTTATTCAATGTTTCTCACTGATGGAATGGTTCTACCTCTATTATCTGAACTTGGTATTTCCTGTTTCTTAGTGTTGGAACCTTATTGCTTTTACTTTTGATCATTTTATCCACTGTGTTATTGATTTTTGTTTTGTGATTAATTTTCATTTTGGTTAATCTATGCATTTTATGAAACTTATGGGTTTTATGTAGTTTATGGATTGTTATTGCGAACATCTTAATTTTATTATGCCAGTTGAGCTAGAGAATTTTATCTATTATCAATAGTGAATGAGTGATCCTGTATGCCATGTAATGAATCTTAATTATTTTATTGAGAAGGGATAGATTGTGGAGTTTTGAAGGACTTTTGGACACTGTAATGACTGTTTTGTTTCTTTCTTTCATCATAGTGGGGAGTAGCCATATGTTATTATTATGGAGAGCCTTTAGTTTAGGAGGGAACCTATTATTAATCATTTTTTATTTATTATTATGTTTATTAACCATGTGACATTTAATATTAGAGAGGATTGGCTTATTGTTATTAAGGAGGATCGGTTGGGGATTGTGAATATTTCTAGTTAATCATTTGCATTTGCTGTTCGAGCTTTTCTCTTTAGAATTAGTAGAACATTTCTTGTTATCTCTATTGGGAAGCAATGCTTGAAACTTGCGGTTTCTTAACATTGATTTTAACTTCTTATTACCAAAATTCCTATGGATTATATTGATAATTAGGATCTCTCTTTTATTATATGATTTACTCAACCCTTTGAATTTTGGTTCTGTCTTCAATCTCTTGTTCACTAGCATAATCGAGATCTTCGCCTTCATTTTCATCAAACTAATGCGATTATCTTCGAGAGAGTTATCTTGGTTTAAACATATCATCAAATTAGTTTTATAATTTCTTTCTTCTAAATCTATCTTCGCTATCTGAATCTGTTTTCTCATACTCAAAATCTCCTCCCTTTTCTTTTTTGATTCTTTCAATATCTTCATGTAATCGCTAAATCTCCTTCTTTCTCTTCTTCTACTCATCCCTTTGAGCTTTGGTCATGTGTTTCTTGTGTGGTTTCTTCAATTCCTCTGTAATCTCTTGGATCGTCTATTTTAATTCCTCCTCATGAATTGTTTCAATCTATTAAACTGTGGGTTGTCTCTATTCCCTTTATTGAGTTATATTGCTCAGTTCAGTTAATTATTAAATAACATCTGATTCTTATCTCTGAAGAGTTGAGGGTCTTTAAGCTCTTATGGATTGCTTCTTCGTTATTTTCTTAGGATCCTTTTGTTTCCCAGTTCTCTTTGATTCCTTCATGCCTTCCACTCTATCTTCGTCTTCCTCATTCGCAATTTAATTTTGTTATTCTTATTAAATCTCCTAATTGTGATGCTTGGGAGTAGCAATCTCTTGTTCTAATTGATTCAGTTCCTACTAGGAATCTCTCTAAGAAGATAAGGATTGTGAACTTTATTGGATAGATTGGATAATCTGATCAGCTAGTGAATCGAATTATTATTCTAAGTATTCTCTTTACTTGTTCTCGTTCACTTGATAGTAATCATTAAAATCACTCATTTAGACTTAATAATGATCAGGCACTATGATTTTGAAAGCCTTGGTTTTGATCTTTTTAACAATTTCACGATATTATTGTGTCATCTTCTACAACCTATGATATAATAATGAAAAAAGCGAAAATACTTTAAGTCATAATCGATATGGTCATCATTGAGGTACCTTTCCATAAATTTGAGTAAACGGTTTTGTATTCTTTCATTGGGAATGACTTGCTTGGTTAAGGATTTAGTGCTGTCCATCAACATAACTTCGATACCAACATCAGACACTTAGATCAGTCAAATAGATTAATACATTCTGGTCTGTAATTGTATTTATTCAAGCATAATGACCGATTCAGCATTTCTTCTTGCTAGGTATGTAGAATGGTTTATTATGTCTCGTATTCCTTTTTATATCCTAGTGGTTTGATGTCAGAGTAATATTGTTGATTATTCTTGGGTTTTGGAATCTTCTTCAAATAAGATGCCACTTTTCTTTGAAAGTCAGTCAAGAGCACTTTTGTTTGCATTTCATTCACCTACTTCGTATTGTCACTCATGCTAAAGAAATAGAGTGGGAACAACTTACAAAAAGACAGGAGATTTAGTTAGATTATTGTATTCCCTTAAATTGTAGATGGATGTATGATGATAAAAGTTTTTGCCCTCGTCCTTCTTTAGATTGTGCAGCTACAATAATAACCAAATATGATACACTCAATAGCTTGAACTTGCCTGCGGGTTTTCTAATTCTGCTTGAACTTTGTGCATCTTAACTAAATTGATTCAGTGTGAGTATTACTTGGAATAATGATCCAAATTAAGAAGATTCAGACTTTTTGGATAACGACATTGCTTTCCTGGTAATGGTAGGATGTCGCAAGAGTACATTTAATAAATTATTTAATTAAATGCTATTTGTCACAGAGCCAAAATTCGTAAATATATCTAATCCTCGCAAACTACTCTCCCTCATCTAGGAATACGAACTAAAATTTCGGCCTGACTCTCCTATCACTCAAAAAGCCATGGAAAGTATGGGATTGGATTGTCATCACTTCCGTCGAAAGTTTCATTTGTGATCTGACTCATCTAGGAATAAGTTCGAGTTGCGCTACGATTTCGAGATCCAAAAAATACCATACACTGAAGCAGATATGTAGAAGGCCTATCTGAGTTACATGAGGGAATTGATAGGTACCCATCATATTTATCTATCAAATAGTGGATTACTAGAATCTCTTTGACAATAGAAAACGAATTAAGATTGATTTTGAGAAGAGACAGAGGGAAGAAGACGAACTCAGAGGCTAGTAAATTCATATTTCAAACTTAGTAAGTGGCCAGAACCTGTTGTAACCAAAAAGATGATTCGCAACCAAATTGAAACCCTCACTTTGGATCAAAAATTGCAATTAATAGAAGAGGAAAGATCTAAGGAACAAAAAATTAATGATTGCTTTGCCAAAGAGGCTATTAGATAAGAGTTGGATAGAAGACTCAAAATTCAAGAGAATCAATAAAAGGAAGAGAGACTTCTAGTTTCACGTAAGGAGACCTTTGATAATCTCAGGAAGAAGGCAGCCTCAGAAAATAAAAAGGTTTATGAAAAATTATAAACTCATTAATAAAAAATCAGAAAATAATTAGAGAAAGATTTTCGTACTTCTAAATCAATTCAAGAAAAAATGGAAGCTAAGTAATAATCGTATATAGTATTTCATAGAGAATTGTCAATTCAATAAAAACGATCCAAAATGATATCTGAAATCGCTTCTCGCAATCGTAAATTAGAAGATAAAATTAATCATTTTAAGGATGATTTTGGTAATCGTTTGATGGAAGATCTAATGAGAAAGTAACATGCTCTAGAATTATCAATGAGTAAACGATAGAAAACAGCAGAATAAATGGAAAAAAATAGATTAGAAAAACAATAGTGTTTTGAATAGAAATTAAGCAATATCAATCTCAAAATCAAACAAGAAAGAGAAGAAAAGGAATCTGAATTATTTAATAAGGTTGGGTAGAAATTATCAAAGACAGAAAAACTACTTGAAGAACATGACAAATTAGTATTGAAGATGTGGTAGGATAAAAAGAAGGAATCACAATCTAGATTTTCAAAGCAGAGAGAAAGATATATGCAATCAGAAGGAAAACAATAGGAAAAAATAGAAGAACTGGATGAGAAATTATAAAGTATCTAAGATAGAATTGAGAAGTTTCAAACCAAAAAAAGTGAGGAGTGGAAGTCTTTCAAGGAACAAAAGATTTAAAATCACAAAGAACATTTAGAATTTCTTCAATATATGAAGAAGAAGAAGGAAGTATTGAATGTCATTAAATTTAGGATAAAAATCAAAAGTAATATTTGGAAAGATAAATTACGGTTTCAACTAAACTAAAGAAGTTGAAAGATGATTAAGAGTACGTTAGAACCTATCAGACTGCTTCTAAGCAGAGATTTGAACAGAATACTTTGGCTTAAATTGGAGAACTAGTAAATTTGAAGTACTCTTCATCTGTTAAATTGCTCAAGTACATTTAATTATTATTATTCTATTAGCAAATTGAAAGATCTAGAAGATGAAGAGGCATTTAATGATATTTAATAGAAATACAAATAAATAGTCAAAGTTCCAGAAAAAAAACCTGTAGAATGATCAATGTTATTCATTTCTTTATAACTATATAATATTTTTTATAACAAAGAAGCAAATTAATGTTTTAAAAGAAAATCAATGTCATGGGAGTAGCAAATGATAATGAATTCGAATTTTAAAAAAAGTTCACCTTAGCTGAACGATAACTCAAATATCAAAATGTTATCAATGCTGTTGGAGAATAAAAAGCTTTGGTTGTAGTTGAAAAACACAAAAAATCAAACATTTAATCTAACACTCAAGTGTAATAGCCTTGGAAAATGTAATAGAATTATGCGATTCATTTAGATTTGCGATTGACAAAACTAAGAATTTGGCAGAGTTTCTCCATTGCATCAAATTAAATGCTGCCATCAATAAATAGACTAGCATATTTTTATATTGCAACAATACTTTATTAATGTTGAGAGGTATGTTATAACTCTATTTAGATGATTAAACTGTGGGATAGATATTTGATTCCTAGAAAAACAAGGAGGACAATATTTTATATATAAAATATTCAGATTTCGAGACTTTTGGATTCTGAAATAATTAGTATAAATTATAATCAATACACACTCTGGAATTAATAAGCTTTTTAATTAAATATATAAAAATTCATGTCAAGCATAGGTGTAGTCAGTTTTAATAGTATCGAATAGTTTGTCAACTTAGGCTTTCAGCACATTGGCTAATTGTCGATTACACTTGGACATCTATTCGATTAATCATGAAGGCAGTACTTATTGAATCGTCTTATTAATTTATTGACGTTAATTATCTAATTGGATAAATTTGGTTTTGTGTTTATTGGAATCGCATTTTTGATGGTGTTTGTTCTTATTGCTTTGATTTTGATTGTTTTCCTTATTCCAATCGATGTGATGAAGGTTAGGTTTGATGATTTCATAATGCTGAGCAACTGAGTTGATAGAATTGATGGTTGCTCTACTTCCATCGAGGTTGTCCTCGAACTTGAGTTGTTGGGGGATGATGGCATCTCTGTGAGACTGGCTAATATGTTTAATGAATTCTTGTGATTTACGATGGCAACTTTCATCAGTGCGTTGCTTCTCAAGTTTCATGACATTCCTCCTAATTTAATACATCTCGCGCAAGGGACTGATGATTTCTGAACTCGACTTTCTGCCCTCTTCGGTGGTTGCATGTGTTTGTAGTCGTTGTTACATAAATTAATATATTTGAAATATTATTGATAAAAGTGAAAGCACATTTATATTTTATATATAAAAATATTTTGTTTGCAAATGTCCAAATTGAAAAGCCAGGTAAAAAGTGATGATTTATTATTAAAAGACTGTTTCTTATTAAGCTTTGTGCAATGAAGCCTCAATTTAATTGGAGAACCATCCGTAGGCAAAGCAAGAAAACTAATACAATTTGAGCAGCACAGATTACAAAAGATAGAAATCCTTTCAGGGAGATCGGTTTGTTACGTAATTGAAGAAGAATTTCTCCATCGTCCAGGAAAACAAACTGGAGAGTCAAGACATTGCATCAGCTTAAATGGCATTGGAGATGCTATACAAATAGTAAATACTCGAATAGGAACCAATATTTGAGTCAGACTCTATGCAGTTCATCAATCAAAGTGGATTTTAATACAATCAACAGAATAATTGCAACATCCATAATTCCAAAATATACAATAGGTAGATGCTATAAATATATTAATAACTAGTATTCTCATAGATCATAAGTATTTTACAATATCAGAAACCCTGTCTAATTATTACAGCAAGTATGTGCGCAAAATACAGAAAGTTCCATTTAAAGTTCTTGATGCACCATAACTTTAAGATGATTTTTATTTGAATCTAATAGATTGGAGCAGTTAGAATACATTGTCTGTAGCTTTGAATTCGTGTGTATACTTATGGTATGAGTGTTATTAATCTCAGGAATGCACAATCTTCGAAAGTTACTAAATTATTGGATTTACATAATGATTCAGTTACAAGTGTGGCTTGGTCACTCCGAGGACCGCACTTGGCAGTCGGAACTAAGATAGGAGAAGTCTAGATTTGGGATGCCATCAAATTGCAAAGAGTTCGCACTTACAAGGGGCATATAGCGAGAGTAGGAACGTTGTGCTTTTCAGATAATGTACTTAGTAGTGGCTCAAGAGACAAGTTGATATTATAAAGAGATTTACGATTGAAGGGAAATTACTTTCTTAAATAGTCAGCGCATAAACAGGAGGTTTGTGGTTTGAAGTGGTCGCCTGATGGGTAGATGCTGGCTTCAGGAGGTAATGATAATAAACTTTATCTTTGGTCTTCTCATAAACAGGACAAACCCATATTTAGATTGACTGAACATCAGGCTGCAGTAAAGGCTATTGCTTGGAGTCCCCATCAACATGGGTTATTGGCTAGCGGGGGTGGCACTGCAGATAAGATGATTAGATTCTGGAATGCTCTTGAAGGGAAACCCTTACAAAAAGAAGACACTGGCAGTCAAGTGTGCAATCTCATGTTCAGCAAGATTGACAATGAACTCATTTCCACTCATGGATATAGTCAAAATTAAATTGTGCTTTGGAAATGCAACAATATGAAAAGGATCTCAACATTAGTCGGACACACATGCAGGTACTATCTACATTCAAAAATAGAGTACTGTATTTAGCAATGTCTCCTGATGGATCAACCATTGTTACTGGAGCAGGGGATGAAACTTTACGTTTTTGGAATCTATATCCACAAATTAATTAGGATTTCAAATAACTTAATGGCCCTTTGCATATCCCGACTATTCGATGACCATTTGAGCCATTCTACTTAATATATAATAATTTTATAAATATATTACATGTCAGATTAAATTCCAGATTATAGAGACTACGATGATGAGTATGAAAGGTACATAGAAAAAGTTGTTCCTGGACCCTTCCTTCATGATATCACTATGGCAGAGGCTAAGGAGTATATCTATGTAAATTCTAGATATAAATATTTAGAATGATGTAATTACTCGCAAACTTATCGAGTACACTCTCCAATACATCAAGTCCCAAGTCAGAAGAAATGTTACTGTTGAAATCAACTACATCACTGACATGAAACAAGTCGATGCTATTCATTAAACAACTGCCAACTATTCAATGGCTGTAATTGCTATCAAGGATCCCCTCTATGCATTCCTTTGGGATACTGTAGGCTAAGAAGTCCTCCTGATCGACACGAATATGCAAATAGAAAAAGCTTTTATTAATCAGAAAATTATTAGAATTGAATCAATTACAAAAGACTTCATCTCAATCTTGGCTGGTATCTTTATTAGAGCTATCAATCATGCTAATTTTAAACTAAATTTCATTGAATGTTAAAGGTAAGCTTTGATGAAATGGGTCCTGCTCAAATAATACAGAAATCAGTAAATGAAACAAAATGGAGAGTCCTTCTCAAGAATACTTGATGATCAACTCTTGCAGGAAGTCAATCAATCAAGAAAGTACGATTAAAAGTCGAATTCTCAGAAAATGTCCTAGAGGGAACAGAATCCAAAATTGGATAATGTTTCATTTTAAAAATCCAATTCACAACTGAGTTCATTCAATCTTTAATCAAAATAATTTTAATAATCTCAAAGGTCAGGATAGAATCAAATATCTCAATCTCATGTTTCATTACCTTCTACTAGTAGAGTGGATACTATGAAAAATCAAATTTCAGTGAAAGAATTTGTTTAAGGAATGGAGACTGTGAAAAACTAATTATTGTCTGACATTCCCCAACCTGACGAACTTAAACCCAGAGATTATAATCTCAAACCTGTAATACCCTTCTTCCCACCAGAAAAAGTGTTCCATCTTAGATAACAGGATTTAGAAGAACTCCTCAAAGAACAAGTTAAAAATAAAAAGATTTAGGAACCAAACCCTGCTGATTAATTATAGTAATTATTAATCTATTACTAACAACACAATCCAGAATAATATAAAATACTATTGAATTAATACTAAGACTTCATTCATGAGAGAGTAATTTAAATGTTTAAATTAGATGTTTGAAGGCATGGGTTTACCTTCATCAACTAAATCCTAAATGCAAGTCCAACCCTAATTTCAATAATAGTAAATGCGATAATCGATTCAAATTCCCAAGTCCAAATCAATGCTCTTCCCTAAACCACCCCAGATGCAAACTTAACTCTATTAAGAGGAAATCATTGCTCTCAAATACAATAGGAAAATCAATAGATAAGAATTCGAGTTGCTCAAGTAAAAGTTGGTTCTGTCTCAAAACATTATGGAATTCTATTTCAGTCATTTGTAGGAGGAGTTCAAGAGAGTATTCATCTTTCCAATTGAATTCTATAATGTGCTCAGTCAAAATCCAGAGAAGTAATGATTGTCAATAATTGATAGAGCCAAAAGCTTTACGGATCAATTTTAAGGGAGAAATAGAACTATATTTGATCTATTCGATAAAGTGTTTGTACCTGTGAAGATTAGTTAATACGAGTACGTTGGTGTGTATATTGACTTTTAGAACAAAACAATGTTCTATATTAATACCCTTGAGAGACGAGACAGTAAATTATAAATAAAACATGATAGGGAAGGGGCCACCATATAAGGAATTGATAGATTAGCCAGTTGTGCATTTCGTTATTAAATTCATGGAGAATGAGTACAATTTAAAAGTGATGAGAGCATTCAACATATTAAATTGGAGTAATATTATAGTATTGATAAAATTCATAAGAATTTGTAGAATTCAAGAACGATTATGCTTAACACTTTAACTATAGCGGATTGGTATTGGCTTACGTGATTGACTCAATATGCAATCATAAGAGTGCTGTTGGTGACAACCAAATATTGTAGGAATTTAAATAGAAGATATTGGATGCAATAAGGAAAGCAGGGAGCAAGAAATGAAACAAGTTAACCTGAAATGATTATACTAATAATGCATAATTTATTAAATAATAATTATGATTACCAAATTACCTATATTTGTCTAAGATATATCTTTATACATTCAACATAATAGTTAAATTGTATATTTATGAAATTGTGAAAACTTTCGGTTTCGGTGCTTTAAGTGAAGTTGTATTGGCAAAAATAAAATATTTCAAATCTGAATAGAAAGAGAAGTTCTAGCTTATTTGAGACATAAAGGAATTATCAAGGTTTTTAATTCAGTTCAGTAATCTCTTGAAATATATTTACAGTATTTTAATAATTTAAGATAGAGTATAATTTTAAGATGCAATATTGTGTTGCTGAATTTTGCAGGACTTGCATCAAAATGGTTTATTTCTTAGAGATGATGCCGAAGAATATAGTTACTGATAAAAGATAAACATCTAAAATTGGAACAACAGTGGAGTATTCCTAATAATAATGCTTTAGAAAATTAAACAAAATATAAGTTGACAGAAATTCATAAATCGATATGATAAGCATTCATATCTAATAAGATACCTACTCCATATTTTTATGACTTATTTTTCTATTAGATATGAGATTATCAGTATATAGAGTGGAATACCTTACTTCAATTATATAAATCTATAATTAAATTCAATTTATATTATAAATATTGAATATACTTATTTTATTCATAAGGATGTATCGATTGTGAATCCTACTGGGACTGGGAAAACCCCTTGTTTTCTAGGCCATTATCCATCTATTGGTAACTCAGTTGATAAAGTCCAGTTGAATCTAAGTTTAATATGAAAATTAACTTTTCATTGAATTTTCCTTTTCCACTCAACCCTAAAGTTGCTGTAGATGTATTCACCTTAGCTTTAACATCTAAACCATTCAATTTTGTTGTTAATCCAACCAAGGTTGTTAACTTAGCCTTCTCCAGATTGTACTGAGCTTCAATTCCATAAGTTTATTGTTATTGTCTATAAACTAAATCCAAAACTAATCTTCCAGAAAGAAGACTCTAAAATGATTTTGATTTATCTGGATTTTAGGTTAGATGTCTAAAGAATAAATCGTATTTAGGTTAGAGATATCCAACAAGGAGATCTAGTTTTCTGACTCCAAATCCATGATTTGCTTGGAAATCTTTTACT
>NW_001799366.1:20748-144559 GCF_000165425.1 Paramecium tetraurelia | reverse complement strand
AGAACCAAAATAGCATGTCCAGTCAAAACAAGATGAGTCACATCTAACTTGACTTCCTCGACATGCTCCCTATCTCTAAAAATGATTAATCCATAAAACTATTTATTTTTATAACCTGCATAAATGTAATTCCATTCTCCTTCTACATTTTCATAATTCACTTTAGCATCTACTGCATTGTTTGGAGCAGACGCATCATAAGTGCTGAATTCATAAAATCCTTTTTTGAGGAATGCAGATAATGCTCTATTTCCCAATTCTGCTTTATCCTAATATTCCAAGGTCTATGATAGACGGAATATGGTGTGAGTATCAGATCTTTCAGTCAAAGTAGTTGGGAAAGCTATCAACCATCTAGTCCACATCCCAACAGCATATTCATCTACAGATTCAACTTCTTTATCGAAACTTTATTCGAATTTAGTGTCAATTTTCTTGTCCTCTTTTGAGAACCACATGTTTTTCTGATTCTTAATAATATATCTCAGATTTGGCATGGTTTCTTCATTATAAGTGTGAGATCCAGATCCAAATAGTAATTCCCACTTGTGTTATTCTCCTTAGAATTTCCTGCTAAAAGAATCTTTGCCCAAATAAACAAACATATTATTGGCAACAAAGTGTTGAACATCCTTGAATACAATAGGAACATCCTTTTCGAATAATTTTATCAATGTTGCCACCTCCCTCTTATCTTCGCTATAACTCATGTAGAAGTATGTCCAAGCTCGTTTAGAATTTCCCATTTCTGCTTTTGCCTCCAAAAACTTGGCTTCATTCCAATCCTTCAAACCTGCAATGCTATAAGTACTAACCTTAACTGTGTCACTTGTACACACTTAAGCATACAATGTACGATCTCCTTACTATTTCCTATCAGATAGATGCTCTTCATCATTGTTGGTTATTCTGAATAAGACTTAACAAGGTGAATTAATCTCCCCTTCAATTTTAGCTTGTACTTCAGCAATCTTAAACCACCCGCTTATGGCATATTCTCCAATTCCTTATAATTGAGTTAGTTCTTGACTCTTATATTGTTCTAGCTCCACTTATCCCTTCTTCTACTTTTGAATGTACCCTACAGTTAATTCCAATGGCAAAGCATAACTAGATTCTATTGATTTTAGGAGTTATTCCTCATTTTCTACATATGCTTCCTTTCCCAGATGAGCTGAAATTTGACTGAACAATCCATGAAATCCTGCAACATTCTTCTCTCCACCTAAGATCAACTTAATCCACTCATTCAATGGTCTCTACAATAACTGTTCATTCTTTGCTTTTTGAATGTGTTCTCCATCATAAACATAATAGACAGCCTCCTATATGGATCTCTTATAACCAGCATATATGTAATGCCATCTACCTTCCAATGAAGAGTAAGAGATTGTAGATATCTCATTAGGAGCGTCCTCATTGATATCATAGGCACCAAAGTAGAAGTTATCGTGTACCAAGTATGCACTCAATACTCTATCTCCAATAGCAATCTTGCCATTCTCCAATTCCTCATTTGATGTCAATCTGAATATTTACATCTCACTTGGAATATTCCATAATCTTGATGGCCAAGCCTACAAGAATCGTAACCATAACCCAACTGAATATTCTTAAATGCTTTCGATCTTTTGATTTGGCTCAGCAATTCTCACTGTAACACCTTACTTTTCAGCATCTTAGGAATCTAGTACCAATTCATCTTCTTCGTAATCCCATTGTAATTTTGCATTTGGATTGAATAGCTTTGGAGACTATAGATAAACCATCAAACCCTTGAAATTATCCTTTCTGAATGCTCCACTTCCTAAATTCAATACTACCTGAGCCAATCGACTATCATACGAATTCAAGAGAGCATCTTTGGCCAAATAAAACCAATAATTGGATGAGACTGCATGCAAGGCTGACTCTAAAGCATGTTACTCATTCTCTTCACTATTGATGTAATAAACTATTTGTTGACTCTCCTTTGAATAAGCAAAATATGCAAATGTCCACACTTCCAAATTCTACTTAGCAATCTAAACTGGATATGCATTATTTAATTGAACTGTCTTATCACCCAAACTATAAGTACTGAATTCCAACCCTTCTGTATGACACATCACTAAAGTCCTATCACCTATCTTCTGAGCATCTCCAAGAGTGTCCTCTCCATTTGTTGTTAATCTATACATTAATTAAGTGCTCTTTTAGCTCTTGAACCATCTAAACCACAATTAAACCCCATACTCTCTAATTTCTTATTCGAACTTTGTTAAGTGATGTTTTTCATCAAGTTTTCTAACATCCTGGATTCCAGAAATAATTTCAATATTCTTACTTACTTATTCGATCTCTGGAATAGTATCCTTAGTCTTAATTTTAGATAACAAATCTGCCTTATTTTCAATAAAAGATCCTGGACCCAAATTAATTCTAACCTTGGTTATTTAACCATTGAAGTTAACATAGTATTTACCAGCATGACCAACTGAGAAATATAAATAATTAGTTAATAAAGAATGCAATACATCCATCTGTAATCCTTCAGTGTGATCTCTAAATTATGTAAATGCTATAGCATGTCCCTCCTATTATGTGTGTCTCTTATAACTGAAATAAAGATATTACCATTCTCCCTCACTCTCTCTTCTGTACTCGAGATCCCCTCCAACATTGTTTGATTTGGTTATAACATCATAAGTGCCAAAAGAAAAGGCCTTTCTACCCATCACCACCAACAAGACTCTATCACCTGGATTATCGAAATCCTTATATTCCTTATTACTTGTTAATCTGGCTACTCCCATTAATTGAGGCTATGCATAAATCTTTTATTTAGATCCAAAATATTGATATCTCAACCAAAATCCATATCCATACTCTGAAACTCCATGCAATTACAGACTTGAACTTTACTCGAAATGAATCTACATTGGAGGTTCCTCATCCTTGGTTGCACATTCCAAGACCTTCTCCTCATGATGAGCCTCCTATCCTGCCTATTTGATATGATCAGCTCCACTAATAAATCCAAAATGAATTTTGATATTCTCATCCTCCTCAAAATTGCCCTCTCTATATGCTCCAAATCCTACATTCACCACCCAAGTTTTCATCTACCCTATGAAATCTACATAGGACTACCTTCCATGACCAACAATAATGCTGAAAACAGCTAAGTAGAAATGGGATATGTTTTCTTGTGTAAATTCAGCATCTGTAAATGCGAATCTTGCATAACCATATGTCTTCAGTTATTACTTTGAATACCCATAATATATGTAGGTCCATTGATCAGCATATTCATGAAACTCCTGTTCAGCAGGTATCAATTTACCATTATTAGTGTAAGTAATAAATCTGTAAAGCGAGTCTCCTCTTATGATTTACAAGGTCTCTTCTTTGTTTCCATCTATATCCAGTAATCTCTTTTAAGCCAATGTAATCACATGGGATTCCTTACCAGTAACTAGTGGACCAGCCCATCTTACCCATCCAGAAACTGAGTACTCCTCAGCACCCTAAAATTTATCAAACTCAAATTAGATGGGATCTTCAGCTATTGTAATTGCTGATCCAAACAATTGTAAAGTCTATCTGGTGACTGGATGTATTTAGGCCTTTTCTGGTAATGAATTTTATGTAAACAATCTCAACGTATCTTTATTTGGTACGAATGCTCCAGGACCAAAGCTAAAAGTAACTCTTGCTAATTCACCATTAAATAATGGGGCTGATGTCTTTCCAACAATGAATTCAACGTACTCCACTAAGAAATCATGATAGACAGTGAATGCAACCTCTTCTATTTCACCATCCACTCCAAATTGAATATAACCTTTGGCAACTCCAGTATCCCCCTGTCTCTTATATCCAAAATAAACATAATTCCATTGTCCTTCCAAATTAGTGAATGGGATATCATCTTTAAGATTAAGAGTCTAAAATTCATATGATTCTTAAGTTAAAACACAAGCCAAGGTTGTATCTTTCAAAGTTTGAGGTCTCCCTCCATTAGCTCTGATCCATCTGCCATTCTCAGATTCAATTATGTAACCTTAAGTACCGACTCTAGCTATGTTATGGACTGGTGCTCTCTTATTCAAATATTTTGGCAATGTAGTCAACCATCTAGTCCAAAGACCAAATGCATATTCACTTTAGCCATTAATTTTCATTGCATTTTCATCGTGGATAATGATTTTATCCACTACATTGTCTGCTTAATCGAATTCAACATATCTACTCTAATCAACTCCCATGTAAGTAATTGGCTTGCCTACCTAATACACTGCCATTACTCCTTCTCCATAATTAAAAGTAGTCTAAAAATCAAGGCCTTCTCTGTAGGCTCCTTCGCCCAAATAAATACCAACGAAGGCTATCTTTCCATTGAATGGTGAAATTGTCTCATCCCCTCCTACCGTAACACTCAAATGGTTGGCTTATTTATGATACACTCCATCAAATTTAACTTCTCCAGTTACCTATGGTTTTATCAAGGCCCCATAGGCTCTTCCTTCCTTATACCCAAAGTACACATAAGTCCATATATATTCAGCACTTTCAACACTCTTTAATATATTTACAGACCCTTTTCCTCTGTTTCCATAAACAGTGTAGGTATTAAAATATACATTGCTCTTAATGCCACCACCATATACGTGATGAACTTCCAAGGCTCTATCACCCAGCACTCCTTTTCCTTAAGTACGCACTTTATTGGATCTCAGATTAATCAGTTAAAAGGCATTAGGTTCATCCACTTTAAGATCATCCACCCATCTAAACCAAAAAGCGACTGCATATTCTTCAATTAATAATTGTGACTCTTGTGGGTCAAAATGAAAGTGCTCCCCCTTCTCATTGCCACTGATTGTGATTGGTTTGCTGATAATTGTTTCCTCTATCAAGATGGGCAACTATTGAGGCATGTTACTCAGAGTATTAATGGTCTCTTCCAAGGAGTCATCTCCATCAATAAATGCTGGAGCATCAACGTCATAAAAGATGTTAGCAAATTATCCATTCAATCCTAGATAATCCATATGCTTTCCTCCGAAAATGAACTTTACATATGTTGGTGGTACATGCTAAGCCTCAATTTCAATTCTATATTTGGGTGCACCTTATCCATATTTTACTATATATCCAACTGCCTTTCTTTATTAAGAGCTGTAAGTGTATGCCACAAAATACCAAACACTATCCATGTTCTCATTCAATACAACATTAGTATCCTTAGTTTTACTTTAAGTTGTAATATCATACGTTGAAAATACAAACGAATTGTCATATAAAAATACTGCTAATGTTCTGTCTCCATAAAAAGTAAAGTCCTCATATTCTTCATTGGTTGTCATTCTTGATAAGAAATAGAATTGTCCCTCCTCACGAGCATGCTACTTAATTGAGTGTTCACTGAATCTCACCCAATACCCATATCCATATTCAGACGCATCTTGCAATAATGCTCTATCCTCAAATTCAAATACTTAAGTGGGTTCTCCATCAAATTCTGAATTGAAATACTTAGTGTTCACAGCAATAGCTTTCTTTTCTTGAACTCTACCACTGCTTGCTCTATGTTTAGGTGGTTAAAATTGTGTTGGTTCATTTGCATTGAATTCATCCTTAACAGATGTCAATTTGACTGATCTATCATGTTCATTATGATCATCATGTTTTTCTTCACTAACAACATCATTAAGTAAGTTCTCAACAGCCAGGTAGTTAGCTCCCTTGTCCGAAGATTAAATGACTTCTTCTGCAATAACTTCTTCAACGTAATTCTCATTTCCATAACAAATTGCAGGCAATGGCTACTCTTTTGCCATTTTCTTCTCTTACTTGGCTTCTCTTCTTGTCCTCTAACCAGATTGACTAGGTGGCCCATCTCTTTTCACTTTTTTCACAACCTTCTTTGTTTTGTTCCCATCCTAAGGCTCACACAATTCTTCATCTTCTTCTTCTTCTTCTTCTCCATTTTCATTTTATTCATCAACCTCATCCTTTTTATCTTCTTATTTCTTTTATTTATTTTCTGTTTTCTCCTCAGTTTTTTTCTTTTTAGTAATTACTTCTGCATCTTATTAATTTATTCTTCTTGGCTTATCTTCCTTCTATATTTTTTCCTTTCTCTTTGGCTTTACTTAATTCTTGTCATCACTTTTCTCCTCTTAAGTAATTTCTTCAATGGTTTCCTCTGCGATTTCAATTGTAGCCTCCTCCTCTGTAATTTTTTCATCATCTGGCACTGGATCTTCAGTAACTTACTAAGGATTTTCTTCGGTTTCCTCCATTCCATCCACATAATCTGGCTCTGGCTAGTTAACTGTATCTCCATAATATTCGCACTCTTCTCCAACCCCACTTTTAATATATTCAATAGGTCCATAGGTAGAATGAGCATCAACCACTTTGCTCGTATCCTTTTAAGCACCATATATTTCTCTGGTCTTTATGACAGTACTCTTGGTCACCTTTGGATTTTAGGAATGCTTATAAACCTATGGCTCTGAATCATCAACTGGGAATTAAGCTTCCATTTCGTCTTCATAAACATAAACATAATCGTAAACATCTTCGTTGACTTGTTCTTCAAAATAGTATACCACATCATCATCATCGCTTTCTATAATGACATCCCTTGGTGATGGTTTTTTGAGTTCCTATTCACAAACCTATTTCAAAGCCTTCAATTATGCAATCTTCTATTTCAGATGAGTAGTTAATTTAACATTTCGACATGAATCCACATATCCATAGATTTATCTTTCAGCATTTCTTAAGTAATTTATAATCGAATTAGCCAATGCAACTCGTTATTCCTTTGATCTCTAAGCATTCAAACGCTGAACATATTCATAAGCATCTTCAATCCTGCAAGATGTCCACTCATTTTATAGGAATGCCTTGAAAGATGGACGATTTCTCTCATAATCACGAATCACTGTCGTAGCCTACTTCGCACTCTCGATAATCTTTATCATCTTGGCCAACACTTCCAAGTCATTTAACAGTTATTCTCGGTGTTCAATTATATCAATCCATCTTGTTAGGGCTTCAATGGATCCATCAAAGTTCATATAACAATTGAACCGACTTATTTCTAAATCTCTTGCTTCGTAATATGTCATTCCTACCCTGACTACACAGACCTCAGCAAAACTCAAGGTAGCAAGCAATAGCAATAACAATTTCTTCATGATAAAATAAATATATAAACCGTTTTTATTATAAATCAATCATGAGATAGAATACTCTCCATATCCTACTCTATAAACATCCCGTTGTCTTACTTCTCACCTCCACTCCTCTAACAAATTAATTTTTGTCACCACACATATTCATATCTTGTTCTACTTGTGGCTAATTCAATTTTATGATAATCAGAGGAACCATAAAAGATTTATCGATTTTTCTTATTTTCATCATTTAATCAACATCCTATTTTCATTAAAATCACCTAATTAATACTAAATAGTATATATAATCTCTATTCTTAATTGATTTCCTAAAAATTGCTCAACGTTTGAGACGCAAAAAAATACAAATGATTCTTCAAACTGCTTCAAATTGAAAAATCTCATTTTATAAAACTTCAAAATTAATATTATGAAAAATCAGTATTATTTCTATCTAACCCAACTGTTTTATTTATTGATATAGAAATTAAATAAATTACATCAAAGATATTTTACATCTTATTATTATTGATTTCATTAGTTGGAAATCTTTGTCTAGACTATTCTAATTTAATAAAATCAAAATTATAATTATTCCACATTACCACCCCTTTGTATCCAATAAATCTTAAATTAATATAATTAGGAATTTTTTTCTTGATTATTTTTGAAATTTATTTTAATTTATAAATGAATTGGATATTTATTATGAAATATTTTTATATAATTTAATTTTACTAAATTTTTTATCATTAATTTTGTTTTTTAAATCGATTCCTTTATTGTTAACATATCTTTAGAGATTTAATATTTACAATATATTATATGATTACTAAAGTATTAGACTATCGATTAAAAATTTCCATATATTGTTAGATTGGTTATTACTACTCTTCCTGATAAAATATTAAAATTGAAATAAACTTTAATTTCGCAATCAATTTGATCTATCTATTAAATTATTGCTCTCAAGGCCTAGACTTTTAATGATTTATTTCTGAAATTTAATCTTTGCGAGTAACGATCTTACACTTTAAAGATTCTTAAGTATAAAAATATGAAGCTATATGGTTTATTATATTAATATTTTAATTAATTTCTCTTTATTTCGCTTATTATTTCTAATAGCAGTAGAAGAATTAGGTTGACAAAAAAGCACACTATATTTTAATCATAAAATTTATTTATGAGTCTTTTTAAGAAATGTTTCATCCTAAATGAGCTTATTTTAATTCATCCATACTAATACTTTAATCAAATGTGTAATAGAGATTATTATTTTAATTTTGATTATAAGACCATTCAAAAATTTTTTGCCATTTCCTACCTCTAATATTGAATAATAATAATATATAGCTCTTGAATAAAGAGATTTGTAGATATTTTGTAATAATATAAATTGAAAAAGAAGCCAGATACTTAAAAAATAGAAAACTTTAAAGACATTTGGATAAATTACTATTTAAAAATATTAATCCATGTTAAAAGTTGTAAATTTCATTCCATCTAACCATTCCAGGAAAATCTTACTTGCCAACATTATAATTTTAAATGAAAACCCTTACAACAATAATTAAGGATATCTTGTATGATGATAATGAAACAACCAAATATTATTTTCAGACTCTAAAATATAAACTTATGATTTTTAATTTTAAATAAATCAAATTTCACAATATTTTCAGATTAGTACCAACTTTAAATTAAGATGCCCATCCTCCTCCATAAAGTAATTGAATTAATAATTAAGGCATTATTTAAATTATGATTACAGATTTCATTAATGTGAAATGCATCATTGTTTTAATATTCATTATGCTTCAAAAATAGCTTACATTCGTTACACTTTTATGAATATTTTCATGATTAAATAGCACTAATTAGAAGTAAAACTTTGAATTAAGTAAAACCTTAAATTTTTAGTGTTGGTTAAATTTAAAATGATGTATAGGCGTGCTCAATAGATAAATGAGAATATTGTTATAACTAATCTTTGGCAGAATAAGAGACAATATTATATAAAAGAAAGCAACTTTTATTAAGGTTTTAATTAAAATGCATAAGTTCATATATATATTTATAATGATTTGATAATTGATGATTTTAGATAATGATCTATCAGCTATATCTATTTGAGAACTTGAAAAAAATTAGTTATTCGCTGATGAAAGTATTTTTGGAAATCTTATTAGGTAATTATTTAGAATTAAATGACTAATTTTTCAATAATATGAATAATATTACAGTAAGAATAGGCTGATTTTATAAATACCGAATAAATTATTTAAAGTATGATAGGATGGGAGAATTCCTTTAATAAATAAGGCTTTCCTGCCATTCTAAGGATAGCTAAAGAACTTAAAATAAAGTAATTTTATCTCTGCCGTATTATGTTTTTTGACAAATTAATATATTAATTATTTTAAGTGGCCTATTTAAGTTAATTGAGTTTGATTTTCAAAATACATTATGAAAATGAGATGATAATATTCAATCATTTGGTTATATTATTAATTAAGCCATGGAGCATCGACTGTTCTATGGAAGATTGAGAATCTTGGAATCGACCTTGGAGGAGTTGTCCAGTTAATTGCTGTTTGGATTATTGAATACTTAATATTTTCATTTGTTAAGATTGACTTCTCTTATATTTTTATGAATACCATCATATCATCATAAGGTGAGAATCAAATGTACTAATATATAAAGAAAATTCATTAATTTATTTTCGTTTTAATAATAGATGATTAAGATGATAATATTTATCGTTCTTTTTTTCGAGCAACTTATTCTGCCATCTAGTAAGATAGAATATATAATTAGAATGCAAATATTTGGTTTTAACAGATCTAACTAATGAAAGTGCTGGAAGTTTATGGTCAGACGAAACCTTGAGCCTACCACTAGCCTTCTGTACAAATGGGTTAGCAGAAAACTACATTGGGGTAGATACTAGTTTAAGTTCAATCTATTGGAAGAGAATATTTACTCTTCCGAAAACAAGCAGGGCTTACATATATTTTGAGTATTCTATATCTGGAAATTGGAATAATGATGAATTGTAGGTCTTTGCAAACAATTAAAAAGTGTACTCTGAGAAATTCAAACTTACCGATTCCAATAGGAATTGCATTCAAAAGTATTTAGTTCGATCAATCATAGATTGCTTTATGAATCTCAAGCCTACTTTGTCATCAATATGCGATTTGATGCTTTGAATTTCGAGATAAAAGTCAGTAATCCAAACCTGGGAATTTATATAAAAAATTTGGTCCTTTTGCAACAATAACAAAGAGGGAGAAACGAAATCCTGCAATTTATCGATTATATCCCTACATGTAGTCCAAATTAATATTTCTAACAATATTATTGCAAATGCAAAGGCGATTTAGTTTATTAATCAAATTTATGCATAGCAACATGTGGATAAAACTATTTGTATGACTCCACTGAAAAGTACTGTTATTAAAAAGACTATTGTACAGCATGTGCAGGAACATAAACAACATTAACATGTGACACAGGATATTACAAATATTACGAATCTGATATTACTTTATCTAATTGTGTAAAGAGATGTCCAAATAGTTATTATTAAGATGAGACAACCAAAACTTGTACAAGTATGCAATCCTACCTCTAAACTAATCAAAATGGAGGAAGTAAATAATTATATTATATGGTTTAGATTAAGTTGATCATTACTTCTTCTTTACTACAATACCAGAGTTCATGCACTATTATAATTACAACGATCTGATGGTAACTGTTGTGTCAACGCCTGAAAAAATAAAGGAGAGAACCTTTTTTTATTATGGCGGTAGGTTTTATGTTGGCTCATTCGACACATTTTAATCCCAAAAGGTGTAGATCACACAAACCATTAAGGAATCATAGCACAAATTAAGATTTAGGGCAACAGCTCATTTTCTTGATTTCAACCCTACTAAGTTCGATGTCACAATAAATGGTGTGAAATAATCTGCTGCAGTCTTACAAGTGGATAGCATCAACAGATTGTCGGCTTCGAAATCAGATTACATTGCATATATTGATTACACGTGGCAAAGGACAGAACAATACCCATTAACTTTAAATACGTTTCTATTTGAAATTGAATAATCATAATAAGGAGGAGATTATATTGGAGTGTTCTATTTGGATGACATCCATATTTATTAATTTGAATGTCAAACAGGTTGTAATTCCTGTTATACTTATGCACTCTGTACTCCATGTCTATTTCCAGCAAACAAAAACCCTGCCGATTGCACCTGCTTGACAGGTTATGTTATGTTGAATAATTAATGCATAAGTAATGCATAAATTAAAATTAGCTTGTCCGCCTTATTGCACTACTTGTGTAACACCTGGAGTGTGTGTAGATTGTTTGGCCTCAACAAAGAGAATTAACACTCCGAGTTGTGATCAATGCCCTGTTAGTTATTATATAAGTTCTGGAATTGCAGATTGTTAACCTTGCTAAACTGGATGCTATTCATGTACAGTTGGAACTGCATGTATCTAATGTGCAAATGGATACTTTAGAAATCAGTCAAATGAATGCATTACATAATGTCCAGATGGATAATTCAATGATTCTAGTAATGTAAATGATCCAAAATGTAGTATTTGTGACAATAATTGTTTAAAATGTGAAACATCAGCAACTAATTGCATAGGATGTAAGGGATTAGCAATTCTTGTTTCTGGTCATTGTTATTTGTGTTCTGAAGGTCAATATCTATCAGGCACAACTTGTGTAAATTGTATTAGTGGTTGTTAAATTTGTTCGACTGCCACTTGTACAACATGTTAAGATTCTTATTATTATAAATCATCCACGAATGAATGTCTTTCTGTTTGTGATCCAGGATATTTTGGAAATACAACGACTAAAACATGTGATACATGCGACCCTAACTGTCTTACTTGTTTAGCAGGTACTAATAAGGACTGCTTAACTTGTCCAGCAGGTAAAGTACTTAACGCTTAAAGTGTGATTAGTGGAGAATGTCAAACAAATTGTTTGGTTGGATTCTACAAGACAGATGACGGATGTTCTAAATGTTGGAAAGGATGTTCTGCATGTTAGGACTAAACCTAAGCCTGTTTAACTTGTGCAAGTAAATTTTATAGATTGAAAACCGACAATTGGTGTTACGAAACTTGTCCTGATGGATATTATAATAACAAAGTTGGATGGCTTTGTTCGCCTTGTAATAGTCAATGCAAAACCTGCTATGGGTTTTCTGAACTCACTTGTCTATCATGCAATGCTCCATTGGCTTATTATTAGAATTAATGTTTAGTAGAATGTTATGATGGATATGGTAGTATAAGCAATATATGTTAACCATGTGCAGCTAATTGTAAGAAATGTTTTGGTACTTAACCAAATGAATGTCTTGCTTGTATGACTGGATTTTATACTCTTAATAATCAATGTTATGTTAAATGTCCAAGATCATTTGTTGGAATCAGACCTTAGTACATTTGCAAATGTATATATGACAATTGTATAACTTGTACTTCCACCGAGTTCTTCTTGGATAATTAATGTTATAATACCTGTCCCATTGGCTATTTCGGATATAATTCCTTATGTATCAAATGCGACGTGTCTTGTGGAACTTGCTTCGGAGAAGGAATAGATGAATGTTCGACTTGTAACAATGGATTAGTCTTATACAAAAACGCCTGCATAACCGAATGTCTAGGAAATCTGTATCAAGATGTTCCAGCTAATGAGTGTAAATTATGTCATACTGATTGTACTGCATGCACAGGACCCAATAATAATTAATGCACTGCCTGTCCGACTGAGAAACTATTGACAATTCTACATTCTTGTTAGGATTAATGCACAGATGGTTCATATCCTGTAGTCAATGAATTGCGATGTTATCCTTGTCATGCTACCTGTAAAACCTGTTTTGGACCTTCTGATGAGAATTGCTTAAGCTGCACTGACTTATTTGAGGCCAATAAATGTGTCAGTACTTGTTCATTAGGATTTACAATCAATGCTACAGGTACTGCATGTGATTCTGATTTCCCTATTAATATTGCGGTTTGCACTTATTAGTGCAAGACTTGCGAATTAGCTCCAAGATTCTGTAAGTAATGTTCAGGTAATCGTGCTCCCAATCCTCCCAATTGTGATTGTGAAGCTGGCTATTTCGATGATGGAATCAATGCCAATTGTCCAAAATGCGCTAACAAATGCTTGACTTGCAAAGGACTAGCCACTCTATGTCTGAAATGCAAAGGGGATAGACTTCTACCTTTATGCAATTGTCCAGATTATTATTATGATGATGGCGAGTCAGTCAATTGTGTAAAATGTCAAGACAATTGTAAAACCTGTGATGCCACTGGATGTACTTCATGTTTAGGTGATAGAATTACTGTTCCTAGTTGTGTTTGTCCTGATGGGTACTTTGATAGCTATCAAATGTATTGTACCCAATGTGCTAAAAAGTGTATCACCTGCAACGGATCTGCAGAACTATGTACTGCTTGCTCAGGAATTCGAGTTAGTTCACCTATATGTGGCTGTCCAAATGGGTATTTCGAAAACTCAGATCTAGACTGTCAGCAGTGTGATTCAACTTGTAAAGATTGTAATCAATATGGATGTCTATCATGTTTTGGGAATAGAATAGGTCCAATCAACGGAGAGTGTAAATGTGATACTAAAGGTATAAGTAGATTCAGCATTGGATCAGTCTATTGCACTGATTGCTCTCTGGGAGTACCATACTTTGGATTGAATGAAGAATTTAACGGATTCACGATTGATTTTGGTGGCTCTGTTGCTTTGTATGATTCTCTAACAGGGGATTCAGATAGCTTATGCAGTGCCATTTTCGATGAGGACACTTTAGCTTTACTTGGAATGCAGCCTGTTTGCAACGATGACTTTACTATAATTTTTGGAGAAAACCCTACAATCCAAGTTGGGGATACTATTCAACTCAAACCCATATTTCTATTACAAGGCTGTGGTTACAGATTTTTATAAATCCTACCAAATACCTTATAAATCCCATCTACTATAGATTAGTCTACTCATAAACCAACAGTCAGATTCACAGATGCTACCTCTCCAAACGTATGTTAACCATTAACTATAAAATTCGAAGAGTTATTTTACAATGGAAAATAGAAATTTAAGATATTATCCTGGAATCAAATACTCCCAGTCACTGTAGATCCAGTTATAGCCACAATAATGTCAAGCAATACTTTAAATAATAGTGACACTTTGATATTCCCAGATAAGCTGTTCTAATCGGGTGTTCTATATAAATTTGGAGCTCAGGTTGAGAGTTTTGCTAAATTGCAGAATCAACAGACATTTCAATTTTAGGCCTCACAACAATCAACCATTACTTTTAAATAAGACACCCTGATTGCTCAATACAACAGATTTTAGAACATCTAAATCCCAACGAAAATCTCATATGCAAATTGCATAGAGAAGAATCCCCCATAGCAGTTATTATATTATGAGATAATATTGAAAAATACGAAGAAGAAACTCTTAAATGGGAC
Organism: Paramecium tetraurelia; assembly: GCF_000165425.1. Classification (NCBI taxonomy): domain Eukaryota; phylum Ciliophora; class Oligohymenophorea; order Peniculida; family Parameciidae; genus Paramecium; species Paramecium tetraurelia. The sequence goes on along the minus strand of NW_001799366.1, from coordinate 129,824 downwards.
ATTGACAGAAAATTTGATGGATGGATTCCAACTAGATGTTCCATTAGAATTTCCACCCTTTTATTTCAATTTCTCAAATCCTTATGTGCTGGTGTTTCATACTAAACTAACAAGACCTGACTACACAGTTACCAGCCAAAGCACATTCGAAATATTCATTGTTCCTTCTTAACCAATCTTAACAATAGTAGGAGGTAATAGAATGTTGGGATTTACATAAGAATTGTTCTTAAATACAACCATAACAGATAAGGATTTAACAGCTGATGAAGCTGCTAAAATGACATATACATGCAATTGGATATGTGAGGACATAGTAAATGGAACTGCATGTCAGAGTCAGATGAATGAGACCCTTGTTTTTGATAACAATTGCAATTAGTATATACCTCCCAGGACATTTGAACCTTATAAGGCTGTTAATTTTTAGGTGGAGATATTAAAGGAAAACGTTAATTACTCAACCAAAGTTTCCATCCAACTTATCGAATTGGATTTGCCTGCTTTAACCATCTAGGGTGCCGATCCTTTAGAGCTCCACAATTATTACGATGAATTCATCTTCAAACTCACTTATCCAGGCATTGATCCAGATGTGTTGATGTATGCAGGGGCTGTGATTTATGATCAAGAGGTATAGGCTACATTTCAATTCTATTATTTGGACTTCAAATTCAAAATTCAGGATTATTTCACTAGTTTTGAAGTAGCCAAAGGAAATGCCGGAAGGTTGAGATTATCTATCTACGACCCTCGATTTATCATGCCATCATTGAACACTCAAATGTTGACACTAAACATACCTCCTTAAAAGTGCGAATTAAGCTATGTGAAGAAGGAGAGCTTTGTTGAATTCTTAGACTATCTCGAAGTGAATGTCATAAATTGTAATGATGTCGATACTCCGTTAAAATATTCCGTTATGCTATTTCCAAACTAGTCAATCTACTAGTCAGATCTAGAGAACTCAAAATTCTATAATTACCTACTTGTTATTCCTCAACAGTTAACTTCCAGATTTAATCTAACACTTCCTTATGCCAACAGTGATGACAGTCTCATTGTTGTGAACATCTAAGATTAAGAAGGTGGAATTGCCAACATCACAGAGCCTCTAAAAGTCAAGCAGTATGCAAATCTAAGTGAGGACAACATTAGAAATTATCAACTAAGATTGCAGAGCTTTGATGAGCGTTTGATAGGGTATCGCATCATCACAGACCGACTTACCTAATTAAGTGGGTTGATTGATTATAAGGAAGAATTGTTTAATGAATTGCTGTCCATCGATAAGAACGATTCCTTCCTCAGCAATCAAACTGAAACCATCTACCATTCATTATCTAGTATATTGAGTCAGAATATAACTCTGATATCTCTGAATGAAACTCACTTACTGAATTAGTTAAACATTAGAATAAAGTTGGCAGCCACAGAACTATAAACATTAACCGAATTGCAACATAATAACAAATTGTCTTCCCCCTAAAATATAGAGAAAACCAATTATGTTAAGTAATATTACACATACACCAATATCCTATCATCCTACATTAATTACAGAGTCAATAAGAATGAAACTGCAACAGAAATCCAGGCTCAACTTGATTCCATGATCAATTACTTATAGGACATTAGTGTGGCCAATGAGCCTATGTACAAAGTGTCATCAAATTCTGTCAATATGAATTTTGGATTCTTAACATCCAAACTTGCAAATGAGGCCACCGGCTCAGCTATCAAGGATAATAGTAAAACTCGACTATTAGAAGCAGAGGCTGACACCTCAAATTCAAATTATAGCAATACAACCAATTTCTACAAATTCTCACAGACTCGCTTTATTGATAATCCCTTCTACAGTGCGGTTGGGTTCCCCAAAAACAGCACTGGCTATTAGGCTGTCGATCCTAAACTATCTATCAAGAATGCAATGGATAAAACAAAAAATATCACATCGAGTATGAAGATGAAATTCCCAACTACCAAAAAGTTGCCTACAAACACTTCAACTAAGTGTATAGCTCAGGTAGACTCTGGGAGCTGGAATGCAGATGTCTGTAAAACTAAGAAGGTTGAAGGAGAAACTATTTGTGAATGCGAATCCCTCAATCCTACTTCAATCATGGAATCCTTAGACTACTTGCTTGACAAAGCCTCCCAAGTATATTCATTGGACACTCTACTCGCATTTGCATCATTCCCCTTTTACAAAACCATCGTATTTTACTTCTATCTACTAATGACGGGAGGCTATGCTTATGTAGTCTATTGGGGAATGAAGGTAGATCAAGCCATGTATTCAAGGATAGCAATTGAGAAAGAAGCCTTAGAGTAAAAGATTAAAGAAGAGGAGGAGAAGCTAAAGGAACAAGAAAACAAATAAGAAGATGAGTAGAAAGAAGAAAATGATGGAGCTTTGCACATAGAACATATTGATACATAGAATGATGCCAATCAAAGCAAAGCCATTCTCGAGCATTAAGAATTTAATGATGATGTTCCACCCAACAATGAAGGCAAAAACACAATCTTCAATAGAAACAGAGAGCAACAACTAACTTAGATAGGAACAAGAGACCAGGTACAAACTTTGTTGGAAACTAATGATCATGCTAAATTAAGGCTCCCGAAAACCAATTCAATTCAAGGTAGTATAAAAGTGATTTCCGCTGCTGAAAATGGCCATATTGCAGTGGATATTTAAAATGCCACAATCAATTCTCAAAACTCTCCTTAGAGTAAAGTCGAGAATGCCGATAACCCACTTCAAAAGGAACCGGAAGTCACCAAGAAACCTGAGGAGGATCTAGTTTAATAATCCGTTTCCAAGTTAAAGGCTTACATAGAATATCTAAAGTATTTCCATCAGATCTTGTCTATCGTGTATAAGGATGATGAGGAAAAACCTAGGGGTCTCAGGGCATCCATAGTCTACACTAGTATTATGGGTAGTTTGGCTGTGCTCTTTGTCTTCGGGCAACCAAATAACATCAGTCTCACTTTGACTCTGGCTTTGCTTACTGCTCCTGTCAATAAAATTTATTAAATCATACTTGAAAAGATGCTGGCTCACAAGAAGAAGTCAGTAAGAATTGTTGGTGCTTTTGTTATGATAGTTACTGCTGGATTTATATCTTATACTATGCTTGCAGGTTTAGTACTGAGTGGTTCAGTGGAAACAGCCAACCAATGGAGTTATATTTTTATCGGTACTTTCAGTGCAGACAACCTGCTTTATTCTCCAATTCAGTTGGTCCTTTAATATGGCATTCATATGGGATTGATAAATATGCCAGCAATTTAAAGGCTATTGAACAAATTATTGGATAACAAAGCTAAGGAATTCCTTAGAAGAATATTTACTAGAAGAAGATGATGCATAGATTTTAATTTATTTTTGTGTAATTGATCATATTTTTATTAAACTTTATTTTAATTTTTATAAGCAAGGTTCACATCAATATTAATAATTATTTAAATGGTAATTGGTTTTAATACTCTAATAGAGTATATAACAATGGAACGTATATAATTAATTAATTTATAGGTTTTATTTTAATTAATTAATTGCAAAAGACAAATTCTTTCCTTTTTAATCCAATTTCTTAAAAAAATGTTCTTACACAGTTATTCCAGATAAGTAATCATAGTGATACTTTCTGATTATTCTTCTCCTTTTTTTAAATTTAATAGCTTATCACTTTCTTTATCAATTAAAAGAATTCAAAAGGAAACTATGCAATAATAGTAGATGATCAAGTTGCAGAAATTTATTTAGGAGAATGCTTAGTAGAAGAATTATAAGAGTAGAGCACTAAACCTCAATCTATATCAGCTAAAGAAAGTCTATCATTTCCATAATCAAATAAGCTGGAATACCTGGTAGAGATGATGGCATTATTGAAATTTATTTCTTGAATCCAGGTCTGGCTGTGAAATTGATAGCAGGCATAGTTTCCAGAAATTTTATCCTAGGTTTTACTTCAAGATGAAATTAGGAAATTCTTATCGATATCCCAGGTTCATAACAAATACCATTGCAATATTACCAATGTTGTTATTTTAATATTATATGAAGTAAAAGAGTAAAAGGATGAAATTAAGCACAAAAGTTGATGGTCAAAAATTTAGATTCATAAACTTTGGTTAATTTAATTGTTTAGGCACTTTTGTCTTGAGATTACGAAATTGTTCCAAAAACAATCTTAATAATTTCAAATGCAGACTTTTCTCTTATTTGGTCAAATAAGGTCAATGTTGGATGATTGGAAACAAATCTGGAATTTAATATTTATAAAAATCGAGATGATAAATTTAAAATAAAAAACAATCATGAACAAAATTTTAAAATGTAATAATGATCATTATCCTAGACATGAAGAGCTTGGATATCTTTGGGTAAAACATCCAATTGAATTTTAATGGATAGAACTAATATTAAACAGCAACTGGTGGATTTTTCTCCCTTGCTATAATTGCTGTTATAGCATTCTTCTTTTAACAGAATATCTTAAATTTCATTCATCGAGTTGATATTCATCTCAACGCTTAGACGATCTTCGATTTCAACCCAGACAGAATAACATTCAATGAGGATAATTACATGTTTGCATTGGCAGTTGACTAGACTAACTTCAATACACTCCCCTTCTTCAATATCACTCTGAAATAACGTACCTACACAAGATCCTCCGATGGCTCCTTAAATAAACAAGATAATTTCATAGATCTAATCCCATGCACCTAAGATCGATTTCAAAAGATCTTTAAGAATTAGGATTTCTCTGTTTAGTTTTCTTAATTAAAACTAGAGGAATGGCTATGTCCTCAACTCAATTATTCGATCTAATTAGGTGGCAGTTTTACAAGCGACATCTTCGAGTTTGTCAAAATAACTGTGAGTGAGTGCTCAAATAATTCAAATTCGAATTCCATTCTGTCATGGAAACCTCAATGTGCAAGCACTTAAGCCAGAGATCGTTATCTTCAATAAGAACGCTCCTTCAGAATTAGGATGTACATCTCTTCTATTAATTCAGGTATATGACTAATAATGTTATCAACCCCTTATAAGTGTAAAATGTGTCCCAAACCTTCTTAGATGATGAAACTTATTTCTCATTTCTACTTTAAACAGGAACAGAAGCAGATGTATTTTATTAGAAATACAATATCACCACTGATGACAACGTCATTCCTATTCTCAAAAAAATAGATGAAGAGATCATAAATGTCAAAAGAGCAGGAGATTTTAAGACCAAAATCGTTTAAAATAATGATTAGCAATTTTCAGCCATCTATTTGAGAAGAAGTCCTTACACCTAAATTGTTAAACGAGAATTATAAGATATTTCTGATCTGCTCTCTTATCTTGGGGGTTTTGCAAATATCGTTGCTCTTGTTTTTGGAATCCTCATCAAATCCTATAATAAATCAAGATGTATTAGATCAATCACCTATTTAGTAATGATCGATTTGGCTAATTATGTTTATGATTTCCCTACTAAGAGTATTAGCATTGCAGACTCCCAAGAAAGAAAGGAAATCAAGAAGGTTATAGCCAAAGCAAGAAGTAGAACCATCGTTAAGCAGCAAGGTTAGGATCAGGAATTACACTCTCAAATGCAATCACCTAAACATACATAAATTTAGCTATAATAAAATGATACAAAATAACAGGAACTATACAATATATCCAAACAAGATGAAATATACCAAGTCAAATCAGAATTGTAGATTACTAATCGCCAAGAAGAATAACTGCTATTCTATTAGGAATAAGAAAAAATTATACTAAAACTAGGTATCCAGGATCGGAAGAGCTACTTAACTTAGTAAATCCAGAAGATATTAAATAGAAGCAAGCCTATACTATTCAACTGCAAATACATTCTTTCTATGGTGTTTTGCTCTAAATTATTTTACGACCGCAACAGCATACTACTCCACAAAGCAATGTAATGAATTGATGTACTCATATATTTAGAAAAAAAATAAACCAAGATTTGGATATTTGTGTGGTTATAGACACGGTCAAAGAAATTAATTTAATTAAAGAATTATTGTTAACCAAAGATTAATTAGTTCTATTTGATTTTGCTCCAAAATAGGTAATCGATCTTTAGGAAGACGAAAAATCAATTATGACGAGAAGCTAAGGTAGTAATAGCTTGGAAACCATGAGATCAAATTCAAACTAGAAAGAAGTTTAAAATTAAAACAAATCAATTCAAGCTTACTATAAGCTATTTTAAGTAAAAGTTTCTTTGTATTTAATATAGGCCTATGATCATATTCATAAATAATTATAGTAGGACAACAAAATTAATGAGAAATTGATTGAGAAATTAGGACAAGAAGTTAGAGATATCTTTGACGTTTCCCACTTGATTTAGTGGGAAAGGAAATCGATTAAATGTCTAAAAGATGATATGTAGGATGATTCAGTTAACTCAGATCCTCTTTCTATAAACAACGTAGAATAGATCAAGATAAATGTCAAACTGAGTACATGAACTAGAATTATGTTAAAAAATATTCAATATTGAACTAACTCATTATTTCAAATTATTACAAAACTCAGAAGTTTAATCAAAATAAAATAATTAGTAATATTTGTTATAACAAGCAAGTATTTCTTAATCTAACGAGGATGATGATCTCAAATCAAAACAATCATGCTAATTAATTATTAAAGAGTAGGTTAGTTTCTCAAGAAATTGAACCTAAATTAAAGCTAAATAAGAATCATAGTTACTGTGAGATAAATCTAAACAAGGCAAAAGAAAAAAGAATATTAGATGAAGAAACATCATTTGAATTAAAAACACATAATTTGAGAATAGAAAATACTAAGATCTTAACTTATTATAATAATTACTTAATTTGAAATTTTTGGAAATATGCAAGAAGATCATAATCTGAAATGGGTTTGGAATACAACTAAAATAAAATGGAAATAGTAAAATTCCAATATCTAAATCAGAAATAAAATATAGTTTGAAAAATCATCAAAGCAGCTTATGAATTTTAAATAAGAAATATGGATAGCCAAAGAACTGATATAAAATAAATTGATATCTAGTAGAAAACCATAATATTTTGATGTATAAAAATAATAAATATCCAAAGTGTATTGAAAATGATTCTTTGAAAAACAAAATAATTCACTATAATATGATAATTTTCCCCCTTTTTTATTATATATTTATATTGAATGAATATTGACATATGTTTTGATACATAACACTAAATTACTAAATTAATGGAAGTGCTCGGTGAGATGAAGATAAATAAATTGAAATCATAATTAATTAATAATGTTTAATTCTTACTCATATGAAAAATAACTTGCCTTATCCAAAGAGATTGACAAGATTAAGAAGGGATACATGAGAGAACGAGAAGTTCGCAAAGGTAAGATTGATTGAATAAATGAAGAGTTAAATAATAGGTTGGCATAGAATTACAGGAAAAGAGTGGAAAATTTTGTCATCAATATGCTTGAGAATCCTGTGGTTTGTGCAGAATACAAACAGCCCGACACTCAAGCTTTTAGATAGGAAGACCCCACTAAGAATTTAGGAGATCCCCAATTTTATGTCAAGGGTTTCAAGCATGAGAAAGATCGTATCCAGGAAGCCTTGGACAGAAACAAGAATCTTGACTTTCTTCCTAATAGGCAAGTGGCTCATTATTGCTTTCGTGAAAGGGATCCATCCAAAGACATAAAACGCGATGTGTTTCGATACAGAGATAAAACTAGTTTAGAAAGGATAGAACAGTTTTTGAAGGATCACACATAAACCTAAGTGGAGAACCAGAAATTCAGCAAGAAGAAAGTATTTAACATAGAGAATCTCTCGGAAAACATGAGTTCGCTAGACAGGAAAGCCTATTTAAGCAGATTGATTGCCAAAAATTTACTTCCTAGTTTACATCAAAAAACACATTTTCAAGCTGCATCTACTATGTTTAATAATTTGCCATGTATATTCCTTGTGTTAATTTTCTAGTATCTCTTATGGACCATGCTAGATCGGCTCCAGTGTTGAAGTAAGCAGAACCAGATGAAAAAAGTATTAATTATTTACCAATCATTTCTAGAATCTCAACAACAATAGAGGGATGTTTAGAAGACTGAAGAAATGGAATAGAAAGACAATAAGATCAAGCAAGGGAATGAATTGGAGACCTTTAATCCTATTGAAACTTCTAAATCTGTGTTGGAAAAATGTAATGTCATTCGCGGTAAGAATCCTAAAATTAGTACAATTCATAAAGGATAAGGACATTTAATCTCAACTTTAGACAAATCAATTTAGGAAATATATAAGGATATCTATGGAATAGATTTGAGTTAAGGTAAGTTTTTTTAAAAATGAATTTTTATAATTATTATTAACTCTTCATTCATTTAGAAGATTATATATATAAATAAGTAAATATAGTTTAAGATCAATTTATTTGTATTCACTTGGAAAAATGCTTCTTTTATAAAATCATTTAAAAGTACTATATTATTAATTCAATTATTCTTTTTTGTCTTAAGCTCTGATTAAATTCAAGATAGGTGTTATAAAATTTAATTAAAAAAATCAATGAATAGGAAATACGATTAAAAATATATTAATAAAATGGAAAAGTCAAATGAAATATAATTTTGTTATTATATATAATAATTTAATCAGCTCTCCAGCAATAGGTTTGTGTTCTAATTTTTATTTTTTCTCTAGCGACAATATAGGAATATACCTCCTCCAATCAATAGTACGCCAAGAAGTATTAGTATAATAGCCCAAATAGGAAAGCTTCCGTTGTCATCATTATCAGGAGGAGAAGGAGGTATGTATTCTGATATTATAACCTTTTCTTGAATAGAAACGTTTTCATCTGTATTAGATAACTTAAATTTCACTTGATCCTCAAATTTAATTTCACTTGTACAGAGTTAAGGGGATCTTAACAAGATATAATGTTAAAGTTTCAATTAGCCTTCAGATGATGCTAATAAATGTAATTTATCTTTTAAAGAGTACACAAAAGACAAATGTTAAGAATTGTCTTTAATTCCAGACAGAGGAGTAGCCAGATGAGCAATAACATTTTTAGGTTTAGAATTACTGCTTGGTGTTTCCATATCATATAACATCAACTCATAGTGAGTTTAGGTCAAATAAATTAGTTAGAGAATATTTTCATTTTAACTAAAATCTATTAATTACCAATCTTGATATTACTAATATAAGCCATTAAATTTAAACGTAGAAATTTCACATAATTCATTTCTTGAACAGTTAATTTCATAATGAAAAGAGTATGACGCACTATTCTTGAATATTATAGTAATTTAGTTTTTTGTTAAGACAAATCCGGCTGATTGTTAAATTTCTTGTTTATTGATTTTTTATCCCGCAAGTAATGAATCCAGTGGAAATTTGACAAGATAATTGTTTGTTGCTGTTCTGTTGATTTCTCTCATTTAGAATTCAGGGTTACCCCAAATATCTACTGAAATAAACTAATAGACATTCTTTTATAAATGAGTAAATTCCATTTACTAAAGTTGATAGTACTATGAAAAACTTTAAATTAGTTCAAACTACTCCAATTTCGTTGCATCTCCTAATGTATCATAAACATTAACATAATTTCCCATATATAAAAAGAAATTATTTTCATGAAGATAAGCCCTTTTTACACCCATAGAAAGTTGGAATTTATTATCCAATAAATTACACATGTCACTATTCTTGCATTAAATGACCCTCAACCAGATAGATTCCTTTGATTTAGCTTAAACATAGATATTTTCCCCTGCAATCAGTAAAATAGCAGTAAATTGATAATCTTCATCCAACTTCAAGATCTGAAATGTAAATTCCTCAATATTCACTAGATTAAGTTTATTCTACATTAATTAAACTAGTCTACTACTATTAAACTATTTTAATTATGGGCTGTATTCCAAAATTTCTTTTTGCAATGTCAAAGATGGATTCAACTAAATCTTTTTTTATTAATCTGCAAGTTCAATATCAAAGACTTAACCTGAGTACCAATCCTAACCCAAATCTGCACAGTTTACAGTATCATTATGTTTTGTGTAGTTCAGATTGATTTGATCACTTCTCAATATAATTTTGCTGCCTCTATTTACGCTATTTATAGCAATTGATGCAACCATTTTATTGGATAAATCATTAGTAACATCAAAATCTAATTGGATCAAACTTGTGTATGGTATTTATTCGTATTCTTTATTGACTACGCTTGTAACTACAAGCTCTCCAGTGATCTAATAATTAACTACTTATTTGTTAACAATGTCAGTCATAAGAATGTTGTTACCTGCTACTGAAAATATGGTACTGGGAGTTGAATTAATCTAATAGAATAAGGTATCCAAACTATTTGACGTCAACTTATAGACCAAAATGACTTAGCTTGAACTTTACTTATTATACCCATGAATATAAAACAAATTTCTATCAAAAGAACATTCTAGAGTAGACAAATTAATATCTGTGTAGTGTGTGAATGATATTTGCTTCTCAGTATAGATATTCCTTTTATTTGCATAATTAAAGACTGTCACAATGTAATTTTCCTCATTGTCGGGTTTAATGAATCTCACAAAATGATTTTCAAAAATGGCCAAATTTGACTCTTAGTAATCAAACTAAATAGTTCCATACCAAACAATAGTTTATAAATCATATTCAATATCGTACAAATTCAAACTAAATTATTATTCGATAAAGAATAAATTTTTAACATGTTCTGATGCATATATCTTCTTGGCAAATACATTAAAAGTATTTGTTAATTTAGCTTGATTTAAAATGGTTATTTCATAAATTCTAATCTCCTGCTCTAGTAATACAAATAAATGTGAACCATCTGTTACAATTTATTTTACATTACTTCCCATCTCAATGGTTGTCAAAATATCAAGGTTATTTGTTTGAGTGGACAAATAATAAATTGTAATGCTTTGTTCTTAGAAAGTTCCAAAGAACAACGATTCTTAATTAGACCACCATAATTATTCTAATGAATTCTACAATTGTTTAAATTAATCTTTTGTAAAAAGGAGGTTACAATTGAGTTGAAGATTACCTTCACATAAATATCCTTTTACTTAAAGATTAGCATCTTATTAAATAACATAGTAACTCCATTATCCATTGGCTTTCAATATTTTTCGATAGCCCAAAGTTTGTGTCTCGGAGAGTCCTTACAAAGAAAAAGCCTAATGTTTTTCAATTTCAATTTTTTTTATCAAATTATTAGCTTTGAATTGATATTTTAAATCAGAACCTTAGTATATAGGTACTAACTTGATTATATCACTATCAATATTGACACCTCCTACTAACAAGCCTTAAGAATATTACGATTATAAGATTTGTTTATACCCCAAATCTTGAGTTTTATAAAACAAAGTTATTTAGCAATTTTATGGGTAAGCTCCTTAAATTAAACTGGCTTATTAGTAACCTTCACCAACAATAGCCGAAGTTAGCGATAATTTTAAAGAGTAGTTTTCATTTATTGTAAAACCAGCAACTCTTATGTTGGAAACAATCATAAAGCCTTCAGCATTTTGATTTGTATTTATAAAAGCTAACTCATTATCAAATTTTAAATTTTATATCTTCTTTAATGATTCATTTAACAATGTCACAGTGTTGTTTTAGAATAAGAGTATGTTTCTTTTAGTGAGATATATTTTAGATGAGGCATCTTCATTTAAGATTTCTGCTAATTGCTTTTCCTTATCTCTATTTTGAAACACAATTTGTGTTTTTGAAATTATCGCATAAGTGTTGGTGTAGATATTGTAATCATACCCTTAGACATCATTGATGTGAGTTTCTATAATTTTGATTAAACCCCATGAGTCATTTTTGTATTAAACAATTATGATTTCACCAGAAGCATTCAAAATGCTAAGTTATCCATTGGTATGAACTTGAAAATCCTTGATTGACAACTTAAAAGAGTCTTTTTCCAAAAGTGCGATCAAGGTGGTTTCATCCAAAGAAATTAAATACTTCAGTTAGCCCTCTTCTTCAATGTATACAAAGATTTTATCTGCTGTTCCTCTGAACATGTATTTGTCAACTTAGTCTATTTTCCTAAACTCCGAGGTAGCTTTATCGACATCTAAATAAGTTGTTGAATCCTAATTCATCAGTATGAAATAGCTATTTTTCTTTTGGTCATCACAGTCTATAACAGTTAATCTATCTATTTATACTATATCATAGCAGATAGAGTTTTTTTTTGCCTCACAATTTGTTAAAATGCTGATTTAGGGAAGGTCTAAGTAAGTTCCTTAGTTGGACTATGCATAGTAGGTATCGTAGTTAACGCCTAGAATTGTTAGGTGGTTAATTGGATCACGACTAGAGGTGCTTTTCTGGAGTTTTTAAGTGACAATCTTGAGGTCTTTGATTCCACCATAATATTTTTCTGAATATTTTGATATTGGACTTGTTATTGAAAGGAATTTGTCGGTTTGCTTTAAGGTGAGTCTCTCAAAATAATCAGTATGGAAGATGGAGGAGAGGGGTACGTTAATCACTTCTTGCAAAGTACCTGTAAGGAAGATGGTATTGTTATATAGATAGGAGCACGAGTGTGCTAAGACGATCATATAAGTCAAAAGGAATTAAACTTTGGTCATTTTAATTTATTAAAATGTGGAATTTAGCATTGTAGCTTTGTATTGAAATTTGAATACATAAGGAAAATAATGTATTAACAAAGTTATTCAGCCTAAATTCTGCATAAAATTTTAAAATAATTAATAATTGTTTATAAAAATAAAGCTATTAAATAATGGTAATTTATAAGTTAATTTCAATCTAATAAATATGTTGATCTTGAAAAGCCTATATTTTAAGAGGATTCAAACATAAAAATATCTAAATTCTTGAAATTTCATCAAATTTATGTAAGAATTATAAGGAAGAGTAAAGTAGAGGAAATTGTGTAGATCTGTAAATAGATTTCCTGATGATGCTATTTATTCAAAAAGATAGAAATTAGACTAATTGAGGATTATCTGGATAGAATTTTGAATTCTAAATCAGGAATTGCAGTAGTCTATAATTTGATTATGTTGTTGCATCTTCGATTATGGTAAGACATCCAATAGCTTTGCAGAATTTATTAATTTGAGTAATAATAATATATAATTGAGATTTCATTTAATCATAGATTACTTCTAATCTTTTTGTTCCATACTTATTATTCCAATTGGTTATTCTTCATCATAATAATTGGTTTTCTTCTTTTTCAGTTTTTCAATTACTTTAGCATTTTAATCTCCTTGAATGTAATTGGAGATGTCAAATACTTCCTTGACTTCTTACCCAAGTTTCTCAATCAGAACTTTGTTAAAGGGATTGTTTCTTTCTTCTGATAATGCGACTCTCTCATAAGCTGAATAGAGTTTATAATAGATTCGCATTCCTGGAGTGACAAACTAACCTTTTTTAAACTTTTTGTCCAACATCATTTTGGCCACATCTCCAAATTGAACTCCGAGTGTCTTCGTATAGGCTCGTCTATATAAGTCTAGATTGGATTAAATACTTATTCTCTCTTCTTCCAGGGAGTGAACGCTCATTTTCAATAGAGATTACCTCTTTGGGAGCAAAATTAAACAAAATCTTCTGATCCTTGTTTAATAGTAACTCTTTAATCAATTCGATTTCCTTGACTTTATCAATCAACACACAGATGTCAATATCTTAATTTATCTTTTTGCTATTCTTAATGATATTTCATACATAGCCTTATTTAAAAGAATTGAGTTGTGATCCTGAAAGAACTTGCCACAGAATAACTATTGTAATAAGAATTTAAAAGTAAAGACAATAGGTCTACTACGGTCAAGCATAGCTTAAATTTGCTTAGTCAGGAACTCCTTCCGATTGCGATGACCCAACTTACTGACTATGCTTTATTGAATTTGTTTGAATGACTTTTTCTTTGACATGTCGATCTTAACTTTAGAGGCTCTTTGATCCTCCTGATCCTCCTTAACCATATCAGATGCATTTAGCAAGTAATTATTTTAGACATCTATGGCATCTGCACTCTACCATTCGACTTCCTTATCCCCAACTGGCTATCGATGACTGCTTAATACCATTTTGTATGAGTCATCCTTTTGAGTTTGAATTCCAGAAATGTAGTCGAACTTCTAAGAGAAAGTTTATCGGAAGGTTAATCTAAGATTCTTTTCTATTTATGGCTTTGCAAGGTTGAGAGATGAAATGGGACTACAGCGATTCAAAGCCAAATTTTGAGATTTCAGTTAAGTTATATCTTCGACCAATCTTTATCGTTCAGCTTTCTCTTAATTTTCCTTTTTGGGATTAAAGTCGTATATTTGATTAGCCAATTCGATTAAATCTATTGAGGATGAATTGAAAGATTACATAATTATTTATTATATATGGCTACGATGAATCCCAAAACAACGAAGACAATATTAGCGAATCCTCCTAAAATGGAGAGGAGCTTGTCCAATTTTTGATATGACCTTTATATGTAGGTAGTGTATGGGGATCTTCTGAAATAGACTTATGCAAATGTATCACTTGCATAATTGTTTTAATCTCTATAATCTCCAGACTATTTGGCGAATAACTCTTTTGTATCAAAGGCACTTTCAGTTGGTAATAAGTTATTATCCGTTTTCATACTATATTTAGTAAAAAACACGTCAGCCTCCTTACCGATCATTTGGGGAACAAAAGAGAAAAACAATTCGTCGTCCAAAAAGGATTAAACATAATCATCGCCCTTCGATGGACTTACCATTTAATTCGTGATGTATCTATAGTTATGTTTGAGTTAATACACTTTAATTCTATACTGTCTCTATTGCAATAGCCAATGTTAAACCTCTTCAGTTGATGCACAAGCAGGTTACCAAGAATAGAAAGAATTTGTCTGAGATTGGTTGCTGCATTGAGTAACAGTTATTTTCAGGAAATTAAAAAATTTATTCGTATACCTCCCATTTAAAGTAATTTAGTAATTCATTCTAATTATGGAAATATTAAATACTGCGGACATAACCAGGTGTCTAAACCGATCTCATTGTATTGTTGAGTAAAATTTTAGCCATATGAACTGAAGACCTGTTGGAATCTCTAGATAGTGCAAGGAACAAGATCGATTAAGGCTTCAGTCTTAGAGAGTGAGCCATTCCCCAATCGTTCGTATTATCTTAATAATAATTTAAGATACCTGGCTGACAGAGTGATATTGAAAAATGGATTGGAATTGAAATTTGGTTATTCGATAGCTACTGCAAACATGAAGTTGGTGTCGTTTAAATATATTGAATCTGGCTGATCTTCAAAGACTTGGTTACTCTCACTTTGAATGTTCACTTTGTCAACAAAATCTTTTATGTTGGATTAAAAGAATAACACAACGATTGCCAATATAACTAGAGTCATCATACCTCCACATCCTGTTTTATATTGATCTTCCCCATTTAAATTGAGAAGGATGTTCTACCCGAACAAATCAATTGATCTAAGGTCTTTAATATAAGTATCTAATTTACATTTCAGAATGGATTTTTTGGAAGTGCTCATTTTAAAATGTTTATATTAAATTTTATCATTTAGATGTATATATTATATTCAAGAGAAGTATTATGAGAAGGTCACATTTAGATTTATATATATTCAAATTATATCATTCTTTTTTAAAGAATTTATATATCTATTGCATCAAAGGAAAAACACTTTGGTTATATTCCTCGTCACTTAAATCTACGCTATACATCAATAGATAATACCTGTGCAATACTGATCACTTTCAACACAAGAGTAATTGAAGAAACTGATAGTAGTTTTACTTTTGGAAGACGCAAGAGGAGTGATGTTTTCAGTCCAATCATACAAATAGTTCTCTAGCATTTTGTTTTCGGTCAGAATTTTCTTAAACAAGGAGATCAAAAAATCATGATCTGGCTTATTATTATTTTGGTTCCATTTGATGTACCCAAATAGTCCAGCAAATGGCAATCTGCTCATTTGTTTAGAACTCACATATTATTCCTTATGTCTCATCACCTCATCATTGTAAAGCATTGTGTTGGGGTATTTCATCCAAGGGAGTTGGCCTAGGATAGACACTACACATTTACCTTTGAAGAGGTACACAAGAGTATAGGCCAGCATTTCAATGTCATCAATAAACCTATAAGGTTATCTTTTATGCACTTAGAGAGGGTCATAGAGTTGTGTGCCTTCTACATCTTTTGAAACGAGAAACTAATCAGCTTCCTTGGCTATCCCAAAATCAATCAGGTATATTTATGAATCTAAGAATTATTAAAATAGAAAAAACCTTCCACAGATTTAATCATTAGATTCGTAGGTTTAATATCTCTATGTACAATATTCAAAGTATGGACTTCCTTCAGTATTTCAAGTACTTTGATGGCAACACAGCATATGCATTTTAAGGAGAGTTGTTTCATTTTAGCCCTTAGACTATGCAAATCTGTATTTAAATATTCCATGCTCAGATAGGTAGATCTTCCCGATTCTCCAAAAGTGTAGACTTTAGGGATTCCTGGGATGTGGGATAACTTTTTCATAATTTTATACTCATTAGATAAGTCAAACTTAGAGTATTTGATGGCTACTTCTTGTTTTGTAGTGTGATCCACACCTCTGAAAATAGTACCACATCCTCCTTTGAATAGTTTCTCATGTACAGTTAAACCTGGAAGATCATCAACTGAGGATATGGTTTTGTGATTGATGATAATCTAGGAGTGCCTAGTCATTTAATTAATATTATAAAAATGATTTAAACAGTTTAATTTGAGTCTCAATCCAAAAATGAAGTTTAAGAATCATTGTACTTTATACTTTGTCTTGATTATAGTTCGAATTAATTATCACACATTAATTTTAATTAACCAAAAGCATTTCAAAAACATCGTATCAACACAAATGCCATAAAATGAAAATGCAATTAAATTATGCACTTCACTTCATATTAGGTATTATTGATGAGGATTCCCATGAAATCTGATTAAGATTGTTATGATTAATTAGAAATAAGTTTTTAAGAACATATAAATTGATCAAAAGGATTGTTTAAATAATTAAGATATTTATTTATTTTTGCTTCTTGCTAGCATGAAATCTTAGAATTCGAAAAAACCAAATTTGAAGATCACTTTAGACAAGAAGTCAGTTGCATTATTGTCTAAGTCAGATAGACCACCCAGCTCCAAGTGCTCCCAAAAGACCATATCCTCCAATGATAAGGTAATTTCACGAGACTAATTTATTTGATTTAGACTACTGCTTCCTCCAAAAAGTAAAGTTTCAAATTTCAGGATAGCTTCTCCACTCCAAATCCGTCTTTCATTTCAGAGGGAGACAAGAAATGTAAATATGTCGAATTCACAATTGTAGCAGTTGAACCTCACCAATCTCAGCTCATCCAATTCCTTATCCAAGAGAATTTAGAACTTTAAAAACAAAATTCAGATAAAGACAAAATCATCACCAAACTTCTCACTACAAACAAACCCAATTGTTTACAGAGGGCCAACACCTCCAACACCGAAAGAAATATGACTAAATATTCCTCCACAGAGCAGTAATACTTTCAACTAGAACATCTAGAAAAATATGCGAATCCAAGAAAACCAACTCCCCTCTAGGCTTCACTTTTTGTAACACCGAATAAGTGACTGATGCCAGAACCATTCAAACCTAGCCAATGACTTAATCAAATAAGAGACTCCCTAAAGAGTTTTAAATTGTACCCAATCAAAGAAGGTTTTTCATCTGAACGAACTTTGAAAAATAATTTCTTATTTGATTTTAATGTTTTAGTTTATTTTCAATAATTTTTAAGTATATTCCTCAATGCTTCCTTTGAATTATAATTTATAAATTTAGATGCCAAAAATATTTATATAATAATATGAAAAGTTTCTTGAGAAGAAAACCTTTGTTAAAACAATATTACCGATTAACTACAATTCCAATCCATTAAAAACAAACTCCCTGATTTTATTAGAATATGAAATTTAATTTCCTTGATATTTATTTAATTTGCTTTCTACTGTTCCCTTTAATATGCAATCTTGTTCCATCCTATCCTATTATTTCCTTGATTGTATTTATAATATCTTGTTATTCTTCCTATTTTTACTATAATTAAGAAATACTTCAATTCCTTTGCCATAATTAAGAAATAATTCAAAAGAATACATTCAGATTACTTAGCATATTGCTCTTAATTTAAATTTCATATATTTTAAAATCAAATTGATTTTGTAATTATAAGTCTAATGAAAGTTGTTTAAGCATGACTAAGCACTGATTAATATAAAATAAAATATATTATTATATAAAAGATTAAATGTTAAAAAGTCACTTTTATACGACTAAACAAAGAAAGTAATTACTTTCATTTAGAGATGCTTAGACTTTTGTATGCTTAAAGATATTTTCTAAGATGAGATAATGAGTTGTTACATATATAGATAACCTATTAATTTGATTTAACATTTACATGATATTTAGTGATTAGTAATTGAATTAAGGGACTAAGGTTAGAAATATAGGTTCCTTTCATATTTGACCGGAAGTTGAGTGTGAAGTAATTGAACTCCCCGAATTTAATAGAATGTGCTGCCTATTCAGCTTAATTTGAGAATTCAATGATTGTATGGAGATTAGCATCCCTTAACAAATTAAAATCGTTCTGATCACGAGGTACATAACCATAACAGATATGATTATCCAATTGATAGATTGATCTCTTTATCTTTTCCATTCCTGTACAAAAGGCTAAAATGTAGTTCTTATAAGAGAAGTCAAGATTTTGGTTTTGTGAGATTGTAGAATCGAGATGCAGAGTCAGGATTGAACTGGAGTAGTGTTTTTTGGTTTTCACATGGAATTGATAGTGAACTACCTTGTCTTCGATAACATTGGCAAGTATTTTTTTATAAGATATATCTTATTTTTGCTTCATACTTACTCGTTTAGCATTCTAACCAAGATCCAAGGATGAGCCAGAAATAAACATGGGATATTGTTGGGGATTGTAGCACTGGAACATCACTTTTCGATGATTCCACACATCAACTATGCCTTTTTCAAGATTTAATTAATGATTACATGAAGGTTCTGTTGTTCTCATGAGTCTATTTGGTCCAAATTCCCATTCTTCGGAGTTCGGATCATTGAAGGAGGAGACAAAGTACTTATATTGGAAATAGTGAATGGGGATATCGATGGTCCACAGATGTCCCTATATACTAGATTTGGCTTACTTGATTCCACTTCATTCTCTTGGCTTGAAGCGGAGACCAATTGCCGAAGTAATCGGAATCGCCAGAGATATAAATTGCATCACCAAATTGAAGTTGATAATGTAATTGAAAGCTTAACATGTATGTTTATAATTTTTAATGATTAACATTTGAGATTGTTGCCATCTCAATTGTAATTCATAATAGTTATTATTTTCCATGTTACGTATCTAAAATGAAATATTATTATTATTTTGCAATCCACAGCTTTATCTCTAATTTTCAATTATAACCTATGCAATAATAAAATAAATGGATATTCTCATTCATCAATCCCCTGGAGAATTGGTCTACTTGTACATCTCCGCCCGAGGATTGCAAAACTTGGGCCATTCCAACATCCAAGACTTCAGATGTCGAGTCTACTCAAAGGAAGATTTCATTGGAGAAACTGAAGTCTCTCACTCCTCCCTTGATCCTGACTTCAAATAACCCATCCCCATCATGTACAGATTCAACAAGAGATAAAAACTTGTATTCTAAATTATTGATGCCGACCAAGAATTATCAAGTCAACTTGTGAGTCAGAATGCTTCTGCCTCCATTGTAGGCATTTGCAAACAGCCCTTGGCCAAATTGATGGGAGCTAGGAATTCCTTAAGCCAATTGAATTTGATGAAAGGAGATTTGGTCGTAGGCACAATCATTATTCATGTCGCCAGAAAAGGACCTCAAATTGCTGGCCAAAAGGAACAAACTAATAAAGTAACAGAAATTAAATGGCGTTGGGGAGGTATTTAATAATTACAATAAATTTAGGCATCAAATTACTCGACCTTGACTTTTTCACGAAATCAGATCCTTTTGCTAAGTTTTATAGAATCAATGGTCAATAAACTGAAATGATACATAAAACTGAAGTCATTAAAAACAATTTGAATCCAAATTGGATGTGTTGGGAAACAACAGAGAATGAATTCTTCAAGTACTCTAAAAATCTCTATGTCGAAGTCATGGATTACGATAAATTGGGTTCTGAAGAAGTATGATGAAATCTAAAAATATAGATTGGGCACGTCACGATTAATTATGACGATATCAAAATCCACAAAAAAACTGAGTTTCCTTTATTGACTCCTAAAGGGAAAAATGCTGGCACATTGAAATTATTAGAATTAGTCATTGTAGAACCAAAAGAAGAACACATAGAAATAATTTAAGAAGAACCGAAAGAACCTACCTTCTTAGATTATTTAATGGGCGGATGGTAAATGTCATTATCAATAGGTATTAAGTTAAATTTGTAATAATAGGTATTGACTTCACTTTTTCAAATTAACCCATCACTAAACCAGATTCTTTGCATAAAATTGATCCTCATAAATTGAATTACTATCAATAAGCAATCAAAGTTATTGGTGGCGGAATCATAGCATTTGATTATGATAAATAAGTGCCTGTCTATGGATTTGGAGGAACACCTAAATTACCGACCTACACTAAGTCTACAATGGATGATTGTTTCCCTCTGAATGGAAACAAAGACAAGCCTTTGTGTAATGATGTGGCAGGAATCCTGTAAGCTTATATTGAGGCAGTCCCAAATATAGTATTTTCAGGTCCAACCTTTATTTCAAATGTTCTAAACAAAGCTCTATAATTTGCAAAGGAAAATGCACAAAATAACACATACACAGTAGCCATGATCTTGACTGATGGCTAGATTGAAGATCAGTAATTTATACACATACTAATCTTAGAGATGATGCCATCAAAGTATTACTTGAATGTTAGACTTTGCCTATGTCCATCATTATCATTGGAGTGGGAGACGAGAACTTCAAATACATGAAATAGTTTGATGACCCAGCCTTCCTTAAAAAACACTCAAAAACAGATATGAACATTAGAGACATCATTCAATTCGTATCATTCCAAGATTATAAAAATGACATTGAGCAAATGAGTTCAGCCGTTCTTGATTAATTGCCTAAATAGTTTATGGACTACATGCACATCAATCATATTTAACCCATTAAGATGTAATCTGTTCACCTTAGCAAAGCCTTCAAATGAATAGATATATATATATATAGCTATTAAAATTAAATGATATTTATTATATGATGGATGATTATCAAACTTTGACGTTTGAGAAGTCAACACTCTTAACAAGGGCCAAAGCTTACTCACTAACTCCCAATTCTCTGGTGAATTCGTTCTTGGTATTGGTGTAGATATCGGTTTCTTCAGCATAGGTATTATTTTCCAATTCTAATTCGGCAGTGTATTGTTTTTGATCGGCAGCTCTTTGGTCTCTGAATTCAACCATGGAGTCAATCTTTTCTATACAAAGTTATTTTATTATGGATACCATTGGTGGCAGTCAAATCTACTGTAGCTCTGTCGATTTGTCTTTAGAATTCATGGAATTCATCATCCAATTATTCAAGGTTGGCTTCATGATCAATGACATCTTGGGCTTCTTGGGCTGTCAAGTCATTAATTTAATCGACAACAGCATTTCTGAATTCGTTAAGGGCATCTACGATGTTCTTCAACACGTCTTAGTTGGAGAAGTTTTGATTTGATGCTAAACTAATCAAAGCCTTGATCATGGGAGCCATTCTGGATCTAGATCTGATCTTGCTCTCAATGTTCTTAAGTGTATTTTGGAATCTTCTGATTTACAACAATGATGGGTTTGTGAGGGATGCAAGGAGGGCCAAAGCATCATCGACTGAAGCTGTAGCGTCGTTCAATTCGGCAACTTAAGCTTCAAAGGCATCATGCTCTTATCCTCTAACTAAGATAGCCTCATCATAATTCTTTCTGTTGTCTTCTTGATATCCAAGGACAGAGTCAATCTTGTCTTGGATTTAGGCTCTTCTTGGGTAGAGAAGGTTATCCAAAGTATCTTGAGTATTGTTAACATCTACAAAATTCGATATGTATTTTTACCAATGACAGCATCTTAGATGTCTTATTCTAATGAAACAACCAAGGCATTGTGTTCGTTTGTTCTCACTTAGAAATTGAATTCCAATTCTTCCAACTCCTCTTCTAAATCGTTGATGAGTTCTTCAATAGCATCAATCAATTCTTGAACTGGTCCTCCAGCCATTGAGTGTAACTCAACCAAATGGAGCAAAGCCTTTCCGTAATTGCTCTTAGCCAAATCAGCTTACACTTTGGCCATGTTTCTCTCTTAGACTCTAGCTGTGAAAGCCACAGCAATGAGGGCAATCAGAATAATAGATTTCATTTATTTTATTATCAATCACATAAAAACGAATTTTTCCCATTATCAACCCTTAATTAATCATACCCAACACACCATTTTTATATTCATCCATCCATCAAAACGCTCAATCTTCGTCTTTCCTCTCTCTTGCCCAATTTACAAAACCAAAAAGCCCTACATTGCCACACATTTGAAAATCCAAAAACGAATTTTTATAAGTCTTTTCGAAATATTGATTAAGCAATTTAATAAACAAACATCAAAAAAATACATTAAACCAAACTAACATACTGTTCTTTTAACTTGCTTTTTGAAAAGGTATTAATTAAGTAAAATTATAAATTTTCAAAAATACATATAAATAGAACCAAACACTTAATTATTAATAACCAAATATTAGTTATTATGATTATAAATATTTAGCAATCAAGCTATTTCATTATGAGATGAACTCTGTTGCTATCTATATTTGATGTGAATGCTTAGATCTAGAATTGAAGTGATCTCTCACTTATTTCAAGTCATCAAGCATTTTCTTTTGGTTTTTACTTAATAATTATTTGTGATCTATGACTTGCCACTCAGTTACGTCGGTTTCATCATCAATAGTTTGAATCATAAAATCTGAATCTGAATTCTAACTCATCACTCTCTCAACTTGAGTTTCATCGATCAAAAACGTTACATCCTCCTCAAACAAGTACATGAACACTTTTTTCTCTGGAGTTTGTATTTATTCTGAATTAAATCTTGTGAGTTTGTTATTTTGTTTAGGTATCACAGTTTACTCTTAAAATGACAAGGATCTCTGCTTCCCGATCTCCTAAGTTAAGTTGAGGTGTTAATGAAACCTAGCTATGATTCCAAGATTCTATTGCATGTTTAAATGATAACATTTATATAATTCTAAATTCTAGTTTTTCCCATTGTGATCAATTATAATTTAAAGTTAGTAGTTTTTCAAACCTGATTATTTAACGATAAAATTCTGATACAATGGACTCTTTGTAAGCAAACAGCAAAGCGAAAAATTTTCTGATTGACAAAATTTACCGCATTGCTAATTGGTGACGAGATAATTCTTAAGACACAGGATCCATTGTTCTGCCAATATCTTCCTATGATCTGTAACATGCTCCAAATAGATCGAAATTGATATGTTTTGATCATTAGTTTTGGAATATTAAGTATAGTTTAAAATGTTCGAATTGGAGGCACCTTAATTCAAATAGGCTCTTTTGTTAAGGATCATTGAGATATATTTATCAAGATGATATTGTTGAATCTGCATATTTGAATAGTTTAAATGATGCTGTTTTAAATTGTTTTAAATTATAAAATAGTCAAGCATTTTAATCATCTCTTCTACTCCATTTTCGGTTTTTTAACTTTTTTTGAATTTCCAATCTGAACCCTAAGTCCCCATTAATCTAACTTAGCAGTTTGATATCATCCCTATTTTGACATCACTCAGTAACTTTAGCCCACATATACAAAAATAATGTATAAGATACTATTCTATTGATTATATATATAATTAGTATTAAACAATAAAATTAATTAAAAATATTTGAGATTATTAAATGCAATTTATGATTATAAAATAATTATACATTAAATCAAACTAATTCAACCTCAGCATTTTTTAAAATAACTATAAATTAAAAATGGATGAGCTCCTAATTCAACTTAATTTTATCCTAAATACTTTAGAGAATAATTTTACATTTAAATTGTTATCAACTTGGAAGAATACTTTTTTAGGATGCTTTTTCGCATACCTGACTTTAATGATTGATCCATCATTTACTTTGAGTTTAGATTATGAAGATTCTCTTTCCAAAAGAAAAGTGCCTGTTTAAGTTAGTAGAAAACAACCTTCATAATCATTTAGATCATGATTTACACTAACAACTCCTATGTTGAAGATGAAATCATCATCTTTAAGTACTTTCAATTTGATTTGCATGATTTTATTTCTGACTTCATCTACTCCCTTGAAGTAAGCATAGCACTTATAGTCTTGTGTAGTAGCAACTCTTAAATTTTTGGTGAACACTAGTTCCTTGCTTGATTATTTGATATCGAATTGCGCAATATTTTACTCTATTTATTTTACAGGATTTATAATTTCCTGTGATTATTTGATAACATTAGCCGGTTCCCGTAATTGCAATTGCTTTACAAACTAACTCAACAAATCTATTTATTGTGATTAACAAAAATTTTAGATTTAACTTTACAATGTGTAAAGCTTTTGCTAAGTTTATTGGCTAATCTCAAACTTCTTGATGTAATTGTCCAAGTATATGTTCAGGATTTCCTTATCTATCTCATTCTACTGCATAATGGCCTAGGTGACTTCAACGAACATCTAACGAGGGTGTATTTGTTCATAGAATTCATCAAATTTTCTAGAATTGTTATGTGTACAAAATTTACTATTTAAAAGTTTTCTCAAAAAGTACTAGAGAATCCCTCAGAGATCTGATAAGGGATTAAATACTATTTATGATGGTTAGATAATGCTATTCGTTTGATAAACGAGAGAGACTACAATCATCAACAAAACTAATAATCATCTCTCTAAATTTATCAAACTTTATTAATTTATGTTGCTGTTACGAATGCGATAGTAATTCAGGCACAGTGTCAACTGCCCTTCCCAAGTTACAGTTAGGATGCAGACATATCCATCTATTGATTTTTTAGATATCCATTTCAAAATGATGTTAATTTTTAATATAAAGAATATCAATTATAAATAATTTTATATTGCAAATGTCTATTGATACAATTTTCATACTTTCTCAAAATGGGTATACATCTATGATATGCTTAGTGAAATCTTGGCTCATAGAATATTCAAGGGTCTCAAGCGCAAAGACACCCTCCCTGAATTTTACACATAATTCGTGCAATTCTTCAGAGGGACCAATGCAGTAATTTTGTGATTTTTGAGTATTGCTTAGGATAAGGAATACCCTATAATCAGAATAAAGGATGCCCTCTACCCTTTTGTCACCTTCTCAGACATCATCATTGGAGCAATAGTAACAGAAGAGATTCCCGTATTGCAATTATTCGCAACGCTCTTTCTCATTCTGGATGTCCTTAAGGCCTCCTTTCCCAACGAATCCTCTGAGAAACTTAAGTAGAATTTGCACACCATTGGCATTATGCTCGATTCTGTCTTTGATTACGGCTATCCCTAAATTACATAAAAGCACGTGCTTGAAAGTATTGTAAGGCCAGGAGGCATAATCGAAAAAATTGAAGAAAAAATTATAGGCAGACAGAATGTGCAAAAGGAAACAGTGTCCCTCTTGGAGAAATACATAGATGGACAAGCTGATGTAAGAGAGCATAGTCAATATCGACTCCCAGAGATCAAGGGAGAAGAGGAAGTTTATTTTGATGTGATCGAATTCCTGGATTGTGTATTCGATAAGAATGGCAGAATATTGATTGAAGAGATCAACGGAGAAATCAAAGTGGATTGCAACTTATCAGGATTGCCTGAGTTATTTGTATTCCTCAATCAAACCAACCAATTCAATGATTACACTGTTCATGAATGCTTACTTCAAAAAATCGATACCTATGAAAGAGAACGAGTCTTGGCATTCGTCCCACCCTCTGGAACCACAACTATATTTTATTACAACATCAAAGGCATTTCCATTAGACCTCCCTTTGAATTCATTCCAAAGCTCCAATTCATCAACAACCAAGTCAAAATTGAGTTCCTACTTAAAAATAGACCAGTCAGAGGGTAATCCTATGCTGTTGATGAATTCCATACCAAATTAACAGTGCCAAGTGGTTTGACTTTAGGAGAGACTGAAATGGCCTAGGGAACACTCCAACAATTAGAAAATGTACACATTCCATCATATCCTTTAAGGCTATCCTTTGGAGAATTGGGAAACTGGAAATTGATTCTTCCATTAGATTAGCTGTCACCTTCTCATCGACTGAAGATTAATTTAATATCATACAGTAGGGCAACTTCTTGGTCCAATTGAAATTTGTTGTCAACACATTTAGTCCTTCCCAAACCAAGATTGATAAAGTTGAAGTTAGAAATGGGGCCAAGGTTTTGACCAAAAAAGCCAGGAATATTGCCAAGAGTGGTTATTACGAAATTAGATTAAATTGATGATTATTAATAATTAAATTTGTATAATAAAAATGTTCAACATTCGTCGTCCATTCAAGTTACTTAATCTAAGTATTGAAACTCCTCAATGTCGCAGTCATTCTGTCAAAATATCCAATACTATTTAACCTTCCTCAAAATTAAGTGAAGAAGAACGTCTTCTATTTGAGAATACTCAAATCAAGTTTTAGATTCGCCAAAAGGAGGAGGAGTTAAAAAAGTGTAAAATTAAAATGAATTAATGCTAAGTAATCTTACCCCTCTAATATCATAGCCTAAAATAGGCTTGAATATTGAGAATTCTCAATAGAAATAGAATGTCAAGAAATTATAACTCTACATAAAATAACTCGAATTAGAATTATTGGAAAAAGGGAGGAGCATTGAAGATTTGAAAAAATAAATGAGTCTTACCAAATATCAAGAACTCCAAGTAATTTAACTCTTTATTATAGATTGAAGCTCTCGCATTCTAATAGGAATGTTCGAAATTGATAAAATAAGTGTAAAAACTCACTAAATTGTTAAATTATAAGAGCAATGGAGTCAATCTCTATGAACTTTATGAAAATTTGGAAAATTAAAATAAAAACCTTGAACGTGCTCATAAAATATAGGAATCTGTCATCCAACAATTCCAAGAAGAATAATAAAAGTATAAAAATCAAATTGAGTAATTAGAACTAGATAACAAAAATTTATAAAGAGAAAATAAGAAGGTTTTATAGATTTTAAATTAAAATATCACCCCAAAGCAAACTAAATTACTTAATAAAAATGATTATCTA
Source organism: Paramecium tetraurelia (assembly GCF_000165425.1). Taxonomy (NCBI): domain Eukaryota; phylum Ciliophora; class Oligohymenophorea; order Peniculida; family Parameciidae; genus Paramecium; species Paramecium tetraurelia. The sequence continues at coordinate 102,294 of NW_001799366.1, read as the reverse complement.
CCAGAAGAATTAGAAATATCAAAATTAAAGGTCAAAATCACTTAACTCCAATAATAAATGATCAAATAAAAGAATCAAAAAGAAAAGTATATACAACATCTACTCTAAATTATTATGGAGAAAGAAGATTAAATTTAAGCTTACGAAAAATAAAAAGTTATAATCAAAGAAGTATCTTAGCCCGATTAATAGACCTTAGATTTAAAATATTAATAGTGTATACAGCAAATTAAATCTGAACACTCCTTTTGTGAGGACATGTCATTTGATGTACCCCCTCAACTTACTCTGACTAAATAAATTAGTGTAAGAAAAAAATAAAATATTTCAGAATAACAAAGATCTTAATTTTTAGAATTGAATAGTCAAATTGATGAAGAAGCAAATTCAAGAAATCTTGATGAAGATGAGTTGTTTCTTGAAACTGAATATAGAACAAAAAAATTACCCAAAATCAATTACTATGATGTTGAAATAATTGGAAGAAAACTTAAATTCGAATTATAAATAAAATTCATTCCCCTTAGTTATATGGACTAGATATTTGATTGTACTGATGAAGAATGCTAGGACATAACTGTTGAGGAAATAATCCAAATTCTCAGTGCAGAACCATTTTTGATTGTGGATGAAAAAGAAAAACTCCTTGTGGCAAGATATCTAATTGAAGATAACACACAAGACTATGTTTTGCATAATCTTATGAATTCCAATTCGATTAATATAATAAAGAGTGTTTTTAAATAACTCTTAGGAAAATATCAATTATTTTCAAAGCAGGAAAAAACAAATATTGAGTAAGAACTCAAAGGAATGTTTGTAAAAGTTTAATACAAAATTCTTGATACTCTTCAACAGTAAAGTAATCTTAAAAACAGCAATCAAAAGTTTAAAGAATGTACTTTAAATGATTTTGAAACCATTTTGAAATCTTGTGAAATATCCTTATAGCCAAGACAGATGGAATATTTAAGTTTAATTAATTTTTAAATTTGCAAATAAATAGAAAAGTTACGTTACTCTGAATTGTTAAATTATTTTTGTAATATTTAATCTTTATGATTAATTTATATAAATATTTTTAATATAAAAAATATTCTATTAAGTGGAATTTGTTATTTTAAGTTTAAATGAACTATTAATTTAATTTGTTATTAAATATATATGTTATTATTCATATTTTTATGAAGTATTTGTATATATTGTTAAATTAATAAAAAATATCATTTTTTTTTTTTGACTAATTCAAAAATAATTAAGTTTAAATTATGAACAAAAATAAGATTTAAAGTTTTTGATTTGCTGGCTTTCACAGACTTGGCTCAAACTGTAAACACAAATATATTAGTCATTAATTTTATACACCATGAACTAATGACAGAAGATTTGACTAGATTATGTAATGCTTGATAATAAAAGAACATTTTAGAAGATAATTTAATTGATATATTAGATTAGTGAGAATATAAATAAGGTTAAAAAAGAAAAAATCAATACTTTGCTATCAAATCTTCCATGTAAAGTATTTGATCAAATAATTACCAATATCCAATATTCTCTTCACCTAATAATACAATTAGTTACTTCCTTAACTCTTAATTAGAAGATTCTAATTTAACAAAATAAGTACATTTAGTTCTTATTAATGCTAAAGCTTTATCTGCTAGATTTGATCCGAGACCTCCTTCGCACCTATGTTTCAACAATTTAATTCTATCCTAAATTCTCGAGGTTATTTAATGAGATGATTTGATATCCTCTTGCAATAAGTCATCTTCATTATCATGTTCCTCATCATCTACTTCTTCATTATCGAATTCTTCCTCTACTTAAGGTATGGCTTAACCAGCTAAATAATGAAAACGAAAATACTCTCAAGTGCTTTAATTTACATATTCTGGACCTATCTATTTTAATGGAGTGATTGATTAATTTATGAAATCTTAACTGTCTTTTCTTTAAGTTTAGTTTTGATTAGATCCAACTTTTGATCAACATCTACATCCTCCTCATATTCATCTTCGTTCTCAATCTCTTAGATGGCATTGACTCCTTCACTATCATCTGATAGATCGTATTCATCTTATGCTTTCAATGAACTCCCCTTTGATTATCGATATTGTGCTTGCTTCCTTTCTTAGGCAAGTTTTCTATTTTAGAAACTTTCTCTATAGATTAGTTGTCTTTCTTTTTCTCCTTGGAGGATCTTTTCTTCTTCTCTTTTTTATTTTTTTTAGATGACTTTATCCTTAGCACTTAAATTACTATCATCTCGCAATCTATCTTTTTCAAGGGATAAACTTCTTTCTTTTTATTTTTATCTTAAATCATTCGGTCTTCTCTCTCTTTCCAAAGAAACCTTTCTTTAAGTTATACTTTAATAGTCAGTTTTGGTTTAAACTTCTGTTTTTTGAATAGATTCAGATTTGATAGGAAAGTTTTCAGTACCTCCTTTTGAATTAAGATGAGAATCATTATTTTTAGTAAGACTCTTAGATTATTGTTTTTATTCAAGTCTTTTGATTTCTTCTTCTAATTTCTTTTTTTCGAATTATTCTTTTCTTAGCTACTTTAATTTTAAGGCTTCTTATTCCTGGATCTAAATTAGCATTCTTTATTCTGCCTTACCTCCCTTTTCTAATTCATTCTTAATATCTGAAATAGTGGATCCTTCCGCCATTTACTTTTAATAATGTTGAATGAGTGGAAGCACTCCAATCTATTAGGCTTATTCATATAATGTATCAACATACATGTCATCTAAATCAGCAGATGAAGGTTCTTAATGGATAGCAATAATGATTACCACTCAATACTTCCAACATGTAATAAATAATTCTAAGTTTGATTATAGGTTTATGAACGATTTCTTAAATAGTTGGTCTAGCCTTGGGATTTACGTTAAGCATTTTATTAATCAATTCTCTTAACCCTTTGGAGTAAGATTGACTGATAGATGGATATGACCCTTTTAAGATCTTGAGTGCCAACCCATTCATAGATTAAGCATCAAATGCATGTCTTAGATTGCACATTTCATAGAGACAACACCCCAATGCCCAAACATCACTCTTATATGAGTATGGCTTATATTTAAATAGTTCTGGACTCATGTAATAGGGTGTGCCAATGCAAGTGTTAGCTAAATCTCTTGTTGAATCAAGCACCTTAGCTATTCCAAAATCTCCTAATCGAACCCTTCCATTTTTGAGAAATACGTTCTAGGTCTTGAGATCTCGATGTAAGATTTTCTATTCGTGTAAATAACACAATGCTAATGTCATCTAAGCAAACCAATCAAGGATTTGAGATTCCGGAAAACTCTTTTTATTTCTAATCTTTTGATAGATGTCTCCGCCTTCACAATGAATCATAACTATATTGAGATACTGTTCCCTATCTAAATAAGAGTCCTTATAGGCTACGATATTGGGATGTCTCAGTTTTTGTAACAGCCTAACTTCGTTTTCTGTATTTTCTCTATCCTTCTGAGTCATATCTCTGATTTTGATTCTCTTGATCACATAGAGACGATCCTCTCTCTTGTTTCTAGCCAAGTAGACTTGTCCAAAAGAACCAGATCCAATGGATTTAACTATCTCATAAAATTCCATATATTTTAAATAATCATCATTATTATTAAGTACATTGCAAGCACACTACAAAATCACCATTTTATAAATATGCATATTTGCTACAAATCAAACAGCAATTGTTCCCACAGACACTGCACTCATTGGTGCATTTCTAGCACATCAACTTAGTACAGTTAGAACAGTAGATGTCCTCGGAAACTATTTTGATCTCACAGTTCGAACATTTCTTGATAATCTGATCTTCTAAAATTGATTCCTAATCATTTGCTCTCTTGTAGACTATAGTTAAATAAGATGACTATTTCTACAGATGCTATTGAAAGTCTGTTTCGATGCACTCTTCTTACTGTTGCTTCCGATGTGATCTTTTTATTACTACATCTAATCTAATTCCTGGGACAATTGGTAATTGATTTCAGCGTAAACCTCCTATCTCACATTTGTGTAGTATGGACTTGTTCGAAACATATATTAATATTAAAGATTAAATTATGAAGCGCATTATTATACTTATCATTAATCCTAATAGTTCTCATAATCTTGATCCTCCACTTATTGCATGTAAGCCTCATAATCCTCTTCGAATTCATCGCATTATTTAATCAATTCCACCTTATTTACACTCTCTTTTTTCTTTAAATTGAACTTTGCCATTAAACCTCTTCGAACGCATTCTAGTTGATGCTCGACCTTTTGAGATAAAATCAACTTTGATTTGCAATAGGCACACTCAGCAGTTCTGCTTCCACAGTAATACAAATGGTCCTCCTTATCTAGCTCATCAAAATATAAGTAGCAATACGGACATTCAAAAGGCTTAAACTAACAAATAGATTCATGTTCACTCAATAATTGATTGGCTAATTATATTATCTAAATTTGTACATATTAAACTCTCCCCACAATATTTACAAATGAATTCAAGATGCCCTAAAATTGCAATTTGGCACTTTTTCGTATGCTCAATCCTCACTTTATTGAATATCATTTACTCGCAGTACTTACATTTATATTGTTATTGACCACATTTGTTTTTGTGATCCTACAACTAACTGAACAGGAATTGTTTTTAGCAATATTCACAATTATGCGGTTATTAAGCACAAGTGTGATTATTAAAATCCTCTAAACATCACACTAATGATTTACTTATATATGTATGACAATATTTGCAAGTATTAGGCAAGTGAACATTTTGAATATGCTCCTCTTCCTCAGTAACATCAAATTACTATCCACAGGTCTCACATTATTAAGTATTCCTTTCACAATAGAGTTAATGCATCATCGCATTTACCTGAGAAATCTGTTTCAAGCATTTATTACAAATTATGAATTAATCATTCATTTTTTTCAATATAAATTATCAATTAACACTTATTTTTAATCATTAATTAGCGTTCTACATAGTGGACATTCATTATTTGTTTACTTTATTTTTTATAGGCATTCTTAACAGCATATCAAATGAAAACAAGGCAAGATCAAAACATTCCTAACACTCTCCATGCAGGCTATGCAAAGATCAGAATCTTCTGCAACTTCATCCTCTCTCTTTTCAAATAATTTTATTGGCTATCTAAGTGGATTCTAGAAGTATTTTTTCATTCTTTAATAGGAATTGTAAATAAGAAATCCTGCAATTATCGCTAGAAAGACCTCTTTGATTACATAAATGTTTATATTTCTATTTCAATATACTTAAATTATTTACTTTTGTACTTTCTTGTATATTAAACTTGGAGTTAAAAGCAACGTGATCAACTTCGAGCATCAGCTCAGAGTCTTTTTTCTTTAACTCTCCTTTAAATATAAAATATTGATTTAAATCGACTCCTTCAATATCCTCAACGATGGTCTTCCCAAAAAAGTAATTTACAATTCTTTTATACAATCTTACAATAAAATTGCAATTGGAGGGAACATAGGTCTAATAAGTATGTTTTTTATGAAAATTGAAGAGCGTTTACTCGAAAAGGCAACCATTCTTTATTTTACAAATAATTCCTGCTTTAGTATAAGGCTAATAGAAATTACATTTAAATTTACATCGACAATCATAAAGGACTTATTAATTTGTTAACTTTGTTCATAGTTATTACGCTTTTTCATATAATTAGAAGACTTGAGTAGTAGGAATTTATCGTCACTATTGATCTGGCCTTAGACCGTAATTTATTTAGAATCAATTTAGAGTTATTGACATTCATCTGCAGTATACAGGTATCTAAATCGTTTCTACTTTTATCTTTCTGATTTTCTTTAAGAATCTTATCTATATAAGAAATAACATGTTAGGACTGTCAAACCTAATAAAGATAAATCTTATCCTTTAATTGCATTTTCTGATTGCCCAAATAAATTTCTTAATCTTGCAAATTCCATTTAATAATAATATTAATTCATTTCGTTATTCTACCTTTATTATAATGAGTTATTATTATAGTCCATCCAACTTGGCAATTGCAAATATTAAAATGAACCTATGTTGCAATACTAGATTCAATTATAAACATTTTAATTTTTAAAGGCCTTCCTTGATTAATTAGGAAGGAAATTAAATCGATATTAGCAAGAAATCTTAACTATAAATATTCTAAACATAATTAATAATTGCATTTGTTAAATTCTCAAAATGCTAATAAAAAATATTATATTAAAATCATTAAAGTATAAAGACTGAGTGAGAAGGTTTTTCTTAATACAAGCAAAGATTAATCCTTCATAATGTGCTTCTATTAAGTAAAATTCATTTAATTAAAACAAGAAATTTATGAAAATAATTGAAAATTCTATTTCATTAAAATAAACCTTTCTTTACATTTTATGATGAATAATAATCATCTTTACAAAAAGAATGTGTCATTCAAAATTTGATCATTAAATATTAAATATAATTAATATACACAAGCATACATCATCAAATAAGTTTGTTTACTTGTTGAGGAATCTTAACAGGATTGATTACGACACCTGCCTTAGTAACAATTTATGGCTAGGTTAATGCTGAATGACTGGTTAAACTATTCCATTCAGGACCCAGAGGCAGAGTGTGTAGTTAATCAAATTGCTATGAATTGGCAAATTCGCTGGGTAATTTTGGAACTAAATACTTTGCAAACTAAAAAATTCTTATAATGATATATACCTTATTATCTCTTTTCTCGCTAATAATCACATTATCTAGTTTTGCATCTTGTCTCTTCTTTTAGACTTCTCTAATTTTCTTTATTTTATTTTATAAAATCTACTCCTGTGTCAATGGTGTTCTCTCTTTGATACCAAAACCAGCCCAAGATCCCCATCCTTTGGTATTTGCTGGTTCAGGAGGTAACTCTTCTTCCATATCTTTTATTTTCTCATCTATGAATGCATTTTCATTCTAAAGTTATTAAATTTAATACTTCATCTTCATCCAGAACTAAATTAAAATTGGCTAAATTTTATTATAACAATTCATCTGGATCTGATTGCAATTTCTTTAAATCTTGATTAGTTAATTTTTAATTCACTTATTTTTCATACTTCTATTTTATATTTTTGATATTTAATCCTTCTATCAATTACTTCTTTTCTTCTTAAACAGTCATTTACTTTTCTATTTTATTTGGTTATTATTGCTTTTCAGGTTCTAAATTTAAATAGTTAGACAAAGAAGTTTTGGCATCAATCTTCTTCTTCTAAGCTTCAGTTAGTTACTTGGTTTCATTTACAAAATTTGCTCTGCCATTGAACTCATTATTTTCAACATTAGCTTTAGTTTTATCCTTATCACCATTTTCATTAGGCTCATAATTATCATCACTATTCTATTCTTGATTCTCTGACTCGTCCAATTAGATGGCATCATCATTCCCAGATTTCAGCATTGTTAATAACTTCTATGCTATTGATTTGGATTATTGCAAGTCTTATTTCTTTTATTTGTCTAAGAACCCAAAATTATTTTATTTTTCCTTCTCTCTCCTTTCAATATCTAATAATTCTTATTCCAATTGAGTTATTGCTTATTCTCTAAAATTCTCTTCGTCAAATTCCCCATCCTCCAATTCATTAAGTTGAGCCTTGGCTAATAATTAATGTTTAAGATTATTGAGGAATGACTATTGTTGTTTCAGAGATTTCTTGTCTCCTCCAAATCTTAGGAGCTAAAAGACATACTTATTCTTAGTAGAGTGTCTAAGTGTAATTCTTTCCTTTGCCCTTGATAATCTTAATTTTTCAATCTCTTTCCTTCTTTCAGCAGGTGTTAGTTAAGCCATCAATTTCAGCTTCTCTTTATTGCCCTTCTTTTTCTTAATTTATTTGTAGATTTTAGATTTGATTGATGAAATCTTCTTCATTTTTAGATCATTGTAGAATTGCAAATTGCTCTTTTGTTGATTTGATTATCCATTCAATTCTTGTTTTTATTCAACCTTCTCGACTTCCTCCATAGCATTCTGCAGTTTGACACCTAAATGATTATTTAATAAAGCATTGGATGTATCAGAACTAATTAGATTTTCATAAAGATTTACATCTTAGATATCTAGACATTCCTCTATTTAGTAAAGTCTAACCTCTCAGACTCTCTATTTTTCTTGACAATGGGTAACCATTTTTTGATATCTTACTTCATGACAGTGGCAGCTACCTTACGTTCTTGCAAGTCTCTTTCAGCTTAAGTTTCTGGTTCTTAAACAATCCTCTAAGTTTAATTGAGTAGACTTACTGCTTTCTCATGCACTCTTAAATATTGAGTTTTAACACTTTCTATCTACTATCCTTGGTCTTCAAGTGTTTGAATCAGATTGGCAACATTAAAATCATCTTCTGGAGTCTCTTACAACTTGACTTACTGATAGGCATCCTGCTTTTCTACTTTTTTGGCCAATTACTTCTCAAGTCTTTATTCTTTATTTCAATTTACCCATATTTAAATTAGTAATAAAATAAATATTTATAAAACATTAATCATTACACAAATTGCCAAGGAGTAAAGCCATCGTGATTTCTCAAGTTTTGTGCTCCCTAAGAAATCAAGATGTCAGCAATATTGAAGTAACTGTAAGCAATAGCTTTGTGCAAAGCTGTATCGCCATAATTCTTAAGATATAGGCATTAACAATTACATTTTATAAATTTACAGCAGATCCTTTGCGTAAAAGTAATTCAACTATGTCGACATTGCCAGTATGAGCTGCAACTATTAAAAACGTGTCTCCATCTTTCAGTTTCTAATTGATTGGCAAATTCGGATTGTTGACGAAGACCTCTTCTAACTACGCAATTATAAAAGCAATTTTATACTTCAGATAACTTTTGTTCCTCTATCAACAACTTAACCATTTCCATAACAGGAATAGATTACCTTCTACGAGCCTCAGTAATTTGAGTTCTCATTTGTAAGGAATGTTTACTCATGGAAGATATCATAACAGCATTTCTTCTTTCTTGACTCTTCTTAGTATTGGGTTTAATTTGATCCTCTTTTTGTGAGATCGGAGCTGTGGTATTTTGAATGGTTTGAGTAGTGGCTTTCATCTTGTTAGATTAAGTAGTGTTGGTATTGCTATTTTCTTTGATACTGTTTTCTTCTTGGGGAGAATCACTTCTCCTTCTTAACACACTTATTTAACTGGAAGTAGCCTCTAGCAATTGTTTGACAGGCTTGTTTGGCTGAATGACAGTTTGATGTCTAGGAGAGGATATTATTTTAGAATTATGCTTTTGATTTGATCTCTCACTAGATGGAGATTAATCTTGATTAGATTTCTTTTTCTGAATTGGTTTAGCAGCTTTGATGAACATTTTAGCAATGTCAATCTTTATAGTAGATTGTCTTGGTTATCGTTGGTCTTCAGATTCCACTTCAATTAAACCATAATCAGTAGTCAGATTGTCAATTTCGTGCTTATCTTCAAATTCTCCTGTCAAAATATCATTAAATTAAAGAAACCTAAATTTAGCAACTCGACTTTAATCTTTTTTTTTAAGAAACCTCATTAAAGAATTAATATTTCTCATTATCTAACCATCAAGTGGCGGTTTAATCTAATCATGACCGATAATAGTATCATTAAGGAAATCAGAGTCATGTAACATCATATTTCTATCCACACAATCTAAACTGTTTATGATAAATTGTATATGATTGCCTAAATAAGCAATTTTAATTTAGGAGGCACATTCCAACATCTCTGAAATCTGATGGTCACTCATGAAACTTTGACTTTCTTGCTCTGAATTATCAAATGAGTAATCACATTAATAGATTTATGTTAATAGAAAACGATTAGGTTCGATTTCCATTTAGAATGTCGGATTTGATAAGGATTCATGATTGCTATTGGCATGATTAGTGCACCAGGAATAAACTCGACTTGATTGTTGACTTTCATAGGGTTTGGAAAAGGAAATGGAACCTTTCTTCTCTTGTATCAATTGCAAATGCAATAGGATATTCTCCCTCCAATAAAGTGAATGTGCGAGACATCTTATTTTGCAAGTACATCTTCATGAACCTTCTAGTCTTACTTCATAAAATAATTACTTTTTATATATTGTAAAATTAATGGACATCTTCTTGTTAATTCTCTTCTTCGGTTATTCCTACAATCTTAAGAATAGATTTTGAAAACTTGGTTGTCATTTTCTTAGGTTACGAGGTGATCTACAATTAATTTGCATTTACTTACAAATTGTAAAGCTTGTTTCAATACATGTTTGGGTTTGTCTGTGTATTCTTAGATTTCCTCTTGTTCTTGCAATCGTTATCCATAATCTGGGATACTAAAGGAGAACACTCCAACTTGGTTTTCTGGACTACAGACTGATATAGTTAATTTTCGACGATTATTTTATGGTAATGGTTGAATTTCAGCTTTTTTCTCTTCTATAGCCTCTAAGACTTGAGATACTATGGTTCCTGCTTTCTACAACTAGGTTGGCTAATTCTGAAACTATATTGTAGAAAGATGGTTAGTAAATGTAAACCTAGGACTAGTCATCTGAGTCTTGAATTTATCTGACAAAAAACTATTCTCGTTCGTATGGAAGTCATTGTGCTGGATATGACTAGTAGTAATAATTTATCTGATCTTTTTCAGAAACATTTGGATGTTCAGATTGTCATCCACTTAACTATAAGAGTTTTCCAAATTAGGATTACCTGTAAAGATTTTCCTCCTCCAATCTTTTTTGAACTCCAGAGGACCATCCAAAGTAAAATTTTTATCATCCTCCTTCTTGGACTTCTCTTCTGTAATGATATTTTTAAATTCAGCAGATGCAACTAATTTGAAAATTGACTGCTATTGTTTTATCTCACTCTCGGGAACACTCTCTTAAGTTTTTAATTAAGTTGCCTTAATCACCTTTCTGGCTACAACTCTTCCAGTAAGAGGAGCTGGAACCTAAATCTGAGGAACTTAAGGAAGAGACAGCGGGGGAACGATACTCTTCATAAAGGATCTTTGGGTGATTCTACTGATAAAGAATGTCTTGGTATTGGAGACCTCCTGGACTGTGTGTAAAGATTTTGCCTTATTATGACTTTTAGTTCTCATTATAAATATAATTAATTGAAAATGAATACTTGTGTGTTGAAGCAAATTATTTATTTAAATATATTTAATTCATTTAAGGAATGAATAATAAATGGCTGCCAATATGGCAAATACGGCTAAGAGTAGTATGGTTAAATTAATAAAGCAATTGCAATCTGCTAATTGTTCATCACTTTATTCATTCGCTACAAACAATAATGATCCTATCATACTTGAATTATTAATGACATTATTGCACTAATTAAAAGTCTGATTGTAAGTGATGTTATTATTAATAGTCACTGGCATCGAACCACTAGTTGGTGTGCTAATCAACGGCTATACCTTCTTATTGAACTTATTCTTGTTGTGCTATCATAAATCCTTAAGTCTTACCTTCTAAGGGATGGTCTTCCTCTTGAATTACAATTTGGCCAATTCTTGTCTCGCCAATTCCTATTCTTGCATCTAAGTTGCCTTATCAGTATAACTCCATTAATTTTGCTTCAACCATTATCTAATGTCCTCCAAATTCTACTCCTGAATTCTCTTAAACTCATTCTGCACTTGCGGGTCCAATAAGTTTATGCCGTACTTCTAAGCAAACTCATACAATTTCTACTGCTCACTATTAAACTCTTACTTTCTTAGGCCTGTTGAAATCCAATTAGGATATCTTTTCCAATTACTTCTTCGCTGCTATTGCTTTCTTTAACTTCTCCCTTAAGTCCTCAGCCTCCTTCAATTATCCATTCTACTGATATATCTTCACCATCTCCATCCCTCTCGTCTCTATGAATCTTCCTAACTCTGATACTTCTATTGGAATAGGCTTCTTGTTATCCAATTCGTAACTCAATTCCTGATCGTAATCCTGATAAGCCAAATGAGCCATGAAATCCTATTGAGCATCCTCATCGTCTTCTTGCTTCCTGTACTGATGGATCAACTCCAGCTGTTTTCTTTACAAATCTGTGTAGTTCTTATATTCCAACTCTTTATAGGCTAATAATTATGCCTTCACCTTCTCATAAAACTTTGCCACTGCTGCATTGTGAGGGTCGAGTTGCTGTGCAAATTTCAGGTCCTTAAATGCCATTTGACAATCTATTTGGGTGATATTGTCAGACAAAAAACGGGACTATTTCTATTATTGATACATACCTTTGCACGTAAAATCATAGCATTTATGTTTTGGGGACTCATTTACAACCAATAATCACACATCCGGGTACATGCACCTTGCTCGTGTTGCCTGTAATAGCACTCTGCCATTTTTTCAAACAATTTGAGACGAAGTCCTTAATTCTATAAATTAAGCTTAGTACTGTCAATTTGAGATTGCTCAGGGTGTTTTTATTGAGATAACTCTTCATAGGTCGTATCCTCCCATTTCTTTGGAATTCTAGCATCAGCAAAAACGGACATGCAAATCTCAAATTAATCTATTGCATTTCCAAATTGTTCTAATTTATTATTGTTCACTTTCCTTTACCTAATTCAAAGAATTTGAGACCGCGCTCTAGCAACAATTCGCAGATTTTCATTTTTTACAAGAAAGATTAACGCTTTTATTGCTTAAATGCCAAACGAAGCATTTCTTATTTGATAATATAACAATATATTAATTAATTAAAATCTAAATGCTCATGACAGAGTTTGATGCCGTTATCTTCAAACAAATATATCTAATCAATAATTAATCCCATTTCCAAGCCATATTTAATCCCTCAACTTGCATAATTTCCACTAACCACAGTTGTGAAAACAGTTTTAAATTTCTGTAGACATTCTATCCTTAAATACAAATGTGTATGTTTAAATTTTAAAGATCTAAGGTAAATTATGATAAGATACTCATATTTTACATGGCATGAATTTATAAATAGATTATTTTAGAATTCTTAAATATTTATCTGAAAGTAAGACCTATCATTTTTATTTAACAGATTTCATTTTCTACATTTAATTAACAATTAGTTTAATTAAAATTGTTTCCTGAATAAATTTATAAATATTAGATTATTTTAAAAAGCATGTCAAAAATAAAAATTTAAATTGAAATATCTAGGGCTAAATCTGTAATATGCATGTAGAGGATAAATATATAATAATAGGCAGCAAATTAAATCATGTTTTTATAATCAGTAAGAAATAAATTTTAATTATTCATTATTCAAAAAATATGCTTAGAATTAACTTTGCTTGTTTCTTATATTTTGAGGCATTTATATCTTTTGAGTTAATTTGGACTAGTCTCAATACCGAACATAGCTTGCTTTGGATTCCAATTATGTTACACTATGTCGGGATTGTTCTTAAGTTGGCACTGATTAAATATTCGGATTACAAAGTGCTATGGATTGCAGTAGTAGGGAATGATGGAGTGGTCATGGGACTGCTCAATGGAGAGAACCAGGATCTAACATATTTATATGTATATAAGTTTGAAAATTTATAGGTGCTCATATTGATACAATTTGAACTCTTACATGACACAAAAATGTTTTATAATTAAAGTATACTGGTTTTGTATTGTGGAATGGTTTCGTAAATTATATAGAATTATATGGAAGTGCGGAGATTGATGCTAACACTAGGGGAATGTCTTATGTTGCTGACATTTCTATACTTTATCAATCGAAAAACAAAGAATGCCAAATCAGACTAATGTGTGTAATAAGAGATGTCTCTGAGTGCCAAATTACAAATTCTTAAATTAATGTATGAGTGATCAGTAAACGAGGCCCTGGATGACAGATTAAAAATTCATAGTACTGAACGATCACTTTAAATGTGTCCACAATCAGTCAGATCTATATGTGTTAATGGAATGTGATAAGGAAGAGGCGATAGAAACATTCTTAGATGTACGATGCGATGCTTTTTCTTTAAATCTAATTAAATTATTATCAGAAAATAATACCACTCCAATTTCATCCCCATTCTAAATACACTTCACTAAACCTGACATCAGAACCATTTTATAATCCATACTTTCAGATGTCAATTCATATTACTCTTATTTCAGTGTTGCTGAATTGGATAACAAAAATCTAGGCAATGTAAAGTTGAACTTTTTTGTACTGAGCGACAACTTTATTGATTACTTGATAGTTCAATTTGAACCTCAAATGAAATCAAATAGCAAATCTATTTATTCGGTCCCAGAGAATCTTAAGCAAAACAATACCAATATTCACTATAATAATTCAAATCATTCAAAACAAACATATGAATCTTTGTCAAGTGAAATCTTGGGAAACATATTTCAATCTATCTCTCATGAGTTTGGAACATTTCTCAATTGTATCTTGACTGACTCATCAGAAGCTATGGATAGTGAACTAATTAATGAATAAGTCAAAGCTATCTACATAGAACCAACTTACATTAACTCTAAATTGTTGTCTTATGTACTCTAAAATGTCAGAGATTTCAATACAATTCTATTAAAACAATTTGCCTTGAGACTCTAAGAATTTAGTCCGTATGAAATTATCCAAGAAATTCAATATCTACTGAATCAATAAAAAACACAAAGGAATAATTAAATTATAGTTAATTGTCCTTAGCATCTTCTTGTGTATAATGATTAAGATAGGTTCAAGTAAGTACTCTATCAATTGATGAGTAATTCAGTACGATTTACAGAAAATGGTATAATTACAGTGTCAATCGATTTTTATAAGGATAAAATTAAAGTCAGAGTTTCAGATAATGGAATTGGCATGAATCAATTCGAATAGTAGAAACTACATAAGTTACTGAGGGACAACAAGAACTTATTGAGAATTTCTCACAATTCAGTTGGGTGTGGATTAGGCTTAAGCATATCCAATGCCATCGTCTTGAAAATGAATGGCAAGCATGGGATTTAATTTACTAGTGAATAATAAAAGGGAAGCGAATTCTTCTTTACAATATCCAATTCACAATAACTCTACAATGACAGCGTGTATGTGGCCAGTCAAACCTATGTGAAAGTCTTAAATTAAACTTATTACTTAGAACAATAACCAATATCTGAAGGCTCTCACAAGGAATAGTAGATACAAAATAGTGAATTCAAGGATGAAAATGGAGATACGCAGAGAGTAAAAAGTTTATTCTCTAAGAAATTGAGATGTCTTAAATCAGCCGACTCTAAATCATTTCAGGGATAAACTCCAAAAAAATTATAATTAGAGGAAGATGAAATTGAATCAAGATAAGAAGAGTCCAATATTATGATTCCTTCCTTGTAGGCTAGCTTCAAATCTGAAATAGTTAAATTTAGCATTGGCAGCAACTGTTGCAGTAGGGTTTTAATTGTAGATGATGAATATTTTAATATTCAAAGTCTACAATTGATTCTACACAGATACAATGCCCATTGTGATTTCACTTTCAATGGACAAGAAGCCATTAAAAAGAGCCTTTAAAAAATGAAGGAACCATGTAGATAATGTTAAAATAATGGTTACGTTTTGTTCTTTCTTGATCTCAATATGCCTATAATGGATGGTTTTGACACAGTGAAAAATTTGAAGAAGATGATGCATGATAATCTAATTCCGAAAGGAATTTGCATAGCCAATACTGGTTATGCAGATTTGGAGAGCAAATAGCAAGCAATAAATTCAGGAATGGACTTTTATATGATCAAACCTATACAAATAAAGGAGTTGCAGACATACTTAAAGAGAAAGTTCCCTTAATGATATATATATAATATGTATTTATGGTAATACTTTGAAAAGAAGATATAATTGTCAATATTGTTTTATAATCATCCAAAACTGAATTATAGAATCTGTTATCATAGATAGAATGTGCTATATATTAAACTTGATTAGAAAGCAATTGATAAGCACATCTAATCACACAGGTTTCTGAAAAAATATTTATATACCTGATTAGTCTAAGATTGTCTGTGTGCAAAATAGAGTTGCATAACTCCTATACTCTGAGATCTTGAGTTTAAACCTATTTAATTTGCAATCCAACAGACTCATCGACCAGTTCATTTGTTTTTCTATTTCAAAAAACATTAAATAATTTTGTAATTGAACCTATCATTCTTAATCATCACTCACAACCTGCCTTGATCATTACTAAATTAGACTCTCCTTCATTATTTTATAAATAATTTTGAAGGATTATTAACACTATAATAAAGAGCTCTAGGGTTCCAATATGAATGAGTGGAAAATACAGTGATCTAAATTGATTATTAAATTTATATGTCATTTTTTGAATAGCAAGGCTAAGAGTTATAAATTAGGAAGGCTGATTTGGATGACTATGACGAGATTGTGTAATTGATGTAGGAGGAAGGTGAGGAGGATTTGCAGCAGTTATATGCTTACCCAAAAATTCTCACTTTATTTGAGCGCTCCTATCTCTCGGTGACAGTGCTTGACTCCCAAAATAACATCATAGGAAATGCAGTATTTGATGATTGTCCTTAAGGTGTTACTGGATAAGTGGACTTCAAACACGAGAATTTGTGGGAATAATGGATTCATGATGGATGGGACATTGGCTTTCATGTAAGTTCATTCAACTGTCTTTGGATGACTTTCTTTTTTCTTGGTATACTTTCTATATCTAGATCTAGCTAAGAAGCGATTCCAATTGACTGAAGATCAACAGTTACAGATAACCAAACAAATCTTTCAAAAAGTCTATGATTATTTGAATGTTGTCAATGGGATCTTCTTTTTGAGAAGGAGTGAAGCAATTGATGCCACTCAATAAGAATTGGATATCGCATTAGAGAACTTATTTGAAATTCTCCCAAAAAGACAAGATTTCAAATTGAAAGTATGCATAAAGTCTAAAAATAATAGTTCATGCAAGGAAAGTGAATCAGAATTGTGAGATACTTTTATTCGGCATCGTCTATGGTAAACTGAATTATATGGAAATTCGTATGGCACGTGAAGAGGATCACGATGATTTGGCTGCCATTCTTCAATCGTCAATCAAGATGTACACACTGAAAGAGTTTGGTGAATTCTTTATTGCTGATTTAATTGCAACTCAGAATCAAACCAGAAGATAGGCTAGGAACTATAGAAGTGATGGAAAGGCCATTGTAGGATAAGTTGGAGATAAGGCAGTTGGATTGATGAGTATTTCAAGTGATATCGAGTAAGAATTTGTTCTAAATTAGTTACCGTCTACTAGGGATAGTGTTTCGATTTAGAAGTGTTTGACAATCTCTATAAATCAGAATACATGGAGGCTATAAGAAATAGGTTGGATTAATTGGCATTGGAGGATTAAATCAATAAATAGATCACTAATTATAAGAAGCATATCGAATTAACCAAAGAGGCTATGAAATGTCATATGATTGGGCAAAGACTCTACTTACAATAATATTGTTTTGATAGAGATTAAGAAATTAAACAAAAGATAGATGATTATGGGTAGGAAGACTTAGCTAAAACACTTACTTAATAGGTTGTGACTAATATGATCAACGGATGGTTGAAAGATTATCAAGTATTCAAACCAAGTGATCTATTTCTTGAATATCCTGACTCATTCAAAGATTTAGAATGCATCACCATTAAACCAATCCAAGTTTTATTGGAAGCACTTGAATTCTTTGGATTACCCAAAGGATACATGAATGGAGAAGGACATTGGAAAGATTGGGCCAAGAAGAAGGAAGAAGAGTAAAAGGCTCTTTCTCTCAAAAGACCAAAAAGATAATAGAAGAAAACTAATAAAAAAGCAAAGAAGGAGGATAAGGATGAAGACATCTTTAAACCACCTCCTTATTTTGATTTAGGACCATTCTCATAAGCTTTTACTACATTCACATCAGTCTCTGCTGAAACTAGAGCACAAGCCAGATCTGTGTCTGCGCGTCAAGAGTCAAAGAGTTGATCATGGAATTCTGTACAGAAAATGGAGAAATGGATCCAAGTCGTCACATAGATTTAATTGAATTTCCAGATGTACTAAGAAATAAAGGATTTGACATTGGAGCACCTATGGGAGAGAATCTGGCATTCATATTAGAATGTTTTGGTGAATTAGAGGTGGACAATAGGATTGTGTAAAAAATAAAGGAAGAAAAGGATGCCAAAAAGAAGGATGCCAATCTTAAGAAAGTTGGTGATGATGCACCTAAACCTGTTGATGTTTTGTAGAAAATGACTTCATATAGTGAATTCATTGGAGCTATTTAAAAGCTAAAAAATTATGATTAAATGATGTGCAGATTGTAATTAGTACGATCAAATACATTACAGACTGAAGTTGAAGAAATTATATAAGATGAACAAAATAAAATTACTAATCTTGAGAGAGCTAAAAATGTTGAAAGGAATTAAACTTAATTTGATGAACATGTATCCTAGATTCAATCTATTGATTAACTCCCAGAAGTCCCTAAAGCAGCTCAAAATGCTGTTGTTATCAATCTATTTTGCATCGATGAACGATTTGAATCAAGATCACTTGATTTTGTAGAAAGAGCCTTTGAACTCTTCCCTGATCGAGAGTATCTTATACTAACATAACCATACACAGTCTAAGAGACTACATCTATTATCACACTTTCTATAAGTATCAAGGAAGAAACACTCCACTTTTGAACATGTTTTGTATATATTCCATAGAAATAGTTTAGATTCTCATTTGATTGAATTAAGAAAGCTCAATTAAAGTGAATGGAACTAATGTCAGTTTTTAGTAGAAAATCTATTGGGAAAAGAGAACATTGAGAAGGATGTAAGGAATGTGAAATGATAATGAGACATTTATTGTCTATTGCAAAGATGAGATTATTGGATTGTATTGCATGAAGAAGTATGTCAATCTCTAATACTTGAAATCTCATTTCTGTATTCAAGATCACATACTAATTAAGGAGCATCCTAAACATTTGCATACTCGATTATTACATGGAATCTTGAATCCATTGTTTGCTAAACAAACTAGATTTATTTTAAGAGAAATTTGCAGATTGATGGATAAGACATGTATAATGTTAGAGATTCATGATCGTACTCTTTTGCCGGATATATTCCACGAATTCAATTTTGTGAGAAGTAGAGCATTTCCTCATTTCTTGAAGTAAAAATGGGATTGGACTCTTGATGATGATTAAAAAGAACGTATGGGCACAATCCTAGATGATCGTGACCCATACGATTAGACTCAATCTCCCTTTTCATTAGCAATGCTTACCAAAAAGTAACTATCCAATGTTAAAATCTCCAATAATTCTCGTATTGTAGTAGTAGGGGCATCTGATACTGGATTGTCTTTTATTGAATCATTACTTACTATAAAGGATATTCACTTTACCAATATTATTTTATTGGCTCCTGGAGGATTGATAACCATGCATGTTAAACATGAATTTGAAATGTTAAAAGCTATGAGTACCAATTATACATTGGAAGAATTAAGAGCGTTGATGATAGATGCTAGAGTGCAGGTAGTTGATGCTAAAATGGTAAAGTTGGATAAAAAGGGAAATCGAATTAAAATTGATAAAAATGCATTCATTCCTTTTGATTATCTCATAATCACCGTTGGTTTGATTGATACTGAGTTGCAATCAAGAGAAAAGATTAGTTTTGGCCTATCCAAATCCCCCTATTACAAAAATTCATAATTTATAAATGGAGTTTACAGCATAGATGATCCATACCTATACTCCCATTTCAAAAGAACTGGATTCAAAGGAAGTAACATTGATTTGTTAACAAGAAAGAAAAAACCACAGAATATAACAATTTATGGTAACACGTTGACCACCATTACATTCATGAATGGGTTACTCAATAGAGGTGTTCATCCATCTCGTATTAATTATGTTATGCCACCCAAAACATTTTAGAAATAAACCAGGTTTGAGAACAATAAATAACGACTTGAATAGGAGGACAAAATGATCTTTGATCCAGATTAATTTGAAAACGAGGAGGTCAAAAATAAAGTATTCGACATTATGGTAAAATTGGGCATTAAAATACATTAAGGATTCACATTATATGAATTAAAAGTGGGGAAGGAAGGATTTGGATTGAACAGTGAAGATGTACTATAGGAAGTCATCTTTAGGAAGTAAGCAGACAATTATGAGGAGTTGAAAATAGAGATTCAGAGGAAGGAGCAGGAACTTTAAGAGTTGAAGGACAATTCGGAAAACAATATGAGCAAAGACATGTATGGAGAATAGGAGGAAGGAGAAAATTAGTTAGAAGTGCTAGCTAGAGAAATTGAATAACTCAAGGCAAGTGAATATGATTACTTGTAATTGGATTCAAGATTCTTTATCACAAGTGGATTGATTGACATAGACAAGGAAATCTTCCATATCATCCATGAAAATGGATTAGTGTATAATGGTAGATTGATTGTAAAGAGTAATTTTCAAACTACTTAAGAAAATATATTTGCTTGTGGTAAGATTTGTGAGTTCTCCCAAAGATATAAGCATCATTCTGTCGGAAAGAGTTTAAGATTAGATAAGTATAATGGAAGAGAACTTGGTTAAAAACTAAGTAAATGCATTTTGGAATAGCTGAATCTAAGTTATCTGACATCCCAGACTTATTCTGTAGATGAACTACCTCAATTATATATGCCAATTGGACAGGGAGGCATAGTACCTCATAAACTCTATTATTATCACATTAAAAAGAATGACTTTTCTAAACCTAGACAACTTTAGTAACTGCCATCCAAACCCATCTTATCTGATAATTTCAGTAATGGAAATGGACATTTCCTATAATTTGATATTGATCCAAATGGATTGATTGAGAGTGTCACTTATTTTGGTTCTGAAGCTGTTCATATCCCCAGTTTATTGTAATTTGTAGAGTTATCAGTTAAATATTTGAATAAATTGGAATAGAGAGGCAAATTAATAAATAATGTATCTGAATTTCTATCTGAAAATTGGGCGATAGCATTATACCATGAATGGTTTAGTGAATTCAGACACATCACTAAAAGTGAGATGCTGAAAAACGAATTGATCGATTAGGTATTGGAGAAGGCATAAGAATATGCCAGAGATGGCCGATACATGGATGAGAACTTCTTTGAAGAGATAAAGAAATTAATTACTAGAGACATTGTAGAAAACATTCAAGTAAATATTATTGTTATTCTTAATTAGGAAGGTACTATTGAATTCGTCAGGGAAAATCAAAATCATTTGCCTATGTATTTTATCCCCAAAAAGAAACTTAATTGAAATATTTTAGATTAGTATTTGTTGTAAAATGATATCATAATATTTAACAAATACACATTCATGATTATTATTGTTGTCTCTCCTCCTTGGGAAGATTAGCATGATAGATTTTTTCCCAACTAATGATGGTGTTATCAAGATTGGTGATGCTTTGCTAGAGGTATCCATCCTAAAATAGTGCTATAAAGTCATACAAAGAAGGTGTTTAAAGTGAACCATAAAGGTCTGACGATCACTTTAAAGAATCCCATTTCAGATTTAGCCATAACATGCAATTTGTCAAGGTCTTTCAAGAATGGTGTTTATGGAATGCCCAATCTACCCTCCTCATCGTATTAGGCACCGAATTCTTTATTAACTCTCTCTGACCAAATTCTGGAAATCTCAAAGACCTTGGCTCCTCCATTAAAGTCTGCTGTATGAATGATCATCCCTGTTAATAATTTCAGATCATCATCTCCAGTACCAAATGGTTTTGTTACTTCATCCTTGATCCTGCTTTCAAAATCCTTCAACAACGTGAAGTGAACCTTAATGTCTGTATATAGGATGTTATCTATGAGAACTCGTCTGAATTATTGGGTTTGTTCTTTTGATAAGGAATTCAGAAAATTGAGGGAAGGATCTTTTAACATAAAAATAGTAGATGCAGCATGATGCTATTCTAGAGGCTTGAATAATAATATGATTAGATTACACTAGAATCATGATAGCGAGTGGCTAATTTGGACTGGCTATTGATCATGAAAATATTGGTTCTGCCAGTGTGTGATACATCATGACATAAACCTGATATTATGGTGGACATTCTCCTGAAATCATCAATTAATTGCTTGGCTTTTCCACATTACAACATAAAGTGAGCACTTTACATCACAGATATTCCATGGTCGTAATTATGAAATGAATTGTTTCGTTTGTTGTACTTCTTCTACAACACACTCAAGAACTGAGCCAAACATTGCTTATTTAAATTGTATTAGGATATGAAACCATTCCTTTCTAAAATACTATAAACTAATCTATGCTTTTCTTGTGATGAATCCAACACCAGGATATTGAATTCAAATAAATCCAATTAAGAATCACTATTATTCACTTTAAATAGATTGGCATCCACAGCTTCCAATTATTGTTAGTATTTAATGTAAACACTCGACCCTATTTTCTTTTTCTTTTATGGTGGTGCAACCCATTAATCATTCTATAAATCTTTGCTATGCTACTCTGGACTTCGACCATCTGTCTTACGATGTCTAATCTAAGATAATTCATTTTCTGGAATGAACAGTGCAATCATTGAATTGGCTACATCTTGAGTTTCATCCAATTGATTTAAAAACTTAAAAGTCTAATGTTTGTTGTATTGTATCAATATTTGTTTCTAAATATCCTCCTCCAATGATTTATTGGCTTCAGCCTCTTTTTATACATCATTTGTCATGTTGTCAATTTTCAATGCCATAAAATACTATTTCAATCTTCTTGCTTCATTCTCATGGAAAATCACAGTGAATCCCTTAAAATCATTGTCAACGACCTTCAGGAAAATTTCAAATTAAGGGTTCTCTAAATTACTTAAATATTGATTTCTTCTATTTTCATGGATATTTTGAATATTCACCTCAATATTCGATATGATACTATTCTAAGCAAAGATGTCTTAGTAAGATATCTTGTTATACAAAATAGCTTTGGGATCAAAGTTGATATTAAATCTCTCCCTATTATAATGTTTAAGAAACTAATACTTTAATGATTTAGAAATCGGTCGACTCAAAAATATCAATTCTCCCTGCTTATTAAAATCAAATAACAATGAATCTGTTGTACGTAAGAAATATTTGTAGAAGGCTGACTTCTCATAACACAACTTCACATAACCATCATATTTCTCTTGGATTTGAATAATCTTTATTTTAGGTGTTTTATAAATACCACTTAATACAAGTGTTGATCCTAATCATTTTTCAAATCCATATCTTTTATCCTTAGAGTGACTGGGTTTGAATCCTTAAGCTCTATTTTTACACACTAAGACTCCTTCTACCTCTTCATGTTCTCATCAGTAGAGAAAGTCTGTTCCTTCTCAACTTCAAATTTAATGCTGAGAACTTTCTTAATCCCTTCGACCAACAAAAACCTGGATATACGCATGAAACTAATTCCGATATCTTGAACTTAGTCAGCAAATCTAAGTGGATTAAAGAATTGGACTTTGGCTGTAATGATGGTTTCAACCAAAAATTGTGCCAGATGTGTCACGTCCTTATTGAATCCATACATATTGGCATAACTTTAAATAGTGAATGTACTAGATACTTGATAAACTTTCTCTTGATATTCTTTTTGTCTTTGTCAGTCCAGTGGAGACAGAAGAGAACCTCGTAATTCTTCAATTACAATTAAAACTTCACAATGGAAGTTTGTGAATAGGCATTTGTTTTGCAAGTGTCTTCAATTTAAGGATATTGTCTTTGTTTTGGATCTATCCTGTGAATACAGAATGGACGGATATAGGCCAGTTCATCTGTTACTTTCTGAGCTTCTTCAGGTGTTACATCTTTGATGGAATCATTGGAGGACGAATAAACTTCCCATTCTTTATCCCGATGAATAAAGAAGGTGAATTCATCCGCATCAACAAGGATTTTAAGTAAAAATTTTAAGACTTAATACAAATTCTCATAGGAAATGTCCTCTTACATGAGTAGTAAATGGGTATGCAAATTTCCAGTGAAAATACTCTTCAACTCTTTATAGATGTCGTCTATTCCCTTTACCATTTTCTCATAGACATCCTCATCGCTAGAATCCAAATCCTTCTCGCTAATTTCAGCTAATTTGCTATTTTCCGAAGAGTATCTGGCCCTAAATGGACTTATTCCATCTAAGTCAACCTACTCAGATGTGAGTTTTTAAATTAAGGTGCACAGTTATATCAGCTTCTCCTTATCCTCTGGTACAAGTAAGCTATGTTTATCAATATGTTTATGTAAAACTCCTGTTAGTTGTTCAATCATGACAGCCGCAGCACTCGCCAGTGGTTAGGCTGGTGATTCCTACTGAGGGACCACCTCTGGTTGCTTTTCCTGCTCTGCTACGTCTTTCATGAAATGAACTGTCTTTGATTTATGAGATCTCCTTCGCTAGATTTGTTTGTTTTGTGCAGCCAAGTAATCCAGCAAGGCTTCTCTCAATAACATCTCTCTAAATGGATGATATTCAACTCATACTTCCCAGGACCGCTATTTTATATCAACAATCGACAAATTTTCTCATCCTTACGAGTGAGATTACTTTTCAGTAAGGACTTCTGTTCGGGAGTGATTTGATTAGTCTTGCAGAGATTAGTAACTACAATGAAGAATTAAGTGTAGTGACTCAATTATGGATCCATTTTTATATTTTATACAATCGTTTCAAAGTAATTTGCACTTGTGAATAAACAATGAAATTGAGAATACTCAACTGCCGAGAGCATAGATCATTTTAATAAAAAATCATCAGATTTACATTTTCTATTGAAACAGTCTCTCAAACACTAGTCCTGGCCCTGAAGGATCTTGGAAGTACTACAATCTTAGATGATTTCTATATTATTTCATGATATTTTACCTATTATATTCCCTTACATCCTTACAATTTTACATTCCTTTGAGGTATTTTAACAGCAACTCCAACTCCCTATCCTCCTTGTTATCATAGAAGGGAATTATCGGTATCCCATTGTCCAATTGCCAAGCATAGGAATAAGAAGCATTGTCCACTAAAACTAATTGACTCAGAGATCGATTGAAAATTCTCAGGTCCTTGGTGTACATCCCTCCTGTAGTCATTATACAGTTATCTCTGTAAAGACTATGAGAAAAAAGAGTCTTCTGGGGATCTAGATATTCGATCACCTTCTAAGCATAACAAGGGTGAGAAGCTGTAAAGACTATTAATTCAAAATCCTTCACTAGCAGTTCTAATAACTTGACTGCTCCAGGTCTAACATTAATCCCTGCCTTAATTTTTTCTTGGGGAGACACTTGAATTGTAAATATAACATCACTAGGTATTGCTAAGTTTTCATTGCAATGGACTAATGTCTCATCTAGATCAAAGACAATTGTGATTTTATCTAAAGTATAATCTGAGATTACTTTTGTAACATTCCTTCTATTTTAGATGTACTTGCTTATTTTATAGATCATTTGGATAAACTGGTTGTAAGTACGATGCAACTTATATCCCTTGATAAGTTTAATAAAAGTGTTCCCTGTACATTCGGCTGAAGTAATCATCCATTAAGGGTCTTGAAAAAGCATTCTTAACCCTCGTTAAGTAGTATTCTTGAGATTCACCTTTTAATTTTTTTGAACTCTCAAAATATCTGCTCACACTTACACTTTCCTCACCATTACACTTAGGCGTCGTCTAATGAGACTGGGTCTTTGGCTTCTGGAATAATGTTGTTTGGAGTTTCTATAATATCAAATCCTTGCTTTGTCCCACAGATTACTGAGGACGATGATGTGGTTTCTTCTCAGATAATGGCCTGTAAGATTAAGTACCAGAAGGTGTTGGAGGCTTAATTGGAACACTGATATCCAAAGAGGGTGAAACCTTAGTCACTAGTTGTCCTAAAATCTTGGATGACTGGGTGGTAGAGATTGTTGGATTAGGAATATTACCTTCCTTTCTCTTGGTCATCTAAAAGTATTTCTGTATTGCAGCATTCACTTCTGAGTTGCTTAATTTCTTGGTTGACTACTCACGATTAGGTTGTATTTTTTATAGCAATTTACTATTCGAGAGATTGAAATCCATTAAATATCGCTGTTGTTTCATAAATTTTAAATTTATGATAACCTATTACCCTTTTATTTCTGACTAATATTATTGAGTTTCTACATATTCCGATCAAAATTAAGTCTAATTCATTTGCTAAATCATGCGATAATCCAATTATGTAAAGCGACTAATTATAATTATTATTTAGTAGTTTTGTCGAATTTTTAAGAATTCTAACTATCTAATAGATTTTCATCTATACATTTTACTTACTTCCTAAAGAATAATCATAAATAATAGTTAATACATCTGAAATTCTTTCCTCATTTAAATTTGTTATTTTATTCTAATGTTGGAATTAGTAGATGAATTTCTATGTTAATCAACCATCTGCCGAGCGAGTTTATTATGAAAAATTATCAAAATTTTGAAATACATTAAAGAATAAATAAATTGTTCATTGTTCTATTTAAGATTTATAAGGATATCATTACAATTTTAAATTGAATTCTTTTTTGCTAATGCAGCAACAATCTAAAATTCATTTGCATAAATTGTGGTAGCTTTTATAAATTTAAACCATGTTCATTAATTGAATAATATCATAAAGATGTTATAATTTTATAAATATTATAAATATCAAGTGATGCGTCTCTTGCTTGATGTCAGATCAGAACATTCCGTTTTCAATCCTCCTGTTTGCATAAAGTTATTACTCATTAAGGTGGATCCTTTCTATGGACTCGTTCTCAGAGAAGTCTGTTGCTCCAATCTTTTTTGCAATTTCGATTATCTACTGTCCTCAGATATAATCTTATCTAATGAACGAGGTTTCTGCTATTAAATAGAATCCACATTCTTCATGTGTTCTTTCAATAATCTTTGTTAATCTACTATTCGTACATTTTCTCTATAATCAAAGTAGAATTCATCAAAAATTTTAAAGTCCTTTTTGAAACCTGCCTTTCCAATCAATTTCTCTCTAACTTCCAAGTCTCCTTGCTGCAAATTTTTAGTCTCGAAATTTAATTTCTAAATATCAGGTTTGATAGGAGGAGTCACTCTTTTCATGAGGATGTCAGTCAGATTGACTTTCTTAAACCATTTGTGTTGAAGGATTTCTCTAACTCCTCCTCGAACTCCTAATCTTTTATTAGGTTCTTTGGCTAATAAGCCAGACATGAGATCTTTGATTTCTTGACTAAGGAATTGTGGGAATGTGACTTATTCATTGAGTATGGAATCATAGATTTTTTGAGTGTTTTTGCTATAGAAAGGAGGTAGACCTGTAACTAGTTCGTAGAGTAGGGCTCCAAGACAATAATGATCGACTTGTATTGTGTGTCCACGTTTGAGTAACATTTCAGGTGCCATGTATTCTGGAGATCCGCAAAAGCTGTAAGCAAATTCATCTGGACTTGTGATTTTAGAGAGTCCAAAATCAGAGATACGAATATGTCCATCTAAGTCGAGAAGGATGTTTTCAGGTTTGATGTCACGATACATGATTCCCATTTGATGCAAGTATAGCATGCAAATGCAGATTTCCACAAAGTAGAATTGGGCTTGCTCTTCTGACATTCTCTTCAAGGTTTTGAGTTAGTAGAAGAGTTCGCCTCCACTACAGAACTCGAGGATAAATACTATAAAGTTTCGACTTTCAAAGGAGAAAAGCATTTAGATTGTAAAAGGATGATAGATAAATGCCATGATGTCTCTTTCATTTTGGAGCAATTCTTTGATTTATATGTATACATAAAATACCTGCTTTTTTATACTTGATGATGAACTCTTTGTCAACGAGTTTCATGGCATAAAAATGAACCATTTATTTTGGATCTCACCAAGTAAACCTTAGAAAATCCACCCGCTCCTATGCATTTCAAAATTTAAAAATCCTTAAGCGAAACATGCTGACCTGTTAATACGGGTTCCTGACATTCCAATTACAATTCAGGCCAAACGATCGGTCGTTCTTCAAGGGTCAGGTAGTAATCAATGAGAATGTTATGATCAATTGTTGTAAATGCCACAATCTTCTATTTTAGCTTTTGCAAGAGGGCAGCGCGCATTTAGGTTGTAGTGATGTTTCGAGTGAAAGTGAATCTGAATTACTACTGTCCAACATGTACGATCACCAATACCACATCCATTATCTAAGAGTTCTGAAGAGTTGTTTCTCTCTTTGCAAATGATCCCTCCTAAGTTGTTTGATTCGTAATTAGCTTTGGCGAAACCATTAACTTCAACAATTCACTATTCTTTCGAGTTTTGAATGAGAGCTTAGACTTCTCTGGAGACAATTTATGATTGGGACTCAAAGAAGACTTCTAAAGTATCCTAAACCCCTTCTGAGAATTGGATTTTGAGAGATTCATTATTATATTATTGATTATAACTACTTCGGAACACATATTGTATTTATTAGATTTATTAACTCACATTCCCTTGAGATGCCCTCTCTTTCTCTAAATAGGTAAATATGGTCCATTTATATTACTAACCATTTACATATATAATTATTCATTAATAATGATTCCTACTCTGCAACCGTCGCAGCAGCTTCAACCAAAATACATCTTCGGATTGAACAGCAATTTACGGAATAACCTCTACTTCATGGATGATACTCGAATCATCTATCCAGCAGGCTTTCACATAGTGTGCTACTCATTGCAAGATAAGAGTCAAAGCTACTTCTAAGGATTCGAACATTACAGAGGATTCTCCTGTATGACTCTCTCCCCAATGAAGAGATTTTTAGCAGCAGGAGTCAAGGGAGAAAAGCCTGCTATACAAATATACGATACGATGTCTCAAAAGAAAAAGAGAACGCTCATCTATCACGATGCTCCAGTTAAGGAATGGGTATCTGTTGCATTTGGGCCTAATGCGGAAGCTAAGACTCTGGTTGGCTTGAGTGGAGGAACCTCTGTTAATGGAAGTCCTGTTGATTCATATTTATGTTACTTTCAAACTGATACTATGAAATGTTTAGCTTCTGTAAAAGTAACTTCAGGAAATAATGAATGTTTGGAAGTAGCCTTTTAACCTAATGATGCCACCTTTATCACTGTAATCGGAAAAGGAATTTTCAAATCATATAAGATGATTCAAAATGAAGGCGAAACAAAGAGTTATACTCTCAAGTAAGTGTCAGCATCATTACAAAAAGCACCTGCTGATTTATCAAATAATTACTGTTGTCATACTTGGATGATATAGCATCCAGATCATTTAATTGTATGCACTTAATTGGGAGAGGTTTTCCTTTGTGATGAGAATGCTGAATTCGTCAAGTATTTGAAGAATCCTTACCACCAAAACAAACAACCTTTTTTGATTGAAGTGATATAAGCAATGCAATAGGGATTTGCAATTGGAGGAGACAATTCTACAATTTACATATACAGCAAAGAATATGAAAATATCCAAATGCTTCACGTGAAGTCAATATCTGATATCAAATGTTAAATCAAAGGAATCAGCTTTACACCCATCAGTGAAGATACCATCATAGTTACTCTGTCTAGCAATTTAATTTATAGTCTGAAATTGAAGACTGAATAGTTTTTGGAAGAACAACAACAATTTGAATTAGTTTCATTGCCATTTCACTCCTGTCCTCCAGTAAATGCTGGAATTCCAATTAATGGCATGGATGTATGTGTTCGAAAACCCCTTATAGTGACATGTGGAGCTGACAAATACATTCGTATATGGAATTATGAAGAGAAAAGCATGGAAGCCTACAGATTCTTTAATGAAGAAGCTTATTGTGTCAGTTATCCATCCATCAGGATTCCATATTGTTGTAGGATTGACTGATAGATTAAGATTGATGAATGTTTGTGTTCATAACAATCAAATAAAACACTATAGAGAAATTGGGTAATTCAAATAATGCAAAGAAATCAAATTCTCTAATGGAGGACAATACTTTGCTGCCGTTAATGCAGCTAACACTACTTAACATATAATCCACATTTATAGATTCTATGTTGGAGATAATCCTGCCAATCTATAATTTAAAGGTCATAGTGGTAGAATTAGATGCATAACTTGGAGTAGAGATGATACAATTTTAGCCACTTGTGGTTAAGATGGTTTGATATCCTTATGGAAAGTAGGTGCTGACACAACAGGACAAAGAATGCTTGATATTCATGCTAAAGCAAATGGCAAGAATATCCCATAGTCGAGTGTTGCATTAACATTTGATACTAGAATAGTGTATGTTGTCGGAGAGGATCGTCATCTTAGAGAGTTTGTTTGCCAGGAACCAACAGAAAACAAAAGGAATGTTGAAGCTACCTTATCTTAAATTTGTTTCTCAAGCAGTAACAAAATATTGTTTGCTGGTGTATGTGATGAAAATAGATACTCGGGAGCTGTGAGATGTTATAAATATCCCTTTGTTGGTCCATCTGCTGGTACCAATGTAGAGTATTAGGCTCATGATGAACGAGGTATAGAGAAAATGAAGATTACTGCTGATGATCAATATCTCATTACTGCTGGTAGGGATGGAGCCATCATTGTATTTGAAATTAAGGATAAAGATGCCAGAGGATAAAAAAATAAAGAAGGATATTAACAAAGATATGCAGATGATATCATTGTCACTAAAGAAGATAAGGCCGATCTCAAAACCACCAGGGATAATCTCAAAACATAATTGCAGGATATCACTGCTCCTTAAAATGCTATTAATATTTCATCAAAGGAAGATCAAATCAAATAATTAACAGATAAAGAATCCACACTCAAGTAACAATATAAGGTAGCCTATGACACTTTAGTAGAAAAGAAGAGAGAAACAGAAAAACATATTCAAGAAACCAGGAAATAAATAATGGAAGAATTCGAAGCTGAAATCCAGGAATTAGAATAAAATCAATAAAGTAAAGTCAATAAGGAAGCAGAAAAGTATGAGAAGACTAAAAATGAGAAAGAAATTCATCAAACTAAATATGAAAAGGAAATTGGGAAATTATAAAGAGAACATACAGATGAACTCAAAAAGTTAGAGAAGGATTATGATGCTCGTTTACTTGAAGAAAGACAGTAGAGGGAAAGAATGGAGAAGGAATACAATAAGGAGAAAGAAAAGTACAGGGAAACAATTGAATAAATTAGGAAGGAGACTATAGGTGAAATTGAAGCTCTTGAAGAACAAAATCAATAATAGATTCTTTAAAAAACTGATCAAGGTCTTAAGGCTAAAAGTGAAGTCAGCATGACAAAGAAGAAGATTTAATCTTTATTGTAGGAGGAGGAAAAACAAAATGAAAATCTTAAAGATTATAATGAACAAAAGAAATAATTGGATGATCAAAATCATCAACTCAAAATAGCTATTGAAGAGTAATTAAAACAAATACAGGATAAGGATAAAACAATTGGAGAGAAGGAAAGGAAGATTTACGAATTAAAGAAGAGATCATAAGAATTAGAAAAGTTTAAATTTGTTTTAGATCACAAAATTAAGGAACTCAAAAGAGACACTGGACCTAGAGATGAAGAAATCAATAGAATGAAAGAAAAAACCAATTTGATGGATTAGAAATTAAAAAACTTTGCTTATTTGAATAATAATCTTGGAAATGTGGTTGATGCCCTTGATTAAGAATTAAAAATAATGAAAACCAATATTAAAAAATAAAGATAATTAATTTCATTCCAAAATGTCAGAATTAAGAAAATTTAAAGACTCAGTCTACCAAGCTGTCTAATTTATTCAAAATTAAGAAAAATTAACTGAAAAAGCTCAAGAAATCTTCAAAGAATTCCATAAAGATGATGTTAAACCATAATAAGTCAATGCTGACATACTTGCTGAATATAAAAGTTAAAAGCAGTATTTAGAAAAATCCGTTGAAGGATTGAAAGCCAATCTTTAAGCTGATGAAGAAATACACAAAGCTGAAAATATTAGGATTATGAGAGGCAATGTTAAACTAATTATCGAAATCAATAATCTTAGAAAAAAAATGAAGTAAATTAAATCAACTCATAATAATTAAGAATAAAAAGGTGATAAAAAAATGTCTCTAACAGGTATTTTATAATCATATAAATCTAGCCAACTCTGAGACTTAAAAGGCTAAACAAAGAATGATTTAGGACAAACAACTTATAATTGAATAATAGTAACTGGCAAGAAATTCTTTGCTAAATTAAATTTAAGAATTGGAAGCAGAACTTTCAGTAATCGGAGAATGAAAGATTTTATATTAATTATATTTTTATGTTAAATTAATTATATTATAACTATGATAGGATAGGATATTGTCATTCTTATTAATTGTTTTTATATTCTTGTTTTAACAATTTGAACTTAATGTACTTAGATTTGATAATTTAAAGTATCTTCATATTTACAATAATTAAAATTCATTTTAAATTGCTTTTTCTTTTTATGGTAATTTTATCAGAATTTTATTATCTCCTCTCTAAGCTATTTTTAAGCATCATCTTTAATTTTTAGAACATTTTATTCTGAAATTAAAGCCTTTTATAATAATAAATCAGAAAAAAATTTAATTCTATGTTTTCTTTGGAATAAGGTATATTTTTGAAAAGTAATTTTAATATAATATGTTTCGAAAATTATTTTATGGGTTTTGCAATTAAGTGCAAACAATTAGCACTTTTGCTTAATTACAAAATATCATGAATCCACCTACACCTGAGAATTATCAGAGATTATTACTAACAGTTTAATAGATGATTTAATCGAAACCTATTAATTGGAAATTTGTACATCGACTTTAATAATTGCGAGAATAGTTTAATTTAGAAATAGACATTCAGTATCTTCTTTCTAGGCTTAAGGATCAACCTATTGATTCTGAAAAGCAATAATTTGTGATTGATCTTATGTAATAATATTTTACGACAGATGAAGAATTATTTAAGGATTTGTATAACTAATTATTAAGAATGGATGATTTGCATTTCATAACTTAATTAAAGATGTTGTAGACATATTTTTCATATCCAGAATTCTTCAATCAAGATCAAGTGTTGCCAAGATTGATATAAAATTTAATTGCTTCAGAGGATTTGGAAGTTTATGATTTAGTAAATGCATTTTAAATATTCACATACGACTATCCCTATTTAACAGAGGAGAATAGATAATGGTTGCACGATCTCAAAGATGAAATGAATCAATAGATTATCAAAATAATTCCCAGTCTGGGATAAAAATAATTTAAACAATTATTGGTTGTGTTGAGATCAAATGACTATTATAACGAATAACTGAAGGAGGCTGTCTTATAATATTTTAATGAAAATAAACAAATTTTGGGACAGACTTGCTTGATGGAATTGTTAAATCTATGCAATCTCCAGTTCTACTTTAATGAGGATCTCAAATAACAGATCTTAATTCAGATCAATCAACTGAAGGTCAAGGGAATAAATGAGACAAAATTGATAAACAGATTTGTGTTGCCATCAGTAATACTTTATTGTTGACTATTAGATATCATTAGCTGAATAGGAAATGATGGCAAATCTAATAACCTTGTCAGGTATACAGTTAGATAAGGAGTATGTAAATTAGCATTTTACTGGAAGCGATTCTTAGAAGAAAGAGAAGCTTGAATAACTTAGGCTCAAGGATTAGTAAGTCTTACAAATTGTTAAGGAATTGTAGATGTACATTGACGGTCAATTCTATTTCTACATTAAGTAAATACTATATATATAGATGTAGTGTCATGAGAGTAATCTAAACTTTCGGTATTTCATTGCCAGAACTACTCTAGCCAATGATGGAGGAGTTGAAAAAGATATTAGCCAAACAAATAGTTAATCCCACTGATCTCCTACCAATATTGAATTATTTTGATGACTGTAACATACTGTTTGACTAAGATGATTGCATAGGAATGCACCACTTTAAGACTTATTTGAATTAAGACATCTACTCTTATTAGAAAATTGAATATTTATAAAGGCAATTAGCATAAAAAAAGAATTAGAATGAAATGCGTGAGCTTTTGGAAAAGAGTCTTAAAACCAATTGGAATTTAGAATTATGTTCAAGATAAGCATTACTCTATAATTATTTTAATATTCCTTTTTCCAAAGATTTTGAAGAGAAGTTTAAAATAATTATTGAAGAACACGTTTAAAAAAAGAGGAATTTTTTTGATTAGTAATTATTTTTCAAGCAAATTGCTATGGCTCATTGGACAAAGGATCTCAAATAGGAACACAAAGCTTATTATTATGAAGGGCAAAGTATAGCATAGAGATTGAGAAAAGAAAAATTAAAGAACGTGGACTAGTCTTCGATTCTCGGATAAGAAATAAAGTAGGACATCTTACAGTATATGCCAAATACATTTAAATTGGTGTCGAATTAGTTTGTTAATGGAGCAGAAATTGATTTCATAATTACAAATTAAAAAGGGGACAAATTACTTGTCTAAATTCACGGTCCGAATCATTATTATTATGCCTCAACAGTTTATAATTATCAAACCTTATTGGAGACATTTTCCATGGAAAAGCTAGGCAACTATAGGGCAATCCATTATTATGAAGCAGAGAAAGAGTGGAAACAATAAAAATAATAAGCAGTAACAAAATTGTTAAGCTGTTTAATGTGAATAATATAATATATAATGTATAGGTATTATTGGCGAGAATATATAATTAATTATCTCATTTCTACGGAAACACTTATGTTGCCTTTCTTTTTAAAAAGTGTCTAACACTATGTCTAACTTATTCCAAATAGGATTTATTCTGTTTAATATCTTCTTCTTCGATTAAGGAATTTCTAAATAGACGTATAAATTCATAAGGAAATAGCAGATATTTCGAATACTTGTTTAATAATTAATTTAATAATTCTGTATTATTTTTTCGTATAGGTCTCATCAGTTTAGTTATGATTCTATCAATGTTCCATTCTCTATCAAATTTATCAAATTCCCTAAGCTATTCAAAATCTGGTATATCTGTTAAACCTAACTCTCCTTCGAGCTTTTTAATGAGTAGGAAACATCTCTCGTATTCATTATTTGACAATTTGGGTAGAATGTATTACAATTTGGTTAAAGCTTCTTGAAAGTCTCCAGGTTTGTCTGAAATCACTGTTAAATCACTTTATTTATTCGTATTTCCAGATAGCAGGAGCTTCTTATCCCTTTTGTTCTTAAAACTATCTAAGATTTAAGTTTATTGTAATAAGCTGGTTCTTTGCATGAATTTCACAGGATTAAATGAAGTTTCAACCAGCCATTCTGGGGGATTTAATTATACCTGTTGATCTTCAAAAGTAACAACATTGATTTTAGGAGGTCCATTTTGATGGATACTAAAGCCTTGACTTTATTGTTCTTGGATTTCATTTTCTGGAACTATATCATTCTCCAATTAATATATTTTAGCACTACCTTGTATCAAAACATATTCATTTAATGCGTAAAATTTTGTCCGATTTTTCTAAGTTTATTTTAATCTGCCTCTTTCTTGAACATTATTAAAATGATATCTCATAATTACTTTCTCTATATCAGGGATATAATGGACAACATTACATTGGTGAGTATAATGTCTTTTATCATGACAGATATAGCAAAACTTATCAGGTATAATTTGTAATTGGAATTTGCTAACCACTTTGAGAACTTCAGAACGAGGAATCATTAATAGACTAGTGAAGTCAGCTGATTTATAAGTGATTTTATCACTTTAAGAGAAGAGTTCTTGTAAACCAAAACACTAATTTTCTTTTAGTGTGTCTATAACAACCTAAAATATTTATAATCAAACCTTCTCTTGCATGACTTCAACTTTTCCACTTTCAATTATATAAATATAGTTTTATGGATTTACATAGACACCTGGCTAAAAGATATTAAATTCAATGCTTTGGAGTAGACATTCTAAGGCAGGTTTAGGAAACTGAGAAAAATAGGGACATTTGATAATCAAAGAGGAGGCAGATTCCAACTTCAACTTCTTTTGGAGATCTTCTGGCAAAAGAGTGATGAGTCTTATTTGTTCATTTTTCTTTTGGATAATTTCTTGATTCCAATAAAAATTAAAATACTCCCTTACTTTCATAGAGAGTTCAGTACTCAATTTCTTACAGTGCAAATACTCATTGATGCAAGTCATCTTTTATCTAATCATTTCATTATTTTCTTTCATCTCAGTAAGGATTAACCCAATTGTGTTGACTGAATAAGAATATTGCAAAGTGGACAAGAACATATAACAAATACAAAACATCTTTTCCAGTGAATCTAATCATATAATAATGTATCTTTACTTGTGGGTGTGATATCACCATATCCTACAGTAAACATGGTCACACTCATGAAGTAAAAGGATTCAAGAAATTGTACCTACCAACTTTCCTCCTTTACATCCATCATCCAATTTATTTTTCCTTGACTGTCATAATACTAACCTAATTTTAACCTAAGCAATTAAGATTTCATTTCATTACCATAAACAACCACAGAAATGCTGTATTAATAACACTGTAGCTATCAATTTGAAAAGATCTATGACAGAACTGACCATTTTTGTGGGCTTCAAATTATATTGAATGATATCGACCAATTTCATTATGTTTCTCAATTAATAATAGAACAGGATGAAGAACCATGTGCTCAATTAGTAATCGAGGGATACGAGGATTCCGAATAAGATACTCCCTAATTCTATTGCTAAACCGAAATTAATTTGCTTCTTAAATAATTTCGTTCGATCTCTGACTGGCAAACCCTTGTGAAAATAAATGGTGAAGTTTCTAATCACCAAATCGAATGCTAGAAATACGCAACTGATTAGGAAATAGCTTGCATGGTCATTCTACAAAAATGGAAACGAAATTATGATGGGAGACCACATTATCAAGTAGATGCGAATGAGACAGAGCAAAAAGTCCCACACTAATTTGGTTATATTATTTGGTTCTATTAAAGGGATGTAATTATATAATTAAGTGAAGCATCCTGACAATTTATTTACTATTCCATTTTTCCATGTCCTCAATTTGAGTCTGATCTGCAAATCTATTGTATTAAGGTTTTATTGCACAAAATTCCCACTTATCTTACCCTTCTATTTCATATACGAACTTGCTTGGTCGTTTAAAATCTGGTGCTATTTTTGAGAAAATTTACAATCAGGTCTTATAAAGCTAATCATTTTGTTGGCAAACTTCAATGAATGACAATTAATGATTAATTTAGCGAATGGCGATTACTTTTTTGAAAGCATCACTTGATTTTCCCTTTATTTATCAATAGACAATATTCCATCCGATTCTGGTAAATCTGGCGGTTATAATGTGTCAATTGGGATTGAATTGATCCTCATGGTTACCCCACCGAATCTCTAAATCGAAACCAATTGCTAAGTTGTTGAAATGCCTGGGTTAGAAGTTTCTATCTTCATTGGACTCATTTCTAAAATTGAATTATCCAAACCCTTAGAGTTCATCTCTTGTTCTATCTAAGGCGACATCAATTTGCATTTGCTGGTTGCTGCATACTACATTTTAATTAAATTATATATTTGAGGATACTTAATTAAAATCATTTACTTCAAATTATTCTACAGATCTCACAATGGAAAAACAACAATAGTAGAACACTCAAACAGATTCAATTAATTAATTATGATATCAATGAATATCTACATTCACTTAATAGATCTTTAAGGACAACTTATTAATTATATAAATTGACACTTGTAGCAGTTATAATTATCAATATATATATTTTAACTTATCAATTTTTTTGCGAATAATTCTGACACTCTGCTGCATTGATTTAAATGATCAAAACATCATAAAATATTTATAAGAAATGGAAAACCCATCGATATTAGGAATGATTACCAGGCAGACTGCTTTCCCATAATTTGAATTAATTATTCTCTGAGTTTAAGAAATTCAATCAGGGGATCTTGAGAAAAAACTTCAAAAATTAATAAGAATTGCTGAGTTTATGACAGACGTCTTAGGAGTAAGTTGCAAAAGATGCAATTAAGAAAAGTAGAGGGGGGAATGAGTTTAAAATAAAATGCACTCTTATTTTGAGTGATTCAAGAATTTAAATTTGGCCCAACGCTGATACTATGTTAGTTTGGTTGGTGACAAATTAATATTATATTTTATAAGTGTGTTATACATTTTTTAGATATTTTATGTTGAAATCAACAAAGAAACCTGAATAATATTTAATAAATTAAATAATAAATGGATTTTCTAAAGGACGAACAGAAATTCAAGGCTCTGGCTAAGGACGTGTTCATTGCCATAGATGAAAATGGTATAAATTTTTCTTATTAATAAAAAAAGAAAATGGTTACATCGAATTTTCGGAAATGAAAAGAACTGTTCTTGAAATGTATAAGCAGGCGAATGTTAAGGTAATCGTAGAATCTATTTATAGCAATTGAGTGACGAATAGATTTCTGATATAATAAATACATTTGATTAAGATGAGAATTAAATATTGAGTTAAGAGGAATTAGCAAATTTATTGCGGAAAGTATTGGAAAAAAGTGTATAACTGCAGCAGGAAGAAGGTATGATTAATTGAAATAAATTGTAGAGAAAAAAAACAAAAAGAAGGCAGATAAAAATGAACGTATAGAAAATTAGTATAACAATTAGCCACTACATTTCGATCTAAAAAGGTTACAGTAAAGGACAGAGAATAGCAAAAATAAGAGTTAAAATAATTAAAAGAAGAACTCAATAGTTTAAAAAAGTTAGATAAGAAGTCTTAACAGTTACAAAACTAGAAATTAGTAAATTATTATGTCAAGTATTAATTGAAATTAATTGATTAGTCCAACAGCAAGAGATGAGGAGGTGAGAGAGCAATAACAGAAGTTCGATGCATCCAGTAAGAGTTTATCAAGTTAATCTCCGCACAGTTCAAAATCAAGTATCAGTCTAAACCCTTTGGTCTTCAATTAGTATCTGAGATAAGGATTTATCAAAAATGCAGGTAAACATAAATGACATTGAGTAGATGACATGATCAAAGCGTAGGAGAGTGCAAAAACTAATCATTTGATTGGAATGGCAGTAAAAAGAAGCAGTGCTGGCGAGTGGCAAGGTTTGATCGATTACTTTAATGATTAAACCTAGAAGGAATTCGATAGAACACCAAGTAGTCAGCAATTCCATATAATCGGTAAAAAACTAACGAAAAATGTTAAATTTATAATGATTCACATTCAAAATTTGACTTATACAAATTTTAGAGATTTGAGAATCAATTCAAAATCTGAGTTAACTAGTGTTGATAAACCAGCATTATTTTTTTGGGAACTTAACTATAATGGCTAGACATTCTTTAAAAATTCAGCAAAAGAATTTCCCAATTAATTAAATGAATGTTTGGATACTGTTCTCATTTACAACTATACAAATCCAATATAAGTAATCTTATGGAAGAAATAAGGAAAAGACTCAATCTATGTAGGCCAATTTGATATAACAAACCAATTATTTCAATTATTATAAAAAGTTACAGATTAGTAAGACCAACTAGGTGAATAAACTAAGTATAACTTGAATCTTCAAAAAATAAATAAATAATTAAGAAAACTACAGTCAACTGATATTAAATTATTTAGAAGGAAGAGAATTTCTTATTCGAATAACTAATAGGAGGATCCACCTTTAATTGGAGATCTGATTGCAAAGTTTTAGATGTTCGAAATCTGTGAGTTTGATGCCCCTTTAAGTAAAGTACATATATGATGTTAGATTAATTTTCCTTTACTAAAGGATCGCCTCGAACTTTAGAAGAAAGAGAAAGAAGAATGCTAGTGGAGCAATCCAAAAATGGCCCTTACAAATGGCCAGATGATTAACTAAACAAAGCTTTGGTTATATAGATTAATGATGCAGGCATAGAATTGGCAATTGTCAATGAGGAGGATATACAATCATATTTAGATGGTCAATTAGGGGCTCTTATCAAAGAAACCTTTTATTTTGATACTAGTTCAGGAGGTTCAAGAAGAACCTCTCGTATAAAAAGACCTCCACTCTCAGAAAATACATTGTTATTGTTGAAAACCTTAGATGAGAATCCCTTGGTGGTTCAAGTTAATGCTCTTAGATAGACTATTCGTTAAGGCAGATTACCAAAGAAAGTATTGGAAGAGGCTCTTCAGTCATTTGGTTGTACAGGATCTCAATTACTAATTGATCATGTCGATGATATGGGTATGTGTGAATACGATTACTGTATGGATGATGGCTGTTATGGAGTTATTATTGATACAATATAGGATATGGGATTTTCGAATCCAGACAATATTTAATAGGCTGATTTGTTTGCTGAGAAGTTGGTATAGAATATTAAGAGTGTCTTAATGGAAGGGGTTAGAATTGAACCATTATTTGAGTTCTTAAAGATGGCTGAAAAAATACCAGATTTTGGAATTACTATCAATTTGATTTCTGATTAATTCAAGAATGGATTAGGGTCAAAGGTTGATGGAGATGGAAGTGTATAAATTGATCCTGGTTCTTTTATTTCTTATTTTGATATCAACAGCAGAGACTTTGATAAGATGGAGAATTATGAGCACATCATGGTTTTAGGAAAATTAGTAAAATTATCTAAAAAGCACTTGGATCCTGATGATCCATTTTTATAACACATTCAATAAAATTATGAGGAAGCCAAAACCAAAGTCTATTTCACTGTACCTGTATTGCCAAAGAAAAAGAAATTGAGAGAGAAAGCAAAACTGTTGGTGTTGCAACCAGATAATGTTCATCCAGGGTTATTTAGTAATTTGAATATCGATAAAAATACACCTCTTGCTAATGTCAAATAGCAATTCTTAAAGAAAAAGAAGGAAATTTAAAATAATAAAGAAAATAAGGAGGAAGAACAAGATCCAGTTAAACTACTCGAGAAACCTTGCTTATGGAATGTGTGTCATGAGTTAGTAAGAAGAAAGAGATGGAACATGTTTTATGATGGTTTCTAAGCTGAACCCTTATTTTACTTTCAATAGGGAGGAACAGGGAATACTCCTATGATGGACTTTATTGAGAAAGGACCGTTTAATGTCATCAATTAGATGGTCAACCAATATCATCCCAATAACCCTAATGAAGATCTTAAGGACAGTCCCAAACTTGATCCCAAGAAGATGTTCGACATGACTACTCCAAAAGGAAAAAGCTTTATTCATGCCTTAGCCTTAAATTAAGACATCAATCCAATAGGATAGAAATAATCCTTGCAATATTTGCTAGGTTTAGTGGAACCTCAATAATAAGAGGAAGTTCTAATCAGTCCAATGTCACCATATGATGCAACTCCCCTTGTTCTATATTTAACCAAGCTCTCAAGCGTTACACCAGCGTAAATATTAATAAATATTCTAGTTTTAATGAAGAAGAAATCAAATCTATTTAAGAAATCTTGAACATCATGAAGTAACCATTAAAGAAGCAATATTCTTAGTCTCTCTTCAGAGCCAAATGCTTCTTCAAAATTCATAACATCGATATAGAGGAGGATGATTTAAAGGATTACTATCTAAATCACATACAGGTATCAAAGGCCCTTTCTCTACTTTAACCAGGCATATTTGCACTGGTTTCTCAGGAAATCGATTGGATTTAATGGTTTTCTCTGAACATTGAAAACTATAATTCTGTTCAGAACGAATTGTCCTTTGCCATTTACAATTTAGCAAGATCGGGTAAAATAGAATTTCTTGAATAATTTTTGAGCAACTTCTAAAAATAATAAAGTCTTATGCCTTGTTAAATCAATCCTGATCCAGATTTCATTATTTCCTCAAATCAAGACGAATTTATTTCAGATGATAATGGATTGATTACAATTTATGATAAGGATAAAAATAATGAAATATAGAACACGAAGGAGGAAATGTTAAATGATTTGGCTTCATTTTATGCAAAATATCCTTTAGAAATCTTTATTGGCATACAACAAATCTTGAACGAAACGAAATTTACATCCCTGAAATTAAATAGAATATTGAAAGAATTAATCTTATAAACAATCAAATTAGAACCAAGAATTCTAGCTAAATAATTTTACTAGAATAAGAAATCACCATATGAAGAGTTAGTTAAATTAGGATTCGAAGAGGAATTATAAAAACTCCTCACTCCAGAATAGGCTCAAGCTTATCAAGAACAAAAAAGTAATTTCGCCAAAAACCTATTGTAGGAAGGCATATCAGGAAAATTAAAAAATAAAGAAAACCCTCTAAAATTAGGTAGAGAGAAAGAGGCGGAATTCTTAAAATACACCTCAAAGCTAATGACTGAAAAGGGGTTGGATGATGTATTAAAGTTCATAGACAAGCTAAAGTAAGATAACATCGAAGGTAGATAAGAATTAGTAAAGAAGCTTTTCAATTAAATGGCAAGATCACTACCTACTAATTTTTCCAAATAGCAATATCCGAAGATATTTAAAGCTCTGAGATAAAATCCAAATACTACAAAATAATTAAATGAAAAAGAAGAGAAGTTTTATAAACCACGCAACTAAAACAAATTAGACAGGATAATAGAAATAAGCAATGTAAATAGTTACACAATGAAATAGGTGCTAAATGCAGCACTTAATTCAAAAAACTAATAATTAATGAACAATTGTTTACTGTATTTGTGGAATAAATCTCCTGAAAATCTAACATCTCGTAATTTAAGTGTACTTAGACCTTTATATTCAAAATATGGACAATAGTACAGATCCCTTAGTCATCATCCAGCTGTTTGCTTAACGCAATAAGAGTTTGATCAATACATGGCTGACACAAAGGAAATTGCAACCTTGAAAGACTATGACATCGCTGCAAAAGCCTTAACAAAGCTTGGACTACCAGATAGATTGCCTGCAATCCTTAAAAAATTAGCA
Organism: Paramecium tetraurelia; assembly: GCF_000165425.1. NCBI lineage: Eukaryota > Ciliophora > Oligohymenophorea > Peniculida > Parameciidae > Paramecium > Paramecium tetraurelia. The sequence continues at coordinate 59,243 of NW_001799366.1, read as the reverse complement.
GCAAATAAACCTGAACTGGTATTTAATTTATTAGAAGAAATTGCATTAAATCAGCTAGAAAAATAGCTTCTTGAAGTACCTGTTCCTCCTCTCAAACCAAATTAAGAGCAAGTTTAGAAGGTTCAACCTTAATTTATAATCCCTACAAAAAGACAAATTATACTAAATCAATATAATTTAATTGATGCAGGAGCTTTGGGTTGCCTCTTATAAAATGCTAAGAAGTTATTGGAAAAATCTGCTAAAATGCCTAAGAGTTTGAATGCTTATAATCATACCTTAAGTAAACAAGCATTCTAACAATATTATTCTTAGAAATTGAGGCAGAATTTCTACACTCAGAATCCTGGAACGATGTATAGTAATTGGAGTCCTCCAAAACCAAATATGGAAAAAACAGTTGAAATAATATTAGACGCATTGAAAGACAGTTTAGATAATTTACTATAATAAAAGCCTGAATTAATGGAGAAGTTGGAGAAGATATCTTTATTACCTTTAATAACAAACAATATTGCCATATTTAATAAATTAAACAATAAGGAGAATAGAATATTCACAGCGATTGAGAATATTATTTTATAGAATCTAAAATAAAAGGCTTCAAATTTGGAATTGGTTAGGATTGATAAAAGGATGAAGATGAATCTCTAATTTTTGGAATAAAACTTTTTGCCTACTCTAAAGAGTGTGATGGAATAGGAAAAGAGTAGATCGTTGAGAATATTTAGGGCTTTGGATTACACTTTAAAAAAGGAATAGTAGCCATTATAATTGTAATTTGCAACTGAAGTCATTCTCATAATTGCTAAGAACTTTGTTCCCTAAGATTTTTCAGGAATATTTGAAAACAATGTTGAATATCTTTTTAGTAGATTTTAATTCATATTTTAGATGCACTCGCTGTTTCGTTGATGAGGTCTAAGACAACAGATCAGAGAGCTTTGGAGTTTATGGGTTCTCAATTGAATAAATATTAATTTTATGATTTAGTTCATAGTTTAGATTTAGGAGAAAAGAATCCAGAAGATTAAGGTGATTAGTAAATTAAAGCAGGAGGTAAGAAAAAGCCAAACCCATAGACAATAAAATAGCGACTTGAAGAGGCTAGACTATTTAAAAAAATTGAAACCTTGCCTTAAAAATGTAAATTGTGTTTTTTATGTTTTAGCTGAGATTGAATCTGCGATAAGATTGGTTGTTCCATCTTAAAATAATATTCCATACTTCATTAAATTGTTGAAAGCCAAAGTTAAGCCCTTCTTCCAAAATTATGAGAAGTAATAACAATTTGCGAATGGAGAGCCATTTGCAATTAATAATTTATCTAGTCTTAATTTATTTGAATACTTAATTGTAAAATGCCATTACACACTGATTTCAAGTAAGGAATTCATACAATTTTAGAACATTATATAAACATAAATAAACCCAAGAGTCCTTTAAAGGAAGAGTAAATTATTAAGTATTTGTGCTTAGCTTCAAGTAGTGGTAGTTATACACTTTTCGAACTAATATCAGATCAAATTCTCAATATGAAGTTACCATTATTATATAAGGACTATGAAAACAAGCCAGAATTATAGATATATCTAAATTTGCCCATATTTTATTAAGTATTGATGTATTCTTCTGAATCATCATCAATAAAGTACTTTGAGAATTTTATAGTGGATGGTGTCAATTTAAATTTATTTTATAATTGGATGAAATTTAATGTTCAAGAGGAAAAGAAGGATAATATTTCCTTATACAACTGCTTCGTACCAATCATCACTAAGAAGTATGGGTTGCTCTTCAATAAAATCGTTTAATTCTTAAGGAAGTTACTCAAAAATGATAAAGATTATTATGGAAATCTTGCTGAAATTTTGAATAATACTAATTTCAGTGACTCAATTTAAAAATTTGATGAAAAAGGGGAAATTAAATTAACTTTGTTGGAATATTCAATTTTTTAGGGATTTCCAGATTTTTGTATGATATATGATAAGTAAATCACTTTGATAAGAAATCCACTTGATAAAGAGGTTTTTGAGTTCTTAGAGAACTCTATACGCAAATGCTCTGAAGAATTAAAATAAGAAGAGAAAATTTTGATCAATTATTGCAATAAGTATGAGAAAGATCAAGGAAATTATCGACTTGTATACTACAAGATTTACTTGATGCTTAAAAAATATTTTGTAGGGAATCAAAAGCAAAATAATGCTTTACAATCAAGTTTGTTGTTGTTTAAAATCATGTTAGAATACAATCCAGATTTAAACTTGTTATTAAATATAAATTAATCGATTAAACTAACCGAGGATATTCAAGAAATCGAAATGAATAAGTTATTAGTTGATGAATAATTTTTTTATCTTCAACTTTATGGATTTGATCAAGCCTTGAAATATAAAACGAGTATAATTGATTATGTAAGAAAGTTTCATCCTAAACTTAAACTCTTTTGGGTTTAATAAGAGGTGATTGATGCTTTTAAAACTAACTTTCAGTTTGATTATACTAAAGGACTCAAGAAGTTGGAATATTATGATTCGAGCCAAATGAAGGATTAGTTTGATTAATTCCTTCCAGAGGTTCTGCTATATGTATATTACAATTAACCAGATTTTCTTGAAAGATATTCGAAAGATTCCGATTAACAAGAACCATTTAAATAATTTATGATTTACAAATACATGCTACCCATCATCCGTCATTAGTCAACTTAAGAGATACTACAACCAATTGAGTAAAAATAAATAAAAAAGAAAGATTTGGAAGAAATGGTGGAGAAACAGTAAGAATTTTACAATAGAGTTTTGGAATAGATGTTGGTTGAAGATGTAGAGTTGAACTTTTAAAATGCTGCCATCTTAGTAATTTATATATCAACATGCAATGACCAAATTGATTACATAGGTGAAAAAGATGCTGTTTCCTTAAAAATTATTCCAATATTAAACCATCTTTTAGAAAGACTTTCAATTTAGGATCTAAATTAATTTATACTTTTTATGATATTTTAGATTAGGAACAATGACTTGTATAATATAGTAATGGAATGGAGTCAATAATCTAAGGCTGCCATCAATAAGGATATTTTCAAGGAGAAGTCCTTTATTCAAGGAATATTGAATTTCCTCAATGGAAGGAGGAAATCTGACAATTTTAACTTCAATTACTAGCAAAATGATCTATTGAGACTATTCCAATTTGAATTCGCAAAGACAGACAAAATGTGTAAGGATAAAATCTACAGAGGGGTATAAATATATAATTGATATTTAGTTTTGTATTTTAAGCATAGCCTTAAACTTTATCTCAGAACTTGAATTATTTAAGTAACAAATTGATCCAAATGATACAGTTTCAATTAACATTGAGCTTTTGGAAAATTCAAAAGGGAAAAATAGTTCATTGAAGGTACTTTCAATCAAGGAGATCATAACGGACTAAGAGCTTAGTGGATTCAATTATCAAATAGAAGTACCTATGATCTATCAGGAAAAAAACAATATTCTGAATCTGTAGATCAATCCGAACATTCTCAAAGAATATTAAGAACTTACAGAAAAATAAAGATTCGAGAACATCTCAAATAAAAATCTCTAAGTTTAATTAAAGGACAAGTAATTTACAATCAACTCAATCCAAGTTTAAATTGCAATCAAACCAAATTAATTATAATTTGATAACATTTAGGTTATTAGCGATCAACTTTATGAAAAGTATCCATTTTTATTTGGAGATCTATACAACAATCTTGTCCACAATATCGATTTAGATAGAGAAATATTCTATGATGACGAAAATAATAACAAAATAGTTTAAAGAAAAAATCTTACGATCGAGGAAGAAGTCAACGTTCAAGCTTACTTCGATGTTAAATCATATCAGTATGAAATTACACTGAATATTCTGAACTTAAAGAAACCCTTATTCTACTAGAAATGCAGTAGAGAAACCTAAATTAAATAGTTAATTGTATATTTTTATATTTGATATTTTAATAGGACGACTACTCAAAAAAACAAAGTTAATTTAATTATATTAAAAGATTCTTAAGTGTGGAGGGCAATAATATTGGAGAATATTAGAGCATGATGGAATTAAGTAAGGAGAAAATCAATCTGAAAAAATAAAAAAGCTAACTAGGTGATGAAGAATTAGAATAACTAAAATAATTACAAGAGAAATATAAGAAATATCAAGTACCTCCATATTTTGTTTATGAATTGGATTGGCCCATTTATATAGAAAATAAAACAATTAAAGCAGATGAGTACAATTTCCCACCATTGTTATTCAAGAAATTGATATCAATCATAGATGGAATATTCTTTGAATCAGTTCTAAGTGAAAATGAGAACAGGAAGTCTAGTATCAAGAAAGTTTACATTAAAGATCAAAGCTTCCAAATCAATTACATATCATTCATTGATACACTCGTAATTTAATTTGCTAAGATTCTTGAATTAAAATCAAAAAATAGACTGATGCAACTGAGCATTGAAGATGTAGCTTACCAAGCATTAGAGTGGCCATTCCTTAAATTCATTATGAACCTCATTAAAAATAAAATTTAAAAAAGTAGTTTGCTCTTTGAAATGAAAGAGTCTTCTAAGCCTGAAGTATTAAATTAATTTTTATAAATTATAGGTATAAGTCAACTTACCAGGTATTGACGAGTGTGTTTAATTATCCAAAACAACTTACTTTTATTATTGTGGAATGTTTGTAGTAAGGTTGGGAGTATTTTTCAACAAAAAACTATTGAAATTAGAAAAGCCTGAAGACTAAAATTTAAGATATTCTTAAAACTTCTCATTAGATTACAACTTGGAACCTTACATAAATTATATCATTAATGAAACTCAACTAAAAGCAGTTCTAAAAAAAGAAAATAATAATATTTAATGAATGAGAGTATTTTAATCATAATATATAATCATTATATATATATATAGTTTAATAGTAGTTTTTGTATTATGTATTTACAAACTATAAAAGTTATGAAAATTATCATAATTTACTCAAAAATTGTGGATCTTGGCACCTTTTACATTTTGAACAGGGCACCATTTATTTATTAATTTAGGACTGTAGTAAGAGTGTATTATTGCAAGAATCTTCTTAAGTCTTTCGTTAATTAGATTTCTTGTAACTAAGCTGATTCTCCAATCCCAAAATCATTTATTAACTGACATTCTTTTTATTTTTTATCTCCTTTAATTCTCTTTCCTGCTATTGTAATAAATCTTATTGATCTTTTTCCTTTTACAAACGCTGATTCAGTTGTTTTTCTTATTAATCTCTTTCTCTTTTTCTTTTGACTTATTCAGTCAAATCCAGGATCAACTGTCTCTGTGAATTCATTTTTTCCTATTTCTCCTATTATAAGATTAGATGATATTCCCTTAAGGATCTAACTCTGTCTTGAATATCTTTTTCTTAATCCAATTTTGCTTAATTTATCTTTTTTAATCTTTCTCTCTCAAAATGAGTCCAATTATTATTTACATATTGTTATTGATAATTCTTCCTTTGTTAAACTTCCTTTTCTCCTTGAGATTAGTGTCTCCAGTAAGGATCATCAGTAATCCCATTGTGCTAATGAAAGTCCTACTAAGTCAATCTTTTCTTCTCTTCAATCTGCTCTTTCAATTGCTATCCAAGATTCTATATTTTCTATTGCTTTTAAGCCCTTTCTTGCTCCTCAATTTCTTGGTTTTTTCTTATCACTTACCTTTCAAATTCTATTTCTTAGGCCTTCTGTTGTGATTGCATTTCCTGTTTCTTTAACTAGAATTAACTGGATAATTGGAGATTGAATTTTTCAATTTATTTTCTTTGGATTACCTGTTACTTCTCCTTTTAGGACTTGTATGACTCCTCCTGCAGATTGATTTCCAATTACCTTTTCAATAAGTTCTATAAATTAATAACACATACAACCTTTTCCAATTCGCTTTGCTACCTTTTCATGTATTCTCTTTGCTCATACAATTTCTGATTATAGCAAGGACTACATAATAACGATTAACTGTTTTATAGTCTCTGTTGGGAGTGACACATTTCAGGCTGTAACCTGGATTGACTGGCCTAGGATCTAGCACTGCTTGCTCTTTTGGGATTCAAGGCCTTGATTTATTCATACTTTTCTCTCATCTATTTGATATTTGACATTTGATCGATAAAAATTAAAAATAAAGTAATTTTATATTATTGCCATCATATTTTCTTCCTCAGGAGTCGTTGCAAATTCAACTTCAAATATTTGAGTTAATTTATGAAATTATCATTCAATGGTTATAATTACAAAGGAGTTTTGGCACATTTCTAGATTTTATATAATCTTAATTATTACAGGATTCTCCCTCAAATCCTGATCGACTTCCTCGTCCACTTCTTTGAGCATCATTTCCAAAATAGTGAGCTTCTAAGAAGACTTCTTGTTGCTTTATTAGGGTTTTATCTTCTCAAGCGAATATTCATTTGTTGTAGGTATTTTAGTAACACTGCGCATTCGAGCAATTTTGGGATTCGAGTAAATGCTTTGTAAATTGGGAGAATAGTAACCCACTGCGGGATTTTGAGAGATAACAGGCAATACTATTCTCTTATGATTTATTTTGGCTCTGGTGTTAGGTTTATGCTATGGCTGATGCAGACTCCATAAAGTTGGTTGCGATTAATGTCTTGTGTGAAATTTATTTAAATTCATTAATTTAGATTGTTTATTATATAGATATTTATTGTATTCAGATTGAAGATTTATTATAATGGATTCTAGAGTAAATAGAAGTGTATAATTAATTTGGAATGACTAAGACTTAGTTATGAGTTGGAGTGAAAGAGTTGCATCATATATAGAGGGGGAATTAATATGTAATTATGGATGAGAGATTGGATAATAGATTAGTATTTGAAGGTTCATACTTCCTCTAAGAATTTGATCAAAATCTTTTATATATTTATAGCAGTAGGATGAGGATATGATATTAAAATATAGGAAGTAGTGTTTATCAATTTTACTTCAAATAATTTTGATATTTTCAAGAATCCTCGATAATCTCGACATCTGCTGCTTCTGCCATACTCTCGATTGATGATTCATCTTATCCTCTTTTCATACGAAATCTACCATTCTCTCCCCACTATTTACCCCAACTATTCTAAAGTAACCAATATTTAACTCCATTCTCTTCTCCCCAACCATAACACAGTACTGAATGATCAACTTTTTCCTTGTTAAATTAATTTTATCTATCATACCCATTCTGGTTTTGCTAATCCATTGATAATCCAGTCTGGAGTAGTGGAATGGAAGATTCCCCCCACATAGAACATGAAATCAAAGGATGGTTCGAAATTCAAAACCACAGGTCCATTATTATAGATCTCCTCCATTATATTCAACTCATTAGATTTACCATAAGCTCCCCCAACGAATCTATAATTGAGAACCCTGTATTTTTTCTTTTTCTCAATTGCTTTGCACTCACCTACCTATCCTTTGTAAGGGTATTCCTTCTCTTCATAGATCAATCCATCCAACTCAGTGAGGTACTTCTCTACCAGAAATGGATAACCACCGTCGCAACCTTAATTATAATAATTGCAATCAATGGATTGTTAAGGTGATAAGTCTGCTTTCAAACCTTTAATCTTCAATCTAGCAGATAACATAGTCATGGTTGAAATAGTATAACATGATCCACATCCCTTTTATTCATATATTTTCTTGCCCAAATATTTTTCCCATGAGAATTCCTTAGGTAAATGATTTAAATCATATTCTAATATTTATTATTTTTTTTTTTATTTCTCCAGTAAAATAGTTGATGAATGCTTTTTTCTTCCTGCGTATTTATTCAACTGCTTCGTTGTCAAACCGATTATCTCACCGTATGCCTTAGCCTTCCATTGTAACTATGCTCTATTGATCTACTCTACGAAATTCAAGGCATCAATTCTAGACCAAACTTTGTTCATTCCTGTATTCTAATATTAAAAGAACTAAGGTTGCACAACATGTCCATTATTAGCACCTTCTGATACTTTATGAGTCTTCTCTATTTTTTATGCTCTATAACATCCTCTCTCATTCGTCTTAGTATTCTAATACCACCCAACCAAGGTTTCCCCACAATATGAATAAGCTCCAGAATAGTTTGTCTTGTATTTTGAAAAGGCAAAGCATTTATAATGCATGAAATCTACTTCGAATCCTTCATCATATACCATTGTCCATTTGCCTTACAATTTCTTCTTTAAGACCACATTATTCTTAGCAGTCAATACAACTTCATGTGTAAATGCCTATTGAAAGGTATTTTATCCTGCAAATTGTGATGTGCGTTCATTATCTGGTACATTATGACCACATGTCAATGGTCCACTTCCTAGGTGAATCTATCATTGTACCTTTAATTTAAGGTTCTGTAAACTGTAATTGCCATTTACCTACAATTTGATGACGAACACAATGCACTGGCAAATCTGCATGAGCACTCAGAACGAGTAAAAATAACAATAACATAATTAATTCGTTTTTTTTAATTGATTTCTAAAACATAATTATATTGGCAAATTGAAAATTTCTTAAAACCTAATATTTGTAATTGAGTCTCCTTCATAAATTGCTTATCAGTTTTGCTAAAATGAGAATTGGAATGACTCTGAGAATTGATATTCCTGATTTTCAGTTGATGAATCAAGAGCAGGATAAATGAATGGGTTTGGGATGAATTATGTTGGATTCTCTGTCAAACACTTTAAATAACTTATCTTTATTTGATCATTTATTTCAGAACTCATTAAAATTAATATAATTATATTATTGTTAATTACAATTCAATACATCTTCTCTAGATAATTCAACCCTTCTCTTATGCAAATGATTATCCACTCTATTTTGGGTCTTTGATTGGGATCAGGATGAAGGCATTTCACAGCAAGATTGCGGAGGTATTTCATTAAATGCTTTGGTCCCTATGATTTTATAAGATCAACATTAGATCTTATCTCATAAGATTTGTTAAAATATCGATCTTTTAATCCAGACAGGTCGCTTTATTTGAAATCCTAAATCATCTTCATAACTCCTTACAATCGGGTATTTTTCAAACAAGAACTCATACATCAACATGCCAAATGAGAAAATGTCTGATTTATGGCCAATACTATTTTTACGTTCTGCACTAAGAGACTCAGGTGATGCAAATGGAAGAGTACCTCTTTCATCAGAATACAATATCACTTAATCGCCCTGCTTGTAAATGGATCTTCCAAAGCCCTTCAATTTTACATTGTAATTTTTAGTTATCTCTATTAAATATGATGAGTACCAATACATTTTAAGGTGTAAGATTTTAGTGAATCACTCCATATTAAAACAGATACCTTAAAGCATGCGCAATCTAAAATAGCACATATAACCGAGTGTTCAAGCTCTACGTAGCTTAGAACTTCTCCCTAAAATTGTTCAATGCAAAATGCTAATAAAAATCCATAAACAAATCCTCTTAAAACACATTTCCTTAATCAGTCATATAATATTAAGAAATGAATGGACAATATCCATTGTGAATTAGCTTCTTGTTCTAATCAAACAATTCCTATGACAGAACTTCTCTACAAATTTAAATCAATATTTTTACATTATTTTTTTTTCATATGCAATTTGATTAGGCTGCTCCTAAGTTCTTCCAGGAGCCTAATCTTAACTTTTTTATTTCTTATTTCTCTTGATCACTACTGTCTTCTTTATATATGTCTAAAAAGTATTTTGATCTTGATTATTCATACTGTTTTTTTATCTGACCTATACTTAGGTTTCCTTGCTCATGACGTTCTCTGTACCCTCAGGATGTCTTTGACTTTGCTTCTACACCAACGAAAAAGCCAATTTACCCTTCTAAATAATTGAAAGCTCTCCATCTGATATTATCTCACATTTTTCTACCTACTCAAATTTTGAGAACTCAATCTTGTTCAGTATCTTATATTGAGTATTAAGCTATTTTGGATACCTGAAATGTTATTCAAACTATTGAAACTCCTCTTCGCTCATGTCTCTTGTGCATTTACTAAAATTAAAGCAAATGCATACTCTTCAATAATTACATTAATTTTCTACAAATAAATATCAAATGAAGGATGGACTTTACGATATTGATCTCTTAATTTTTATTCTAAAAATGGAAAAACTTTCTTAGATAATTTGTTGATCTAATGCATTAATCTATAAATATGGTATCCTATTGCAGAATGTGATGTAGACTCCAGAACACTTAATAAGTTTGACAACGATTTATTTGACTCATCTGAGCACAGTAAATCTACCCAATGCTCCTAAATCACTATTGAATTGAGTTTCAAAAAGATCTACCCTGTTTCATTCTCAAAACAAAAACAGCCAAATCGCAAAGAATGATTAATTCTGCAAAAATATCTTGTCAATAATCTTTGGATATACTTGAAAAATAGGATCAACACATACTTTCTCGTACACCTGAATGAGTTAGCCATCAGATTTCGCAATATAAGATTTACAATCTATACGCCTTTTGATAAAATTTATTGTAATCGTACAAAATGCTATAAATTTATTTGAAAACCTAATACAGGAATTCTATAGATTACTATTCTAAAGTGATCGTGATATGCCATTGTTAAGTTTATTTATTTTATGTAATATCATAATTTCTAAATTACAGATCCATGAAATGATTTTCCACTTTTGAATCTTTAGATGCGAATTTGTCAAAGTCAGTCTCCTCTAAGTCGTCCAAATCAAGTAAAGTAAACTCATTTTCAAGCTCTTCTTCTTAAATCATGAGTTATTATTAAATTTCACAGAATTTCTTTATTAAAAATAAAAACTATATAAATATTCTCATCACAAACACATTCAATAAACTTTGTCTAAGAATGTAAGACAATCCTTCAGAACTAAAATAATTTTATCGATATTAGGCCTTAACTGTGGATCTGGCTATAAACCTAATTAATATTTATATCATTATTTTATACATTAAATACACAGTCTTCCTAAGTATTTCATTAAATATTATGGCCCTATCTTTTAATCCTCATCTTCGTTGTATCTAACCTAATAGATCTGCTTTTGTAATTTATCCTCTAAACACTTATAATTCTATTTCCTGAAATCCTAGAAAATCGTAATTAATCTTACTATTGGGAATCGATCAAACAAAAGTTCAAAAATGAGTACACCAAGGGAGTATATGTCATAGGCATAAGTATATTAATTATTCTCTAATCTCTGTTAAATCTCTGGAGCACAAAATGGGATGGTCTTCCCTGGCTTATTGCTATCGGAAATATTGTTCGTATTGATGGCCTCTCCAAAATCAGTTATTTTTGCCATCATTGTCTTCGATATCAAAATATTTGCTGGCTTTATATCCATATGAATGATGCCGTAATTGTGAATATATCTCAAACCCATAGCCACATTGTGAGAAATGAAAATTCTAGAGGACAAACTTAAAACTTCCGATTTCTTGGATTTTAAATAATCCAATGAAGAGTGATAATATCTTTCCATCAATAGAACGTCAGGTCTATCTGATACTGAATAGAACTAAGCAATGTAGGGACAACATCCTGAGAACTAGAAGTATTTTTGTAAATAGTGAGGTTAATTCCTAAATATATAAATATTAAATACTCTCTTTATATATTTGGGCCCTGATTGCTTAATACTTAGATAATTTCAGCTTCCTATTTGATTTTATCACTGCCCATGCCCTTATTCATCTTAATAACAAGAGTTCTTTTTTGTCCTTGCTATTACTATCTGGCTTCCTTTTTAATTGCAAAAATGATCTCTTTTGAATAGATATTGCAAAAGCCTCCTTCATTTATCTGTAACCTTTCATCCACTTCCAACTCACTTTGATTTTTTGGGACAACCTCAATCAAACAAGAATTCTCTGTCGAAATTTATTTAGAAAGTATTGGCCCCAATTTGAGATACTCCTACTCTGTAAATTGTAAATGCATTTGACTTTTTAAATATTTAAATCATATTTACTTTTTCACGACTTTCTTGATTCTCAACAACAATTACTCACTATCTTTTGGGAATTTTCTCCAATTGAGTTATTAATTATCCTTGTACCTCACCTATTCGTAATAATATTCATATAATTTAAACAACTTGAGGTTGATTTTGTTGATCATAAATAGTATCCTTAAATAATGATATCTGATTGAATATATTGCAGTAAGGATTAAGCTATCCATATAGACGATAAAGTCATCTTATATTGGTTAAGCTGAATCAAAAAATTCACTTTTTCTAGTATTTATAGTAGCCAAATTCAAGCCTATCTCTCCATAGACAGGATTGATAAAAAAGCTGCCAACATGAAGACTACTATTGAGCCGTAAGGTATATCTGGAAACCTAAAGTCTCAGCAGCTAAAATTGAATTGTAGAATTTACTTTTTAATTAACAATTATTCTTCCATTATCATCTGAAAAATATACTTTAAAGTCAAGTGATTATTCTTAAAAATTAATAATTAGCTCCATGAGGTATTTAAAAATTCCACCATGAGTTTCCAAAAGAAAATTCAAATTAAAACTCTCTGTTTTTATGTCTTCCAAAACATAGACATATGTGTTAGAGTACTTTGATGCCAAATGTTACCGCAATTCTTCTACTCTAATTTTAGCATTTGATTTCTGAATGGATTTGTCTAAATTACTTTCATTGCCAAGTATTAGATGGAAAATTTGTTGCTCCTCATTCATAAGGAATTTATAATAAATTGCTATCGATAGAATTAACAAAAGTTTGGATATCGATAATTTTGAATTCCATATTCAGGATGAGAAGATAACTAATACATTTTTCATTGGAATAAATCCAACTGAAAGGAGAATTTATAATCGACTTTTCAATTCCTTATGTTAAGAAGGATCATCATTTGATTTTCATGCAAAAGATCTATATTAAGACTAAGATTAACTGCTCAGAATGAGGAATTAACAAGGATTACGAAAAAGAAGACACTTTATCTTACTATGTTTGTTTTTCCAAATATGCATAAGAGAAGATATCTAATCTATAAGCGATTACATTAAAGGATGTTTTAACAAAAATACAATTATCACTTTAATCTAATTCTATTGTTTGAAATCTTGTATCAAATTTATATCTTAGAAACCATCAAGAAGTTGAAAGAGTGTCAAATATATCACTTGATTGATAATATTATATTATTACATAAATTTGAACCTTCTATCTTTACATCCAAATATAGGCAATCAACTCTCATTTAAAATAACCTATTGCATTCCTCATAGAAAATTCACATGTAATGGATAGAAATTAACTTATTGATTGCTAAAATTGGACATTCATTGATTTACATTGTATGATATAGGAACCTAGTAAATTAATACAGGATCTCTCCAATGCAGATATTAGTCGACTGTTTTTATGAATAAGAAATCATCAATATAGATGAATTATAATAAATGATTAACACTCCTTGATCAAAATTAATAAAAATATTTGATTAATAATTATTTGATATATAATATCACCTTATCAATGAATCTGAATTTAGCTGGAAAAATTCATGATTGATATCTTGCCTAAAGAAACTTAACTTAGAAAATCAATATCCTAAAATGGACATCCAAGTTGATGGTGATGCGAATTGAAATAATGACATTAGTTGCTATGAAGCAAAAGCCAATGTAATAGTGTCTAGTAATTGAAGAATATCATTTAAGTATTTAAATAGTTAACAATGCCCAAGATACATTATGCTCTATTAATTTTATGAAAGATTTTGGGTGCTAATATTTCAAATTATGAGTCAATTTTATATATTAATAATGATTCTATTAATATCAAAAATATAATAAGTAGCAAAAGTATTCATTTCTTCTCACTTAATTTCCTCAATATTTCATTTTATATCTAAGGAGTAGCATCGAATTACAAATAATTTTATATAATGTTCTCCAGTCTGCTAAATTAATTTATTCTATTTTATTGGGAATGAATAACAAATGGCTAGAGTTAATTCTTAATATAAATGTAACGATAATTTTATCAATCTGCATAATCTTACTTAATTGCTGAAAGACAAAAAGCTATACTCTAAATTAATGATGATCTAATTGTTCTCTCAGAATCTAAAAAATGGTTTCTTAAAGTAGAATGATCTTTCATCTGGTTAGATTTTAATTACACATCCTTATATTCAATTTTATTGGATCATTAATCTATTGCAAACAAATTTGTTTAAATTCTCTTAAATCAATATGGGAATTTTAGATTTTTTCAATATTATTAAACTAAAATTAATAAGAATATTATATTATAATTTATGATTATGTACAGATTCATTTTGTAATCACATAAATTCCTGCCCCTATAGCCAAAATCAAAAGAATAAAAAATATTAAATTTGTGCTTGTTCCACTTCCACTCACATTTGGTTTTACTCCTTTTCATATATTTAATTATGTATACCTGTTATCACACCCACTTATAATTTTTCTAATTATTTGTAAGCACTCTGAGAATGATTGGCATCATGGAATGCAGTGGTGGCATCATCACCAGCTTTTCCCAACAAGATTGCGGGACCACCTGGATGTTCATCTTGAAAATCTGTAACATCGTAGACTTTGCCTTCTATAACCATCCATAAGTCTTCCTTTTTTATTATGCAGTGCTAATTCTTCCCATGAAATCTAACTATTTGGATTTACATTAGCCTAAATGTTGATCATTAGATTCCTACTTTTTGTTTCTGAGATTTCACTTGTTTTATGTAATCACTTGGTTATGGATCTGAGGTAAGTGTTCCAACTAATCTAGCATTTCTGAGGGAGCGAGCATAATTTGAATGGTTCACCTCTAGAAATTTCTAAGTCCCATCCAATCCACCATATTTAAGCAGAATATCATCGCCTCCTGGATGTTCTGCCAAATATGTTGTTACATCAAACACTTAGCCCTCAATCACAACCCAAAGTGATGTACGATTACAATGATTTGATAGTTCATCCCACCCTATGATTCGCTTCTCTTCTTTCATTTTATCACAAAATATCTAATTAAATTTATCTCATTTTCTGAATAATTATATATCTCTTTTAATATGAATAAATACATTGTATATTTTTAGACTTTTAAGATCTCCAATCTTCATATTTCCATAAAATGAATAATATTATATTGATATTTAATTTGAATTAGAAAAACAAGTACCTTTACAAATCCATAATTTAGAAACAACAATTAAACCAATCAAATTACTATTAGAAACTTTTCTCTGACTCTGGCTCTACATAAGGGACACTCCAATTTTGTTTATAACCATTATTTCCAACAGTCCTGGCATGCCACATGACCACATTTCTCAGATTTACACATAGTTTTATCTGGAGTATTTGACCAACAGATGACACATTTCAATTCCTCCACTTCAACTTGATTATCACTTTTATTCACATCCTTGGATTCCGTCTGCCCAATCAATTACTCAATAGTTATCTTTTCACACTATTATTCGACTGGAAGAGATTTCTTCTACGGGTTGTATAAGTCTCCCAACAAGGTTTTATTTAACATTATTTTCCTCTTTGACGTTTGGATTTGGACTGGCTATTTGAAGTGAAGCTTGAAAGTTTGACATTTTTTGTTCTCTATTTTTTACGTGTCTTTTCTATTCTCATTTAAGTTCTCTGATCTTACTAAAGCTGAAACTTACTAAGGAATATCATTCGCTTAATTACTTTCTTTAATTCGTTGATAACATCGGGGAAACTTAAAACGTTGGGAAAGTTCTGATCCTTCCACAATAATTTCTATTGGAACTTTTCATCTAAGACGATCAAATTACAGGGACACAAGGGATCAAGAATATGTTATAATCTTGAGATATTTCTGATTGCATTTACCATACTAAAATATTTCCTATCATACTTTAATGTTTGAATGTATTACATTATTTTTTAAGCTCTTTAACCATTCTAACTTCAAGTTTAATTGCACTTACGGCAATTATTCATGTCCATTCTCCTAATAGTACATAAATTAACTCGCCCAGGGTACTCCCAATAAAAACACTGTTATTTGAGTTTAATTTTTCAGGGTTTAAGGATGCTTGAGTTGATAATCTAATTATTTTTAGATAGCCTCCTACAATTGATCCAAAAATAGATCATTAAACACTGTATAGATGGAAGGCATTGTATCGCCAACTATTGCATTGGATCTGCATTTGGTTAGAAAAAGACGAATGATCTCGTAGATGCTCTTCTTCTATAAAGTATGAATAATAATGATAAATACATTTTAGTATTTGATCCATTGGAATTCTTTATTTACTCCAAGGGATGAGAGTATGGAATGTTGACTCCAAATATCCTAGCATTTTTGCATAAAGGATTTGGAAGAAAAAAGAGTAATGAATCCATGGTCATTTATTTGATAATTGACTTATTAAAATTATTTACCGATCTCAAGTATCATAGCATCGAAATTCTACTCAGTTTTATTTAAATAGTCAATGTTGTAATTTTGGACTTTACTGATGAGAGTTTGATTGATTTTCAATTCCTGGACTGGGATTTGAGGGTAAAATTAAAAATTGATATTAAATTCAGTCTTAAACAGTTTGGCAGGATACGAGTGTTAAGTGATGATAACAATATTCTAAACTCCATTACTTAACAACTTGTTCATACCACAAAGAGGACTCAAGCATAAGAGATTCAAGTTGTAGGAGTTTTAAATAGCATCTGTGAAGAGCACTAATTTATAATCTCTATAATTCTGTTGTTCTGTAGCTTAGATAGATTTATCCACTGATACTTTGTCATTGGTTGAAACAAGTATGTTGAACTATTATTGTTGACTTATTAATTCTTGTTCATTTGAGTCTTGTAATTCAAATGTTTATTTAATGAAAATGTACCATTGTTGGAATAAATGCCTTTATGGTATTTTGAAAATGTCATCCAGGTATTACTCATAATTTGAAGAATCAATGGAAGGATATTTAGATTATTTAAAGGTACCACTGGATTTAACAAAGTATTGTTGTAACTAAGAAAAGAATTCTGAATCTGGGATTTTTTAGGTGCATTGCGTGACTATGGAGGCAATCTTATTGGATTCTATAATAAATTCATCCTTTTGGTTGTTGAGAGTCTAATAGTAAGCAAATGTGTTACTTATGTGTATTGGACTATTCTATTTCCAAATGCTATGATTGGCATTAAAATGTCATATTATTATTGAGTGAGAGTACAAACTTGAAAGTTATTGTTGGGCTGAAATTATTTAGTGAGTAATTTTAGTTTGCTACTCATTTGTTAATCCCATTTTGGAGTGGGTTTTTAAGGACTAAAGAGTGCTTTGATCATTTATGATATGGTATGAGAACTAAACGATGCACTCATTGCCTTCTCTAATTTGAGCGGTAAATCATGTCCGTCTTCAAAGATGAGGGTGGCATTGTTGAATTTTTGGAAGAACTACCATATCCACACACATCACTTACCAGATTATCAAATATATCTTAATGTGTTCCAACTCTAAATGTGGTTGGATGATTTCTGAAATATTTGTAGGAGCAAACTGATTCGAATTCGAGTTGTTTATGCATAGTTTCCACATCGACAAAATCATACATGTGGGTTGGTTGTTTGTCCTTATCACAAGTCCGTTCGCATAATTGTGTAATTATGGTCATGTCTTTTTTGAATGGACTGTGACAGAGAGACGTGAGACTCCTAGTGAGATAGAAGTAGTGCTCCAAATCATGGTTAGTTTGTTACCAGAAGGAAAAGGCGGGAAGCAAGAGAGACCCACTCTCGATGATTGCATTTTCTTGTTTCTCCAAAATTTATTCAATATTCATTATATTAAATATTAATTTAATTGTCTAAATAAATTGAGAAGAGTGGAGTGTGCGAATAAATTAATCATGCAAATAATGCAATAATATAAACACAAGTTAATTAATATTAATTGTAAAATATACAAGCCGCAAAGATGAATTCGAAGTATTTGATAGCCAGTCTACACAGGAGTTTGTGTTATTTGACGTATTGTTTGATACAGCTGATTATTTCGACAGTGCTGCTCGTTTATGTAGGATAATGATTGACAAATTAGGTCATTTGGGATCGACACAAGTACCCTTCAGATTGATATATTTAGAGTTTGGAGAACCCTCTTGTTTTGATTTGCGAAGGAGTGTTGACTTTCACGATTTGCACAGATTTAACACTCAAAGTCCTGATGGAAGGAAGAGTATTATAAATTAATATTTTATATTTTAATTAAAGGAATTCTTCACAACAGCCTGGAATGTGTTAGACTTTTGTGCATTTTTGTCAATCATCTTGTGTATAAGATTGCAATATGAAGTGTATTACGATGAGATTTTTGGAATTTCCCTAATTTCTATGCGTTACTTGTCACTAACAGTCAGAATGGTAGTTCTTCTTAAATAGTATATCTTTGATCTCCATTTACTAGGTCCTATTTTGTATAGAAGATGCAACAACAACGAGATATTTTGATATTTAAAAGATCCAGAAATCAAGATCTCAGTATCTTGGATATGAGTTCAGAGATATTAAATGATTCCCAGTTTGTTGAAACTATGAAACTTGTTAGTGAATGATATTATAAATAATCAATTTTATTTCATTTTTAAATAAGATATTAAAAACAAATTTCCTTTTTCTTCATTCGAAACATTAAAAAAAATTAAATTAAAACTCTAATTCACAAGCCACTCAACATGCATCCCAATGCTTTTCATTATAAATTCGCATAATACCCTTACTAACCCCCAGTATACCTCTACCCATAATATATACCACAACCAAATTACAATTACTATAATTTTCAACATTACAAACCCCCCATGTATCATTAGACACAAATACCAACTCAACAACCCCAAATTATCATCATCTCAGACGACGAAGAATGTGTGCCTGTCCCAAAAATCGACAAACCGCTCCCAACCAAAACCATCAATACAACTCAGTCCTAAAAATAAATAGCCAAATTGCTGGACCTCGATACACTCGAAGCTCAAGGGAAATTGTACGACTATGAAAGTTCCCAATCCCCTCCATTACCAAAGAGAATTATCAAAAAACCCCAAAAACCTCTCTATAGACCCCAGAAGAGAAAGGTGATCAAGACTCGCAGAGAACCCATTCGACACTCCTATTAGAAGATCAAACAGGTGCAGATCGGAGCCGAACGACAATCGCTGCACTATCCTCAATCCAATGTGAAGGCCAAATTCATCAGAGTGTATGAGAAACAAGAAGATAAATGTATGTATCATCGCTACATCGACCTAGTTTCTAAATTGTTTGAGTCATTAAAAGCCAATTTTTAGGAAGCCAATGACGAAGACATTGCAATCATTCTCAATATGGTTGGCAAGGATTATCAAAAGGCAGAAACATTTATCAACGAAAATGGACTCTTCCTCCAATCTTACCTCCAAAGTAATCAAAACATTTAAAATTCTAGACTATAAGGATTTATCGGAAGATGACTCTACTATCAAAAAATGAAAACCCAAACAATAATGATATTAAAAATAACATATATTAATTAATTTCATGAATTTCAAATGCGTTGTTGCCATAAAAACTAAAACTAATTGCAAATGCAATATTAAAATTAATGAAATCTCCAAACCATTAGAGTTACCTTCTCAAGAAGCCCAATTTTTTGACATTTCGTAATTATACCATCATAACTTAAACCAAGTCAAATTCCTGATCACATTCTATTCGATTTCGAAAACATAGCTGTGCTGACCATTCCAGTACCCAAAGAATAAACCGACGAAATTGAACTGACCGACTCCTTCCAATTAAAGGACTTGAAAGGCAAATATTACATCCTCTTCCTCCTCTCCAAAGACATCAAATTCGAAGCAAACCAATCCCATCAGAGTCCTCTGAGACATTACCTAAAGTCCTACAAGACCAGAACCAAGGAGAGACAGCAGAAGGCCAAAACTCAATAGCTAATCAACTAATAACCTAATTCCATAAAATAACAGAACTAAAATGAACTCCTAAAGTAACAATACGAAACCGTCAAAGAAGAGAACAAACTCCTGAAAATGAGAGAACGAAACGACTATTTGAACGAATTAGAAATTAGTCAAGCCAAAAGAAAACAATTGCAATAATTTATCTCATAATTATCCGAGGATCTAACAAATTAGAATGAATCACTACAAGAAAAGCATACCAGACTATCCAATGAATTGATTGAGTTACAGTAGATGTTTGATGATCTCCAATCACTTTCCATAGAACAACAATTGAAAATCGAATAAATGCATGAAATCATCCAAGAAAAACAGTCCTCGGCATCCCATTTGTAAGCCTAGATTGAAAATCAAGATCAAAATAAATAGATGCTCCAACTTTATGCCAAATAGAAGAAGGATCTTGAATAAGTCTTACAATAGGTTTCCAGTTAATATGAAAAGGATCTGTTGGACAAGCAATAACAAATTCAGAGATTGAAAAATGAAGAAGTAATTATTTCATTATAAAAATATAGGTCAACATCCTGAAAGAGAAGCAGCAGAAATTAGAATTAGAGAATGAAATCTTAAAATAGAAAATTTAATCATAGGATGAATAATTAGAGGGTTTGAACAATTACATCAATCAATAAAAAGTCAAATTAAGTCTTGTAGAGTAGAAAAACTGTTAGAATTTAATATTCGAGTAATTGAATAATCAATTAGAAAAAGAAATAATAAACAAAGATAAATAAATTTATAAATTATAGGATGATATTGCACTTTTGTAAAGACAGTTAGGTTTCTAGTAATTCCATTAGAATGATGAATACGAAAAAGAAATCAGATAGTTGAAAGAATAAATTGCAAAATAACTATTACAAATCAATTCTTTGGAAAGTGAAAATACTAAATTAAAAACTGAAAATTTAAAAATTGCAGTCCTTCAATAAAATTTATAATCTCTTAAGATTTAATACTCAATCCCAGATTTTCCTGATTTAAAACCAATAAATTCAAAAGTAACCTAGTTTCAATCCCAGATAGAAAATCAAATGAAAGAGGTATATTTGCATTATAATATAATTTAGTTAAATAATTTAAGATAAACCATTTTTGACCTCAGTAAGAAACATGATGAGAAAGAGCTACACAATTCATAACTGAAAACTATGATGACTCAAATTGTTGAATCCAATTAAGCCTATATGCCAGCAAAGGGAGATGACTTGGATTAGCAAATTGCTAATTTTATAAACAATAGAGTTGATAAGGAGAAATACATCCCCTTACTTAAAAGACAATCCGATGGAGTCTATTTATACGGACACAAGAGAATATTTATCAAATAGGAGCAGGGTAAGATTTTGATAAGAAGTGGAGGAGGTTATTTGACTATTGAAGAGTTCCTTGGGTTAAATGAGAGTAAGATGAAAGATCTGACGACTGATGTTATTAAAAGACAGGCAATACAAAAAAAGACTGAAAGAATGAAAACGATTACTTGATTTCGTCAGGATAAGGCATTGATTGTATATATATAAATGAAAAAATTCGCAATTAAAATCATTAATCAGCCTTGGATAATATAATCAATTTATTAAATAAGGTGTGGAATCTTTATGAATTAAATTATTTATGATACTCAATAAATTAAAGAATCAGCCGAAGTGGTACTTAAAAAAGGATTGGAGGATTAAAACCCAAATACTTGTAGCCTATCTGATAGTTTATTTATTTATCTTTAGCTTACTAACAACCGCTGTAATGGTTTCTTAAAATTACTTGCATGAGATGCTAACTTTGTTTTCACACCAAGTATTTTTGAAGCAAACAAGAAATTCTTTAGAGTATCAATGGGTATACAAAAGAGGGCTGGAAGAAACCTTATTCCACACTGCATAATAGATTTCATTTGTCAGAGATTTTAATTAGCTTTTTGATTCTCTCGTTGCGAATCACAGTTTGAAAGTAAAAGAACACCCAATGATGTGTTTAAATGACCCGAGACAAAATGACTCTTATTGTTACACTAGCTCTGTGTCTTGTGGTATCTTTGGGAAGCCTACAAATAATTTTAAAAAATTAGGAGTTGAGAGCGTCTTGCTTACTACTTCATATTTAACATCATTTAGATTTTCTTTAGATGGCAAATCTCCTATCTATTATTTTAATAACAACAATGCAACTTAATTATATTGTATTACTCTTGGATTATAATTTCCAAAAACATTTAATCCCTTAAAAAGATAATACTACCTCGATCATTTGCATGCTTCTGCCAACGCCACCAACCCCAAAACCATCTACATAGTTAATCCTTACGCTATAATCACTAATGCAATCAACTTCCCTATGACTACTAATTTACTTGATAAAAATGATGGTATTCTTGGTATCATTGTGAAGGGCATTGAATTAGACTACGCAACTTTATCCAAATTTAATGGTAATAATACACAAATTTTAATAATTGACAAGAAAGGCAAAGTGCTTTTATCAGAACTTTATAATAGTAAAAGTCAACCCATATATTTTTTAAACGAATCTCAGTTCTCCGGTTTTGATAGTTCTGACCTTGAACAGATACTTTTCCATCACTATTAAAAAGAATTTGTAAGTAATTGCGATAATATCATCTCCACTAATATATTGTGTAGATATAACTCTTTAGATAAAGATAATCTGATAATTGAGAGTATGAACATTTCGAATTCTCCATTCATAATGGTAATGCTCTAAAAAACAAATTTTATAATTAAATAAGAAGCTGAATTTTTGGAGATATTAGCAGCAGTATTTAGGGAGGATATTCGTAACACTATAATATTTGCATTGGTTATTCCTATATTCATTTTATTTTGTTCATAATTTCTTATTAACATTATTTTAAACTAATTGAATGGGATTATTTATGATGTAAAAGCCTTCCTTTATAGCAACAAGAAAGAGTACTTGTCAACACATTTATTTAAAAAAAAAAGTATCATTATATCAGAATCCATTATTGAATTTTAAGCAGCAATAATAAATTTATTTTAGCATCAAGTAATATTTAAAAAATCTAATGAATGCATTTCTGTAGAAACAATTTAATTTCCAGTTTATACTAAGCTTTACAAGTTTTTGGTTAATCAACTCTAATAAATTATTCAAAAGAAAAGATTAAAGAATAATTTTATACCAGATAGTTTGACATTATTTGAATTAAAAAAAATACTGTTCAAATGAAAACTTTTGTTTAATATATTACATATTATATATCTCAACTTTGAATCCCTTAAAATCTCTCCACATCATCTAAATCTATCAGCCTAAATTTAAAATTCTGATAAATTCTTATAATTTTCTTTCTCAATTTTTAATTGATGTGATTATGGTTCTAGTTGTGCTATATTTTATACAAAACCAATAAACTTTTTATTCATCTTTAATCTCATCATATTTATTTGTGCTTAAAGTTGAAATATAATCAAAGATTATTGATCTTATCTGATTTCAAAATCTGGATTTTTTATCGTAGTGTTTCCAATCAAATTTTTGTTTTCATTCACCTAATCATAAGACTTGATTTAAAGTAGAACAGACAGATAGGTGTTTTACGAAATATAGACATAAAAATAATTATAAACTAATTTCAAAGCAGTTAAAATTTATCTTAAGTTATGTAAAAAAGGTCGTTAGATTAGAATATCAAATGTTTTGGGCTAGAAGAGTAATAAAGAAGGTGTGAGAAATCATAAAACCTTAAATTTAAAAATCAGCAAATAAAATTTGAACTAAATTCTAGTTAACATTTAGTTCAAATATCACTAAATCAAATTTCAGTCAAATTCAGTTTATAAGCTGGGAATTTAGTCCAATCGACAATAATAAAATCATTAAATGTTTTCAAGTGCTTTAAGTTAAATGCTGGAGATAAAGAATAAGGAGTATGATGCTAAGCTCATAATGTAAAACATAAGCAGCATGGAAAAATTAAACTAAATTGAAATGATGGCTCTATTGGAGATCATTTACTAATGTAAGCAATGTTCACAAAAGGACTAAAAAAAGGAAGAGATATTGAATGAATTACACTCTTTTCTTCAAAGTTAATTGACAACTGAACGTGCAGCTGTGACTAATACCAATAACTTTTTGGAATACAAAACTAAGTGTAATGCCTCAAATACAGGCGTTATGATACTCAATCATCAAGGATAATTTAGTATACTTATCCATTAAAATTAGTTCTGTCTGATCATATATCCAGAAACATTTTAGAAATAAACTCAAAAGAGGAGCTCGAACAAAAGAACCTTTTCTCACTTATCAGCAAAGCCTCGGAACTCAAGCTCAGATAGATCCTCAAAAATAATTGTTTATTGTAAACTGAATAAACTAAGGGTTGTTTTGATATTGCGATCTACTCAGACAGAAATCGAAAGAAAAGTCTTAAGTACTTGAATTAAATGGCACAAGTACCTTTGAAAAAGAAGATTAAAAAGAATATGACTGAAAGTAAATATGCCTATTAATCATTTCTTAGATGTGAAATAATTGTAAAAGGAACAAATGTTAATGGCAAAGTATTTAAAACCAATCAAAGTTACCATGCTGAAAGTCAATGTTCAAATTCATCAAGACTTTATTGAATCGTTCGCAGATTCAAATGATATAATTTTAAGTAACTTAGATGTTTTGGCTTAAACAAATGCAAATTAGTTGGTCATTTGTGAAGTCAGAGAGTTAGATTCCCATCTAGGATTAACAGTTTAAGAATTGCTCTCGGATCCTTACATCTCTAAACATGAAAGTATTCAAATAATTTAAACGTAGTTAAATGGAACAGAAGAGTAAGAAAGTTTAAAGGACAAATTTCAGATGACGAGTATGAACTTTGATGTATTATTTGTGTAATTTATAAACTGTTTAAAACTTAAGTATAATCATTTGTCACATTATAATCAAGACATGTTAAAAATGAAATTAATTCTACAAAAATACTTGATCACTTTTTAAACTAAATTATCAAAAAATGGGAACAATGGGGATCGAACCCATGACATTAAGATCTTCAGTCTTACGCTCTCCCAACTGAGCTATACTCCCAAAGTTAATATAATTATGCTTAATTCATTAATGAACTAGATGAAGATATATTGGTGAAAATACTGTGAAGTGGATTTTATACTGAAAATGAAATTTCAGTTAAAATGTAGGTAAGTTATATTATTTGTTTTTAGGGTAATTGTAAGATGACGATTTAATTAAAATCTAGTTAATTTGTTTAAATAAAAATACTATATTTTCTGAATTATTGTGGTTATCAAAACGATTAAAATACATGAATAATCCATTATAATTAAATTAGTAATGAATCAAAAAATTTGGGTTAAGATACCCAAGAATATTAACTTAAACAGCCACCCACTGATGAAGTTCACCCTAAATAAGTAGAATTATAAGCAAAGAGTGCTATATTGTTTTAATCAATATATATTGTACGGAAAGGTGTGTATAAAATATTTAATGAAAGGTTGGATGTGTCCCCAAAAAATACCTTAAATTAGATTTCGATACCAAGTTTGAGATACTCTACTCTTAGAAAAGTCGGAATGGGGATGAGGACTGCTTGAATTAGATAATAGGCATCTCATTTAATTTGGATCGTGAAAATAGGATAATTAGTTAAAAATTAGGAGGAGGGGAGATGTAAATCAAAGAGTTAAGAGATTTTTTGAGATCGAGGATAAATTAGTACAAATTTCATGATTAGTTCAGAGTTTTGAAAAAAATAGGAAAAGGCAATTTTGCATCAGTATAAACGATCAATTAATAAGGTTTATTTTATAGAAAGAATTGAAGATGGGGAATAATTCGCAGTCAAAGTATTTTCAAAATAAGCTGCCTATGGTGAAGAGAATGGAAAGGAGTCAATTTTAAATGAAATCAAAATTATGAGGGAGTTAAATAATGAGCATTTAATGAAATTGAATGATGTCTTTGAAAGTGACAATTTCATTTACATGGTGTTGGAATTGCTATCTGGAGGTTCATTGCTTGATTTGATTGGGCAGAAAAAGTTATTTCAATTGTAAGAAATCTAACAGTTACTTGGAGGCCTCTTGTTGGGATTAAAGGAAATGCATCAAAAGGAGATTATGCACAGAGACATCAAATTAGAAAATATTCTATTCAAATCATAGAAGTAAATTGAAGAACTATTATTAGTGAATTACCATCAGTAGTGATAGCAGACTTTGGGTTGGCTACTCATGTTAATCAAAATAAATATTTATACTATAGATGTGGAACTCCAGGTTACGTGGCTCCAGAAGTAATTAATAACAAGGATGGAAAATTAAAATACTCATCCATTTGTGATATATATAGTCTGGGTCTAGTTTTTTACATTTTACTATCCGGAAGACCAGCATTTCCAGCTAAAACATATAGAAGAATGATCAAGCTAAACCGAGAGGCTGTGATTGATTTTTCTATAAAATAATTTGAAAACTTACCAGATGATGCGATGGATCTGTTGAAAAAAATGTTAGAAAAGGATCCTAAATAAAGGATAGATGTTTCGACTTGTTTAAATCATTCTTTCATCAGTGATGTTGCTAAGAAGATGGAGGAGACTGAAATCAATGAAGATAGCGATAATGATTTGGGTTAAACTGATGAGAGATCTGATGTTGGGAGAAGGATCAATTAAATTAATCAACAGTATAATCAAAGATTATTTTAGATATTTTGTATTTGAAGCAAGTAAACATGTGAATTCTCCAAATTCATCATCAGATGATTCTAATGAAAATATCTTATAATCCGCGACAAAAAGACAAAAGGAAATTGATTCAACACTATTCCTTTCAGGTCAATCACCTTCATTCAAAGCCAGAATTGAATCAATTGGAAGTGTTCATTCTATTGATATTTACTCACCATAATTAAGTCATCATTAATCTCCAGTAGTTAAATAGTCTAAATTTGGTTTGAATAGAGAGAAAAGTAAATAAACTATTCTCAAACGTATCACAAACAATTGATTTTAATGTATTAGTGAATTAATTATATTATATCATTTTTCTAACTTAAGTTTTGAGGATGAAGATTAAGTACTTTATTAAGTAAACCTTATATTTTCTAATTCTATTAATATTCAGTTTCTTTGAAAAACTCAAATAAAATAATTAAACAATTTAGTATTACAGAGATTAAGAAATATGGAATTAAATAATGTTGCTAAAAGGACTGCACAAGACTCACTTAATGAAGTTATAGAAATTGTTTCTGGAAAATATTTATATATCGCGTAAAATTGGTAATGATAGGTTCGAAGTGTTGAAAATCCAATATCATGGTAAGAAGGATTTAGCATCAATATCCAATTAAATTTCTTTGACTGTTACGGTTTATGGGTAGTTATTTGTGTTAGAAAATATTAGGTGAAGATGTTAAAAATAAAGGTATGTACCCCAGGAAAACTATCCATTTATTAGAAATTTATAAAGTTTAAACAGTAAAGTGAATAATACGAAGGCAACAGGGTTTAGACCCTTTCAAATAGAGGGAGATTCATAAGAATGCAGCATAGATTAGAAACAGAATTTAAAAGATTAGCAGTCACTTTTTAAATTTTCAACTAAGAAGAAATTGATTATGTTTCATAAGTAGTATCTAAGGATAGAGATTTCAAAATTGAAGGTTCTAGAATTTTCAATAATATAAATCGAAATGATATTATATATTATTATTTAATTATTTAATATAATGATTTAACCATAAGAAGATAATAGAAATATTAAATTATATTGCTTAACTTGCAGGAATAATAAGAATTGTTATTTTGCCAAAAGAGTTAAGAATAGTTTAACTTTAGCAATATGCGAAGATTGTTATTAGAAATTATCTAAGGATAAGGATGAATATATTAACATGAAGGATTACAGAAATTATCAATTAGAATTACTAAAAATTTCATAACCTTTATTATATTATTTTTCTGAAATAAGTAGCAAAACATATGATAATCTTATTTTAACAGATCAGTAGAAGTCTACCTTTAAAGAGTATAATGAGAAATATAATTAAATTGATAAAATGTTAAGGGAAGTAGAAAATGGAAGTTCAGAATCTATTTTGAAGTTATTGTTTTAATTTCAAGAGACTTAAGACAAATTCCACTATGATTTATTAATACTCCTCAAGTTTGAAAAGTAAATAAATTTAGTGGAAAAAATTGATATCAATAGATTTAGAAATGAATAGGATATATATTTTGGACATAATTTTCAGAATTTTCTCTAAAAGTTTTTAACAAAATCTATGTAAAATGAAATAAACAAAAAACTTTAACAAATCATCGGTAATTGCATTGATTTTCCTCTTTTTTTACACTTAGTTGGTGATAAATTCAATGATACCTCATAAAGCGAGTTTGTTAAATAAAATTATTATGGATATCTCAATAATGAAAATTAAAAAGAAGGACTTGGCTTTTGGAATTCAAATAATTAATTATTTTATGGCATATTTTATGAGGATATTTTTCTTTGGGGAATCAAAGTTATTATTTATTCACAAACTTAATTCACCTTATTCAAAGGTTTCTTCTCAAAATGCAAGGAAAAAGATGGACAAAATTATTTACTCAATGGAACTGGAGAAATGACTTCAACAGATGAGAATTGGGGTTGGCATGAATATCAAGGGGGATTCAGAGACGAAAAGAGATAAGGAGAAGGTACATATACTTGGAAGTCAAGGGATAATAAGGAAGCCAAATATACTGGATATTGGTTAAATGATTAATATCATGGTTAGGGCACTCTAGTCATACCAGATTAAAATATAACTATAGAAGGAGAATTTAACTTTGGAGTTCCAATTTACCAAAGTTGTGAAATAACAGGCAAAGACATACCACGATAAGTTTTGAGTAACTATCTAGAATAAAAAAATAAATAGACTATAGAGAACAAATTTCCTTTATAACAATAGCCTTAGATGAAATTGAACATTGATGACATTTAAAAAACACAGATATTTTCAACATTTAGCCAAAGTTTAACCCCTTAAAACTAATAAACAGCATCTACTTTTTAATAAACTTAACAAAAAATAAATTAAACAAATCAAAAACATTTTTTGATTAAATCGACCTAAAATCAACCAAACTAATAATAACAATGAGTATTAATGAATTAAAAGTTAACAGATATTTTATATTACATTGATATACTCATAAATCTAAACGTTTCCCTATTTTTTCTTGAAGTTAGACTTCTGTTAATGTCTACATCTCTTCATAAAATTAATTAAAATCCATGTTTATGTCTTTAAATTCTAAATATGGATTTAAGCAGATAACTAAAAACCACCCTAATTATAGTAAATCTTTGTAAGCAGAATCAGTGTCTTTTGTTTGTTTGATGACAGTTTTAATGGTTTCTAAACTTTCTTGCACTACTTATTAATACAATTATTAAAAGAAGGTATTTTAATCAAAATTAACATCTAAGACTAACTTAATTTTCGTAGCTCTTTTATTATCAGGTTATGCTAATTCCTTTTCTATTATTTATTTTTCTTTCTTATAAATTTCTAAATAAAAATCTTCTGTATGCTTAATATCATTTTTGGTGACCGTCAATATCTTCTTATATTCCTGGCTGATTAAATATCTTCCCCAAGTCTCTCTATCAAATTTTTCTGGGTTCTTTGACATCAATTAATCAGACATTCTTTTGAGATGCACATTTTAGTTTTTGGAGATACAAAATATAGTCGTATAATAGAGTTCCTAACTCAATTTCAAAATTCCTTGATGTGACATCTTAATTACCTTTTGGATGACATAGTTAAAAAAGAATGCAATATTTCTTTCAAATAAAAAGTATGTATTATATTTTAGCATGGCCTTGCGTCTTTTTTGCTCAGCATCGTATTGATTGATAATTTGTAATCCCTAATAATGAAACACGGAATACTTTTTCATTATTAATATCGTCAAGTGACTACTTTCCATCATCAGTCTAAAGAGATTAAGGAGAAGAAGGTTCTTGAATGATCTATTCAGGTTAATCAAGATATCCGACAACTAAATTCATTTCCATATATAATTTGTTCAAACTCTCTGATCGAGATAATTCATCCTTTTCTTTCATCAAATATTCTAAATTATTTTTTATTTATGCTTCTTAGATCTGAATAATTTCATGATGAAAGATTTGTTCCCATGAGAACCTATCCTATTTATAGTGAAGATTGAATTACTTTTTCTGACACAACCAACATATGTTTTAGCAATTGCTTTATCTTATCGCTTCTAACAGGAGCATCTGGGATTGTTAAGGCCGTTTTCTTTATATTTTGCAGTAGATTATATTGATTATCTCCATCCCATGGCGGTTTGCCATAAAGCATCTCGAACAACATAATCCCCATGGACCAAACATCGCATTTCGAAGAGAAGGGCTAACCTTCCAGAATTTGTGGAGCCATGTATAGAGGAGATCCAACTCTTGAAAAGTAAGCAGGATCTATTGTTAATAGAGATATGAATTACCATTCATTCCAGTATCAATAACTCTAGCAAAACCAAAATCTGTAATTTTAGCTACTCCTTTATGCAATAATATGTTGGCTGGCTTGATGTCTCTATGTATTATTTTAAGTTGGTAAAGTGTTCGAAATCCTTCAACAAGATGCTTCAAGAAAATTACTGCTTCAACCTGATCAAAGTAAATACAATAATACTTCACTGAGTCTTCTGCCATATTTAGTTGACAAATACTTTTTCAAATCTCCATCGTGACAATATTCCAAGAATAAGTACAAATAATGGGGTGTTCGAGCAACATCATATAATTTTACAATGTGAGGATTATTAGCTGATTATAAAATTGAAATTTCTCTTTTGATATGTTCCACCATCTTGGCCGAATCCTTGATACTCTATATGACTATTCACATATTCATACTGCTATTGAGATTGCTTTCACTGCAACTTGTTTGGTTTCATCATTTTTCTTAAAACCTCTAAAGACGGTTCCAAAGGCTCCACTTCCTAATTTCTTATTGACAATAATGTATTTGTCAATTTATTTAGTAGTCCAATGTTCAGACATTTATATGTATATTTATAATATTACTGTTTTATAGTTTTCTTATTTTTATAAGTTTTGCAAATTTCAATTCGAAACCTACATCTAATGATTTAATAAGTTAATGTATTTATTATACTGTATAGATATTAATCTACTCAATTGTCAGATCATTCTTTTGGCAAGATCATTGATGAGATCTTCTCTGTTTCCCCAATCTCCTTGATTGATGAATGATTTTCTCTTAGCAATGAATCCTCCTCTTGGTCCTCTCAATTTAAATGCCCTATTGTATTGATAACTTCATTTTCATACCATAAAAATCTGTTTGCTTCTTTGAAATGTGGTCCCACTGTAGTGATCTCATGGATAAGATCTTCAATGCCGTGAATGCCTAATTTTCCAAGTTATTAATCAATAATTGTGTTTTATGTCAATGGAATTCTTTGACCATTAACTTTGGCATATCCTCTCTTGTAAATCAAATTCTTAATCACTGTTCTTGATGGATATCCATAGGTGATGTATGGCTCTACTTTTCTGATCATTTCAATGGTTGCTTTGTTGATTCTAACAAATGCAGCATTATGCAATTATCTCAATTTCAAAAGTCTTAGGGTTTGTCTCACCTATGGGTTCAATGTGTTGATACTAAAATTAATCTTCAATTTTCATACCCTCTAATTCTAATGATAAGCATCAACTTAGCCTCAGCTGGAACATAAAATCCTCCTTCACTCTTTGCCTTACGAATGCTATCAACTAAACTCTTTTCGGATGCCTTGTATTCTGCTTCATAAGCTTGGGCATTCTTCTCCAATTAAGCTCTTCTAACTTTGTTTTATCCCAATCTCTCTGCTCTTCTCTTGACAACAAGGTCTCTTAATTTTGAATCTCTTTAAGTTTTCTTGACAATACTCTCAGGCACTTTTTATCTAAATTATTAGAATTGCATACTCCACTTGGATTTAAGCTTTCTTTTACGACATTTTAAAGAATATTTAAAATCTTTAATTTTAAAATCAAATCACTTTTAATTTGTGACAATTTATTTTTTATAGATAGAGATCCATTTATTCGCAATATAATTAAAAAAGATATTTCATGTTCATTAGGGCTATTGCTGCTTCCCGAACAAACTTTCTAATACCCTATAAGGTCCCCTCTAGTCTATGAACTAGTTCAATTTTAAATGACTTTTATTGTACTCTCTAACATCAATCGTCCCAATCATATTCTTAAGATACTTCTCCAAGTCCAACAATTCTTTATCCTCCTTGTTGTCGTAAAATGGAATGATTGGAATACCATTATCCACCTACCAGGCATAAGAGTACGAAGCATTGTCAATCAAAGCTACTTAACTCAGGGGTCTATTGGTGTTGTCACAGAAAATCTTCAAGTCCTTTGTATACAACGAGTTGTTTGTCAAAGTACAACTCTCACGATACAAACGATGACTTATGATATTCTACTCCGGATCCAAAAAATTACAGACCTAAGCATATTAATTTCTATTACTTTCTCTGCATAGCAATTATGGGATGCTGTGAAAATTATAATTTCAAAACTTTTCGATAAGTTCCTCAGCAATTCCTTGGCATAAGGACGAATATTTATTCCAGCTTTTACGACCTGATTCTTTGAGACGTTTATATCCAAGATCACATCGCAAGGTATGGACGGATTCTCATTGCAATGTACTAAAGTTTCATCCAAATCAAAGAATAGTGTTATTTGCTCTATAATATTAAACTTAAATTTACATTAACACTTTTTAGTCAGCTTATTTGATCTATTGTAATCATTGTTATTTTGGGGAAAAAATCTATTATTTAATCCTTAATAGGTTTGGTGGAAATGTTCTCGATAAATTCGAGAAAAATAATCTGATCCGTTGTTGTCAAATGCTTTTTACAACTTACTTAAATAATAAATTTCTATTCTTTTGTTTTGGCTTGATGATCGGGGCTTCGAAGTAGGACTTTAGATTTAGAAGGTTGAAGTTCGAGACTATGGAGTAAGGGAATATGGCTTTAGTTGAGAAGGAATTTCAATCGTTGGATTGATTGCCATCATCTTCTTTTTAAAGGGAGATTAACCAATTTTAGATTCTACTCTTGTAACCAATTTATTCAATAACACTTCCGTATCAATAGATTTTGGGATTCTCTTTTCTTTGATCTTGTTTTTGAGAGCCTCATTATTTAACAAATGCGCTTATCCATAATCTGGGGCTTTGGATTAACTCAAAAATATTCCAGTTGGCGAATCGGAATGTTTACTGGATTGAGGAAATATTTTTGTCTTCTTCAAATCTAAAATTTGAGAATTTGTAAATCTTCCATGTCTTGACATTTTAGACCCATTTCGTGTTAAACTCATTTAATTATATAAATAATTCAGTAATTAATATTTTTATTTACTAAAATAAATATATATTTGATCTTCAATCCCTTATTCTGCATTTTTAAATTAGATATGAACTATTCATTCACTCTCTAAAATATTCTGAATATTATTATTGTATTAATTTATATTTTATAATTTTAGAATTATTTTAGAATAATTATCAAATAATTATTACTTATCTCTAACCAATCAATTAAAAAATAATACTGTTTTCCTCCCTTCCATTTTTATGGGAGGAAAACAAAATATTAGATATATTTGACACACCACTTTCACAAAAGGTGCCAGGTCAATTACATCATTGATTACATGATGGAGAATTATATGTAACTTATGTGCATTGTTTTAAGATATACATGTAAATTAAGTTTGAAATAATAAAATGTTAAACTTTTCATTAGTTTTGTTTTTATATTAAATAATTGAATACGATTAAAATGGGATGTGTAACAAACAAAGAATAAGACATTAAGCAATTTAATATCGAAATACCAAACTCATGTACTTTAGGAAAATATTTAAGATAATCATACGACAATATAAACAGAAGCAGATCTGTCTGATTTTTAGGACTAATTCTTATAAATTGGGATGAATGTATGTGGTTTGGGCGAATTTCTTCCCAAAGTTTAGGAAGTGTATGATTAGCTTGGGGAATTATTCTAAAATATTTAAGGCCAGTATTTGCTTATGCCAGACCAAAGCATATATTTTGGATAAGTAATCAATGGAAAACGATAAGGTATTGGAAAATAGCATTGGCCAAAGGAGGGGAACTTATTAGAAGGGTATTGATATAAATTTTCAATCTTTAGGACTTGGGTTGATAATTAATTGACTGGAAGAGCTCGGATGATATATCCAAATGGAGATTAGTAAATAATAAATATACATATAGTTTTGTTGGTAACTTTCTCAATAATATTGCTAATGGATTGGGAAGATTTGTAAACTCTAAAAAATAAGTGTGTGGATTTTGGTTGAATAATAAATTAACTGGAGAGGGAACTGAAATTAGGAAAAATGGAACGATATATAAAGGACAGTTTAATGAAGGGAAAATTTAAGGTTATGGCCAATTTGAGTATGCAAATAAGTGCATTTACAAAGGAAGTGTGCTTAAAGGAAAGATGCACGGAAAAGGGGAATTAATTTTTAATGATAATACAAGATACGTAGGGGAATTCAAAGCCAATTGCATTTAAGGAAGTGGAAATTATGAAGCTGGTATTTCAATAACAGGATGGGTAACCTATTTTAACATTCTTATAGTTTCATTCCAAATTTGAAAACTAAACCCTATATATATACTTTTTTCGATCCGAGACTCCTGTACTTATTGATAGCCAATATTGTACTCTAATCGAAAAATAGTTAGAACAATTTTTTGATTGATTTAAATTATAACTTTTCTATTAAAGATTATTATTAATCATTTCTATTATAAACCATAAATCTTAATAAAATTAGTATTTGAATATAGAATGCTTAAGTAACTATGGGATTATAATCAATATTATCGAAAGGAAATAAACAAATAATATCTGCGTAAAATAATTAGGTAGTCGATTTCATGATTACCTCAGGTTTAGATATGATTGATATTAGAATAATAAAGTAATTAAAGTATTTTACAGAAATGAAAAGATAAACAAATAATGTCTGATTGTATTGATTTTCTTCAATTTAATAAGCTATAGTAAAGTTCAAAAAGATTATCTGAGCAATTTAACGTAAAATATGTAAAGTTAGAAAAGTTTAATTTTCTAAAATTAAATTTACATATTATCTCTAATTAATGAATTTCGTACAAGAAATCTTTAAGAATTTATTACAATTTAAAAAAAAGTCACTTATCCTCTGTCCATTATTAAAGTAACAAAATTAGTATTTAAAAAATTTTACAAATCAACTTCTGAATATTGACTAAACAAAATTTGATAATAATAAAATAATATTTTGAAATTTATTTTCGTATGGAACTTAGACAAGGTATTTGCATATCGTCATGCTAGATATACATTAAGTGTTGGAGAAACTCAAATCAGATAAGGATATTAGAGGTGAATATTGTTATTTACATTAGAATGGGATTTAGGATGGATGATTAATTTAAAAAAGCAAGAAAAGTAGAAGTTGAGAATATAACTTCATGATAACATTTCTAAATTCTTTTTAATAATATTCTTTGGTATTAAATTTAAATTCTAAGATTAATAAATAAATTATGTTAACATTTGATTTTTACTGAAATCATATGTATAAATAATCAGTTTGATTCTTGATGTCTGTTTCATTTGAATCCATCTAAGAATTTTCTTCTTTCTATTCAGATGATAATATTTTGATATTAAACTAAAGTTATTCTGAATTTATGGTGTTTGACACTTCTAATGAGCCTATTTAATTCAATAGATTGCCTCCTGTATTATCAACAATCAACTTTTATTATAAGTTTACATTGTAATGTTTTATATAAAACATATTTGATTCAAACTTTGAGCTGACTCCCAAAATAGCAACCTAAATAGATTAAATTATTTACATTATTTTATACTGTGCAGGATACTCTATCTGAATCAGTAAAATCATGGTATTCAGATATTCCGCCGTAAGAATATACCATCCTCTTATCGACTACGGAATTATCAGGTAGTTCAAAAAATAGAAATATTTTTTTATCATTTTATCTGTAAGGAATTATAGCAATTTGAGAATAGTTATCAATCCACATTCCAGGTAATGTTTAAGCATCATAATATCGACTTAATGCATAATGATAGGTGAATGAAGCAAGTTTGTAATTATAAGTGTCATAAACCAATCTAAATTTGTAATTCAAAGATTATGATGTAAATATCATATGCGCGTATGTGGTCTGTTTTGTATATGTTGGAACATCAGTAAAATAAAAATCATTGAATTCCTTCTAAATTATTTCTCCTCCTGCATTGAGAATTTCCTAATAGACATTTAAACTCACTTTATAGGTCAACGCAGAATTAAAGATTCTTAACACTCCATTTGACATTAATCCAAGAATATATGTATAACATGGGTTAGTACTACTGGAATGATAATGCAATAATGTTTTCACGACATATTCACCATAAGATTAAACCGTATTTATCTAATGAGTATAAGTATAACTAGCTGTGTGTTTACTATCATCGAAGGAAGCATCGAATACCCGAATAAAAGTATCCATACTTTTAAGAACTTTTGGGTGAGCATCAACTATAACTAAGTATTTATAATAATAGCTCATCTAATATATATAGCGGAGGCTTGTTGTTAAATCTGAATATTTTATTATATTCCCACATGTTGATTCGTTATCACACCAAATAGTTACTATTTAGTAGTTTTTTGAATTACGACATGCTACCATCAAATGGTTATTATATTTCTACACTTTCTCACATTTATAATCAGTTGATGTTGAAATTACTATGGACTTAAAAAATGAATTTGTGCTGTTATATATTCTAATTGCCTGCAAATTTGATGTAGATACTAATAATATTCTAAGATTATCTGATCCACGTTCTATTTAATCAACTATATTTAAGTCGTCTCCGTATTCCTATTTAAATAAACTTAATGGTTAGATAGCATTGATATTTTTCCCCTAACCACATTATTAACATTAGATTAAATAGTTAATTATTGTTCCTACCATACTTAAAGTAATTTCATCTTTTGTCCACTTTTAATTTGAAATGTTCACATTGGTCTAAAGGAACTTGATTTAAGATTTTGTCTGATACAAAACAATAGCTTAACTGAATTACACACTTGGGTTATTTTTTAGATTTGATACAGTTAAATTTAATCTGAATTTATTAACCCATTGATCTGTTTAATATTCTGGAGCCACTTAATAATAATAAGTTTAGTCAATCCATTCGACATTATGGTTTTCTCCATCATTTAAATAGAAAATATAATGATTAAAACCTGCGGCAGCCAGTTAAGTATCAGAAATAAAGAAACTCTGTTTTTTTGGTGTCAGTACTTTTATCAAGGAATCTCTTAAAGGCTACAATGGCTTGTAGATCAAAATGACTGATGAATTATTATTGTCTGGATCATATGCTGCAATATATAACAATCCAGAATCGCTACTACTTACCATTGTCATAGAATCTTAAATTTAGTATCTATATGTAGGTAGCTCTTTCATTTTGAAGATATTACAATAATTTGAAAAATCATATTCTGTTAAGTAAGTTATTGTGCTTGTATGAACTACTGAAATAAATGAATCCTCACCGATGGCTACGTCAATAATAGATTTTCCATAAGTTAAAACATTGACGATTGCTAGTTCTTTGTGATAATCTGCAATTAGAATATTATCATCATTAATTATGAAGAGGATAGTAGGATGATATTTAGAACTACCTACTACTTTTCTAATTTTCCAACTACCATAAAATCCTAATGAGTTTACTATGCTCTAAGTCACAGAGTAATTTTATTTAGTATCAATATTCCAGATGTCCACTTATAGATTATTTAGGATTATATATAATCTGTTTGCAACAACACTAATAGATGTTATTGTATTTGAGAATTAATTATATTTGAAGTTATATTGACTCTAGACATCTTTTTAGGAGATTGAGTACATTCCAACTGTATAAGTATTTTCAACTATAAAAACATAGAAAATCTCTGTTTTAACATAACATTAGAAATTTGAGTTACTCAATTCTATTTTTGCTGAAAAGTCACATAATTAACGCAAAAAGATTTACTTTTTGATCATGATATAGTCTGTTGAAAGATGTAGTGAGAATTTCTAGTTGATGATTCTAAGGGATAATGCGATTTTTAGTCATCCTAACGAACGATCAATTGAAAAAGTTGAGATTTGCTAAGGAATGAGAAAAATGATCGCATA
>NW_001799366.1:3345-16859 GCF_000165425.1 Paramecium tetraurelia | reverse complement strand
CCCCTTAAAACCCCAACCCCAAACCCAAACCCAAACCCCAACCCCTTTCACAACCCCAAACCCAAACCCAACCCCAACCCCAACCCCAAACCCCAACCCCAACCCCAACCCCAAACCCAAACCCAACCCCCAACAAAAAAAGAAAACGCCACGGCCACAGACAAAACACAAAAAGAACAAGCAAAAGAGGGCAGCACCGCAAAAAACACACGAAAAAACGAAAAGAACAAAAACAAAACAACCACGAAGAACAACAACCGCAAACACAAAAAGAAGGCAAAAAAAAAAGGAGAACAAAGAAAAGAAACAAGAGAGCCAAATTATATTGATGTTGCAGAATTTATTAACGATTTTATTTTGGCAAACGATTGGTAAAATAGAAACTAAGTGTTCAGATGAAAAGATGAATGGATAAAAAATCTGCTGGATTAATTTAAGCTATCCTGAGATAAAAAATAAGTAAAAACATAGTATTGAATTCATACTATTGAAATAAAAAAAGACCACCTTTAGAAGTAATAAATTGTTACATGGTAATACAAGGAAATGCAGGAAAGCAAAACTAGAGTATCATGAAATAGAGAAGTATCTACCAGGGACAGAACTTCAAAGTCTTCAAATTAAAAAACTCTTTTTTTAATCTTTACCTTAGAGATGTCTTGATCATAAAATACTATGTGAAATTAAATTCCATTTAATCATATTTATGTTAAAATCTAGCTTGTCAGAAGATCTAATATATAACGCTGTGCAAAAATTGTCATAATCAAAGTAGATTATATATTTATTAAGAGTTGGAGAATAAAAACTAAAACTAAAAATAGAAGATAACTTATTTTATAAATATAAATATTTATCATTAATGGAAGTCTTACAATATTGAATGATAATTAGAATTATCTAAATTAGTTTTGGTGTGGCAGTTTTGTGCTTTTAGTACTAATTCATTTGATAAATTAAAACATTTCTCAGCTTCTTCCAATCTATTCATTTTTTATAAAATTTAAGCTAAAAAATTATACATATTAATTGATACCCTTTTTGTAGTAATAGTCAGAATTTTCTGGGTTTTTCAATATTGATAAATTATAATTTTTCAGAGCTTCTTCTAATCTATTCAATTTTTATAAAACACAAGCTAAGAAATTATACATATTAATTATACCTTTGTTGTTGTAATATTCAGGATCTTCTGGGTTAATCTAAATTGCTAAATTATAATTTTTCAAGGCTTCTTCTAATCTATTCATCTTTTCTAAAACACTTGCTAAGAAATTATAAAAATAAATGATACCTTTTTAGTTGTAATAGTGAGAAACATATGGCTTTATTTAAATGGCTAAATTATAATTTTTCAAAGCTTCTTCTAATCTGTTCATACTATTTAAGATTGCAGCTTATAAATTATTCATATGAAATTATACCTTTGTTGCTGTAATAATCAGCATCTTCTGGGTTTTTCTAAATGGCTAAATTATAATTTTCTAAGGCTTCTTCTAATCTGTTCAAACTATTTAAAACAAAAGCTAAAAATTTTGCATATTAAATTATACCTTTGTTATCATAATAATAGGAAATTTATGGGTTTTTCTAGATTGCAAAATCATAATATTTCATTTTTTTTTTTAATCTATTCAAACTATCAAAAACATCAGCTAAGAATTATATATATTAAATTAAACCTTTATTATAGGAATATCTTGAATCTTTTGAGTTTTTCTAAATTGCTAAATCATAGTTTTTTAAAGCTTCTTCTAATCTGTTTAATTTATTTAAAATCTCCTTATTAAGCTCTAAAAATAAAACAACAGCTAGGAATTATACATATAAAATTATACCTTTGTTGATGCAATAATCAGCATCTTCTGGGTTTCTTCTAAATGGCTAAATTATAATTTTTTAAGGCTTCTTCTAATCAGTTCAAACTATTTAAAACAAAAGCTAAAAATTATGCATATTTAAATTATACCTTTATTATCGTAATATTATGAAATTTTATGGGTTTTTCTAAATGGCTTAATTATAATTTTGCAAAGCTTCTTCTAATCTGTTCATACTATTTAAAACATTAGCTTTGAAAATTATATAGATTAGCTATTACCTTTGTGAGAAAAATAGTCGGAATTTTCTGGGTTTTTTTAAATTGCTAAATCATAATTTTTCAAAGCATCTTCAAATCTATTCATTTTATTTAAAACAAAAGCTTAGAAATTAGATTTATTCAATTATACCTTTGTTGCTAAAATATTCAGAATTTTCTGGGTTTTTCTAAATTGCTGTATCATAGGTTTTCAAAGCCTCTTATAATCTGTTCATTTTATTTAAAACATTAGCTTATAAATTATAAATTATACCTTTGTTGTTAAAATAGTCAGAATCTTCTGGTTTTATCGAAATTGCTGAATTATAATTTTGCAAGGCTTCTTCAAATCTGTTCAATTTTTCTAAAACACTAGCTAATAAATTATATTTATTATATAATACCTTTATTATTAAAATAATCAGAATTTTCTGGGTTATTCTAAATAGCTAAATTATAATTTTCCAAAGCCTGTTCTAATCTGCTCATTTTACTTAAAACATTAGCTTAGAAATTATAGGTATCAAATTATACCCTTGTTGTAGTAATATCTTGAATCTTCGGGACTTTTCTAAATTGCCAAATTATAATTTTCTAAAGCTTCTTCGAATCTGTTCATTTTAGTTAAAATGGTAGCTAAAAATTATACATATTAAATTATGCCTT
Organism: Paramecium tetraurelia; assembly: GCF_000165425.1. Taxonomy (NCBI): domain Eukaryota; phylum Ciliophora; class Oligohymenophorea; order Peniculida; family Parameciidae; genus Paramecium; species Paramecium tetraurelia. The sequence continues at coordinate 14,113 of NW_001799366.1, read as the reverse complement.
TGTTATTGTAACCTTTTGGATCTTCTGGGTTTTTCTAAATGGCTAAATTATAGTTTTCTAAGGCTTCTTCTAATCTATTCATTTTATTTAAAACAATTGCTATGAAATTATAAATAATAAATTCAATTATACCTTTGTTGGTAAAATAATCAGGAATTTTCTGGGTTTTTTTAAATGGCTGAATCATAATATTCCAAAGACTCCTCTAATCTATTCATTTGATTTAAAAGAATAGCTTAGAAATTATCAATTCAAATATACCTTTGTTGTAGTAATATCTCTAATCTTCTGGGTTTTTCTAAATGGCTAAATTAAAATTATCCAACGCTTCGTCTAATCTGTTCATTTTATTTAAAATCATTGCTAATTAATAATAATTATTAAATTATACCTTTATTGTTGTAACCTCTTGGATCTTCAGGGTTTTTCTCAATTACTAAATTATAAATTTCCAAAGCTTCTTGCAATCTATTCATTTTATCTAAAATACTAGCTAAGTAATTATAAATTTTAAATTATACCTTTGTTGTTAAAAAAGTCAGCATATGCTGGATTTTTATAAATTGCTGTATTATAATTTTCCAAAGCTTCTTCTAATCTGTTCATTTTATTTAGATTGTTAGCTTAGAAATTATGCATATTATTATGTACCTTTGTTGTAGTAATAATACTAATCTTATTCATTTTTTTAAATTGCTAAATTGTAATTTTCTAAAGCTTCTTCTAATCTATTCATTTTATTTAAAATAGCAGCTAATAAATTTACACATATAAATTATACCTTTATTGTTGTAGGAGTCAGAATTTTCTGGAGAAATATTAATTGCTAGATCAATATTTTCCAAAGCCTCTTCTAATCTGTTCATTTTTTCTAAAACACTAGCTAAGAATTAAAATATAAATTATACCTTTGTCATTGTAATAGTGAGAATTTTCTCCTTATTTCTGAATTGCTAAATTATAATTTTTCAAAGCTTCTTCTAATCTGTTCATTTTTTCTAAAACTTTAGCTACAAATTCATTATATTAAATGATACCTTTGTTGTTGTAATAGTGAGAATTTTCAGGGTTTTTCTAGATTGCTAAATTATAGTTTTCTAAAGCTTCTTCTAATCTGTTTATTTTTTCTAAAACATTTGCTTATAAAGTATTTATAAGAAATTATACCTTTGTTGTTGTAATAATTAGAATTTTCAGGGTTTTTCTAAATTGCTTAATCATAATTTTCTAAGGTTTCTTCGTATCTGTTAATTTTATTTAAAGCTTTTGCACAATGATTTATAACTATAATAAATACCTTTGTTGTAGTAATATCTTGAATCTCCTGGATTTTTCTCAATTGCTAAATTATAATTTTCTATAGCCTCTTAAAATCTGTTCATTTTTTCTAAAACTTTTGCTACAAATTCCATATATGAAATTATACCTTTGTTGTTGTAATAGGGAGAATTTTCTGGGTTTTTCTAAATTGCTAAATTATAGTTTTCTAAAGCCTCTTCTAATCTGTTCATTTTTTCTAAAACATTAGCTTAAAAATTGTTTATGTAAAATTATACCTTTATTGTTGTAATAATTAGAATTTTTTGGGTTTTTCTAAATTCCTAAATCATAATTTTCTAAAGTTCCTTCTAATCTATTCATATGATTGAAAATCTCTGATTATAATCTGTTCATGTTGTTTTTTACTTTTAAATGATATTCTACCACTTATTTTCTCTTCCTTTATCTAGTTTCATTGTTTTATTCTTTATTTTACTCGGGATATAATGGAATATTTTCATCGTTAGCTATTACATCTTTTTTTTTATTCTGCGATAATAAAGCACATTTGATTTTTTCTGACTTTTCCAACCCAATTAATCTTAATTTATTGTTGAATCCTAAAATTCCATAACAGTACTAAATTGAAGCTGAATATCATAAATTTTTATATACCTATCTTGTACTTTTAGAATTCCTTAGAAATATACATCCTTAATTTTATTAAATATTATTCTGTTTAAATAAATTAATTATTTCATTCGATTTTTTCTAATTATATATTTGATTGAATGAAAAAAAATACACCCCTTCTATGGAATAAAATAACAGTTTCTTCTAGTTTTTAAATCTATTGGGTTTGAATTATATGAAAGAAAGGAGATTGAAAATGAGAGGGTAAAATGTTAGTTGAGCTAAAAGAGATTGAGTAAATTTTTGGATGAGATTGAGAAAATATATATTGTTTTAGTAAGTTAGAGATTTATTGCTCATCAAGGGTTTGGTTCTTGCTACTTCTTACTACTAGTATGGCGCCGTATATGTAGTATAGGTTGGGCAAAGGACTGGTGTCGTAGTAGCTAGGAAGAATTTTTTTTCATTTTTCTACTAGAATGCGTTTACTACCATTATCATTTTTAGATTATATATATTCTTTATATAATATAAACATTATTTAGAGAAAAAGTGACAATAAATTTATGATATTTGTAGGATTTCTTCTTTTGCCATGAAAGCATTTAATAATTTAAGTGGGATTAGGTTTCATTATTAAAAAAAGTGTCAAGAATAAAAGAAAATAAATCTTTGGCATTTACTTAGATATAAATTATTTTCCCTTTTAACACCAAAAGGAACAATGATTATTATTTTTATATTCTACTGTAATATCTAATATTTTTAAGGCTTATCCAAATTTCCTTTTAAACCTTATTTTAGGATGGAATCAACTAGCTCAAAATTTCAAAATGGAGCACTCGAAACAATTAGTAACTAATCTAAGAATATGAAGAGCAAGTTAAAGTACAATTAGAGTAAGATATTAGTACCAACCAAGTCCTTTTAAGCAGTTTAGGTAGTATACACTAAAAGAATTAATAGGTAAGGGCAATAACATTGCTTTAGTTGTAGTAGTGTTAATAGAACCCAATATATATACAGGATTTAATTCAACTATTAACTGATTTTAAATTGATTATTAAGTCACGATAAATTCTAAACAATTAAAATGAAATCATTTATTAATAAATATTTCTTTATGATTTTCATATTCAATGAATATCTAAACCAAATTTAAATGGATTCTTCCAACATTTTAATTTCAAACTTCCTCCTTGAACAGATATTTTCCATATTGCTTTAATATTTGACAGTCTTGTGATAATTTTCTCTGCTTTAATTCATTACTCCACTACTTCCAACACTACAAATTAATTGATATTAGCCTTTAGCATATAAATTTATCTTACTAAACGTACATTAATCGACTATTTATTTTCTCTTTAAAATTGATTTATTGATAATACAAGGCTTTCTATAATAAAACTATTAATTCTTAAAATTATAAAGATTTTTATCAATTTTTAATATAGTTATTAATAAAAAAGCCAATAGGTTGTAGTTTATCTACAAATTTTTACAAATCAAAATTTTGATATTTTACAGTTTAATACCATCATTTGATTAATTAAAATACTAATCGTTCTGTTATAGAAGAATTGGCTGTTATTATAATGTCATTTAATGCAATTATCTAACCTCAAAAATATTAATTGATATGATAAGAAACTGATACTTGTGTAAATTGTGTATTTTTAAAGTTCTTATTTAATAAAACCTTGTGCAAATAAACTATTATCTATAATAAAATCAAAATATAACTATAATAAATACTTTTTATGTAATTATTTGAAAATTAATATATACTGAAAGTAGGTAATTTTCTCTTGCCCAAATTGATTTTAATAAATATGATTTTCATCTCAAGTCAGTAAAAAATTACAAGAGAAGAAAAAAGAATTTTCGATTTCATTTTTAAGGCATCTTCTATTATTATTATAAGTATCATCAAGTAGTTTAGTGGTAAAACATTGCTCTCTAGCAGTAAAGATCCGAGTTCAAGTCTCCGGGTTGGTGATTTTTTTAATTTTAATTAAAATTATTTAAGTATAAAGGATTTATAAATTTATAAAATAATGTTTCTGAATTATTGTAAAACGAATAATTGATATTAATAAATCCTAATTTGGTGAGTTCTTAACAAGAATCATGAATAGTTTAATACAGCTTCAATTATTTTTATAAAATTTTTTAATGTATTTCAAAACTGCACTAACTAATTCTGAAATGTAAACTGATGGAATTTAGCACAGACATGTTTGCTCATTTTTGATTCATTGATTTTTCTAAAATTCAATTGCGCCTCAAACATAATTAAGAACCAAATTTTGCGAAAGAATGGAAAATTTTACTTTAATTAATTAAATATAAGTTGTTATTTTCATTAGTATAACAGATAGAATTAATAAATTTTGACTTTAAATTAGAAGTATAGAATATTAAATCATTTATTATCAGATTGTAATGATGTTACATAGAGATTAAATAAATATAAATCTTTTTATTTGCTTTCGTTATCTCAATCATGAGTTATTAGGATTTTAAAGATCTCGAAATAAATCGATTTGCTTGTATGATAAAAGTAAAAATGTTTAATTCAGAGAAATTATCTGAGAGAATGCCTAGTTTTGTTTGGATCCCATTCAATCATAATAACAGATCTATGTTATAATTATAAATGCATGAAGTATTATCTACTTTTTTTAGTAATTATAGTTATGCAAACCAGGTTTGACTGATGGATTTTATCCAATTACCAAATTTTGTTCAGAATATGTTCATAGTTTTTAAGCTTTGAAACTAGTAAATCAAGAGAAGGTTATTATTTTGGGCCTTGTAAAAGGCTGAAAATATGTTTGATTGTAACTACAATTAGGGTAAGAAAAGTGAATTTCATTTATAGAAAATAAAATCATATATTGCAATTAAAATATCCTTTTTATTATTATTATTTCATTTTCTTAACATTACTTTCACTAATCTCTTACAAAATCAATAGAACCCTATCGAGTTCCAAATAATTATTCATTTGGATTTAAATAATAATTTAATTACTTAGAATTGATCCCTCTGTAATAAAATTTTAAAGTCCATTCATTTTGATTTTTTTTAATAAAGATAATAAAACAAACATTGGTCTATATTTTAATATTACTTTTTCATCAAAAACTTAAAATTCATTGCATTTCCAAAAGAAACAAAATTAACATAATTTCTTAATCTCAATAATTATTATAATTATGTGTATATTGATGAATGAGTGCAACTGATTTTATTTGATATCATAACCCTATAAATCTTTCTTTAATAAACATATTATCTTGTTTCTTGTAAATTCCTTAAATTTGATTTTTGACTTAGAAAATAAGTTTGAATATTATATTGAAAATGAATGTATATAAATTAATAAAGGGAAATTCAAACAAAATAAAATTATAGCCTTTAATCAAAAGAATTGTTGAAGAAAAAATATTTTGTATTTCTTTAAAGATAGAAAGAATGAAAACTTACCTTAATAAATACAGGCAAATAATATCATTTATTGCAACAATTTTAGAGATGCTCTGCCATATGATAAATATTTCAAACTTTAATCAGTCTTCATTTAAGAAATCTATTTTAAATCGATGTACTGTTTTCTATAGTAAAACGTGTTGAATAAGTTTAATGTATTTCATTTATAATTATTAGAATATTTAATGTAATTTCTAATGGCAACTTCAATAAATTATTCTCCGATTATTAATGCTTAAATGAGGTTAGGTCTTGGTAAGTTGAGTACTTTAAGTAAAATATTCTGAAAAGAATTTAAGTATTTTTAATTTCCTTAGCCTTCAATTTATAATAATTAAATTAATAAATAATAATTTGATCATTTTTTACCTATTAAAATTGTACACTTATAAATTTTAACATTTAAACAGTATTAATATGCTGGCATATTTTTTATTAATATTTGCTAAGATGTTATCACATAATCTTGCAAATTTCCCCTGCAATCATAGCCAAATTTACTACCTGCTGATGATGATTATTTTCTGTTTCTTCTTTCTATATAAAATGTATTTAATGACTTTTCTTTTTTAAATTGTAAAACTTAGGAGAATTTTTATATTGATTATTAGTAATATAAAGAAAATCTAATTACCTTATCTCCAAAAACTACTTTGTATTATAAATCACTAAAGAATTAAAAATACCATAAAAATAGGTCAAATTGAAGAGCAAAAGTATGACGAAATGTTCATACATCTTTATAATTCAAAAAATACCTTTATTTCTATTATAACTGAATCCTAATCATAATCATACTTCTATTATTTTCTCCTATAAAAAAAATAAATATTCTAAACAATTATATATAGCTAAAATTTCATAATAAACTCTGGTAGGAAGAGGATTTGATTGTTTTCTGAAACATATTTTATTTCTTTTCCTTCTATTGTTCGTATCTATTAGAAGTTTCTAGAATTATATCATATATTTAAGAATTTAAAATGTAGTATTCGCCAAAATTTATCAATTTTTCTTTTTTTTCCTCTATTTCCATTTTCTGATTCCTCACGCTCTTTTATTGCATTCTCGTTTGAGATGTAAATTTCTGATACATCTAATCAAACTATGAAATTTGGATTCTTATTTTTATTCTCACTTTATGGAAAGATTTGTTTTATAATAATTGGTAATTGGATAATAAGAAAACAAACTACTAATAAATAGAATTATTTTAATGTATTTAAATTTCAATGTAATTAAAGAAAAAGTCATTATTAAAATAAAAACAAATATGAAACCCATTCTAATGATGGTATTTCTTTTTCCTCATGCGACAGATGAAAGACTTGATTTTTAAGGTGAAAATTGTGTTAAATACTTGAAAAAATTTTTTAATGTAAATAATAGCTTTGGAACTGGAGCAACTAAATTATCTTTTGCAGGAGAAGTTCCTCTCAGCCAAAATGATATAAACATAAAAATAAGATATTCTGATGTTGATCTATTTAATGATCCAAAATATTTTGGCCTTGTTTAAGAAGATGGAAAAGCAGCAGAAACCACATGTCTTGACCTTAAACTATGGTAATACAATTCAAATACTTATTCTGACCCAGTTTAAGTTACAGATTTACCCATAACAAATTCAAGCTACTCTCCAAATTAATGGAGATATTATTTATTTACTATTCCAAAAGAACAATTTGGGACAAGATTAGTGCTGACTACTACGAGTGCAAATTTTATTTACTAAGGGTATTATGCTATCGCTTTTTACATTGCAGATGCAAATTATGACCGGCCCTATTATTTCTTCTATTTTGAATTTTCAGTCACTGTTGACAAAGCAAGTGGAACTACATATGATACATATTTCAAATCATTAAGTTATTCATCTACATTATAATGTAGAGTTGAACATAGTTGCTATGAAATTGATGATACTTAGGTACGCTTTTGCTAAGATTTGACATGCTAATCATATGTTACTCCAGATTTACATTATCTTGACCAATTTGTATTACAGCAAGTAGTGACTACATATGAAATGGATTACTATTTGGTGTTAACAGAAGTTTGGTATATTGCTACTGGATTGAATAAAAAAGCCACAATTATATCAATCAATAATTCAAAAAAAGGATAAGCCATTATCCAGTTAAGGGTTGACATTGTTTGGAGTACAGAAGTCACTATTAGAGTAGCCTCTACTTTGTCAACATCTCAAATAGATACGGAGATTTATGATACAGTAAATGGCTAAACTTTAGAAATGTAATGCATTAAAGCAGAAGGAGAAGAAAAATGTCCCTCAGAATTGGGCAGTAACTATTTTGAAGATGAAGAAAATTCTCAAGGAAATCTCTATCTTATTAGTGGTGCTATTTTTATTTTATTTTTATTCTGTTGCTGTATTCCGATGTGTTGTTATGCAACAGGTTCTTGTGCTATAATAGTTCGCAGTTGCGTATTCTGAACTAATTATGATTATTGATAGAAAATATATATTTTATACTGAATACAATTTGAGATTATTAATTTTAAGTGAAGCTTTCAACATTTTTACTTTAATGGTAGAAAGATGTTGTATAAGAGTAAAATATTATAGAGAATTAAAATTAATGTATTCAAATGCATCCTTCTATTTTGTCCCAGTTAGGATAATATTTTCCCTTAGTCCATAGTCCTTCATACTTATACTGTTAAAACAAGTATAACATTTAACCATGTGATTAATCATCTAAACAATATTTTTGTAATTTTTTCTATCTCGCCATATAAATTTCATACTATTCATTAATTTTATTCATTTGACAAATTTTCTCTATAATTTCCCGTATTTTCAAGTATATTTACTAAACCCACTCATTTCATCATCCAAAAATCTCTTTTATAAATAACATTGTCTGTAAATTAATACTTGGTTTACAAATTTTTTCCTTACGTATATATTTCCTTTAGAATTATAGATTTCAATACTTCAAATCCTTCCCATAATATTGATCATTCAACAAATCTCCTTCATATTTAGCTTCACTATGTATGAGAAGAAAATTAGACTCTTATTTTATTTTTAAATTCTCTTTTGAATTTTTTTTTATTTCAATTTTTAATAAATAAAAAATTTTCTCTAGTGGGCATCTCCTATACCATAAACATTGTAATTATGAATTTTTCATTACCCTTAGCATTTAGTAGTTTATTGCGTTCTCATCTTGAACTTGCAATCAGTGTTGTGAGCTTTGAATCTTTAATGAAGCATTGTTAAATTAAATAAATTAATATGGGCCCCTATTTATTAATGTAAATTTTCACATTTAATAATTCAGAAGAGAATTTTTCATAAATTCTCTATTAATTTCCATTCATGTATCAAATTTCTGTTCAAAATTTATTATCTAACTCACTTTATAATATTTATGAGCTCCTTCTAAATTGATAATTTAAAGATATAGATTAATTCATCTTTAGATATTAAGTAATAATTAAAATAAAAATTGGATAACTATGTTAAATCGATAATGTGGAGAGAGTAATATTACTGTTATTTAGTATATTTCTTTCTACTTAAGTGTTAATTGCAAACATCAATATGATTGCGAAGAAATCGTAATAAATTTATTGCACCATGAATTTTTCATGGTCAACAAGTATTTCTACATATTCTTCCAATATAGCGAATATAAAATATATTCAATTCAGCCAACATTCTAATAGATATATCAATCTTTAGGTTTAAACATTCAGCAGACTGCAATTTCATGTCATCAGGGAATAAAATTTTTTGCGGGTTTTAAGTTGGGGAATGCACATAAATAGATGATTCAAAATGCTCAACATCCATAAATGAAGAAGAGTATGAGCGCATGTGTTTCTTACACTTCTGCAGCTGAAACATGTAGTAGAGTAGGTTAATAGGATCATATATATAACTAATCTTGTTAAATATAAGTGACATTTCTCTAGTGATTATTGATAAAGTCACTATATTATTTGATTCATAGGTAGTCATGAGGATAGAAATTGATCATCTGTCAATAAAGTTTTCAATTAGACTAGTGCAGAATATGAATTTAGGTATCGGGTTAAAATTTATCTGATTTTTAAATTTTTAAAGTTTCTCTAAAATAAAGAAATTAAACTTCAAAAAATAAATTTTTCAACTTCCCCTTGCCAAGCCATTTGAAAGTTGAATTAGTAAGGTTTTCTCATCACCCAAAATCTAAATGTTTGTGGTTTAAATTTTGATAATTAATAGTAATACTCAAAGACAATTACTAAAGGATAATGCCTTCGTTAATAATTCTGTTCAAATACGTAATCATCTAATGTTCTGATGAGAATATCATTTCAATTCTATAGGAAAGCTAAAATGAAGAAGTGAAGTAGAGTATAAATTATCATAAAATGAATTTTAATCAAAATGAAATTCCAAAGAATATTAAACTGTTGGTGAATCATATGCTGTTGCACGAAATTTTTGATTAAAATCTTATTTTCATGCACATCTTAACTCTGTGCAGCAATATTTCTAAGAACAATTATAATTAATAATAAAAGACTGATTTCTCTTTTAAATTGTTTTCTCTAGATTTATTAAAAAATTTAGTGATTCTATTAAATTTCCTAGTTGTCCACGTTACTAATTATTTCATAAAAATGACTTTATTGTAATCAATTAAATATTAGTACTTGAAACTCTTTCATATTTAAGGAAATCAAATCTAAAAATTCATTCTTAGTAATAAAGCTAATTAATAATAAATTTACAACTTAGGAAATCAAAATAGAATTTTATAGTTACCAATATAATTAGTTTAATGTAATGAAGTAAAGGATTTTAGAAACAAGGCAAATTTAAGTAGATAAGTTCACAGGTTAGACTAAACCAATACAGTTTTATTTAGTAAGATTCATTTATGATTTATAAAATAAAATGAAAATGCATTGATCCTGAAAATTGAAGAATAATTTCGATAATTTAAAAATTATAATATCAAAGAAATCCTTTCATAACCTGATCGGCTAAGGAATTCTTTAGCAATTTGAAAAAATAATTCTATAAATGTAGCAAGTATTATCAATATAGCTTCTGCGAAGAATGACACAGTCTAATCCTAAACACATATTAATTTAATGAAATCACCCAAATATATTATTTATCTGGTAAAGTATTTTAGTGGCGATAGGCTTAATTCATAAACTATCAATTTTTAGAATTAATATTTTAAAGAAAGTCCAAATTTATATTCTCAAATATAGAAATTGAAAATCTAATTCATAAATATACGATTTTGGATAATATTTTGTTAGAAATAGGAGTTCTAAAATTTTGTTATATTGTTCTCATTAACATATGATATCATAAAGGCGTTATTGTTGCCATCAAGGATTT
>NW_001799355.1:251024-475397 GCF_000165425.1 Paramecium tetraurelia | reverse complement strand
AGAGAGCATTCACCCCAAGTAAAGATGAATAAATTCAAAAAAGCTCTAACAATTCTCGTATCAATTATTTTAAAATTTTCAGAAGGTAAATGATATATTAAAACTAGGTATTATTTTATCTGGATAATTTCTAGGATATACTCTAGAAAAACTTACCAGATTTGAAGAAACATTGGATAATTAGGATTCAGTTATTTTGAACAATTTATAAGATTCAAGGTATTGTTTTTACAAAGGTATGGTTAGAATGAACAATTTCATAGCTATTACACTAGATAAAGCAATCAAATTCGAAGAAGATTTGGAAAATTATGAATCAGCTATCTAGAGAAACCCTAAGTTTACTGACTATTACTTTAAAAAAGGTATAATTAACTCATTGGATGATTTCTTAGCTGATACTTTAAAAAAAATGAATAGATTTGAGGAAGCATTAGAAAATTATGATTTAGTTATATAGAAAAATTCTTAGAATTCTATGTATTATTTCAACAAAGGTATGATCCAACCAGTATGATTTCTTAGCTATTACACTACAGAAAATGAGCAGGTTAGAAGAAGCTTTGGAAAATTATGATAAGGCTATTTAGTAAAATCCAGAAGATTCAAGATATTATTATAACAAAGGTATGATTCAAACTGATATTTTTTAGCTACGACACTAAATAATATGAACAGATTTGAAGAAGCTTTGGAAAATTATGATTCAGCTATTTAGAAAAACCCAGAAGATTCAAGGTATTATTTTAACAAAGGTAAAATTCAAACTAAATTACTTCTTAGCTATTACGCTAAATACAATGAATAGATTAGAAAAAGCTTTAGAAAATTATGATTCAGCTATTTAGAAAAACCCAGAAGATTCAAGGTATTATTTTAACAAAGGTAAAATTCAAACTAAATTATTCTTAGCTATTACGCTAAATAAAATGAACAGATATGAAGAAGCTTTAAAAAATTATGATTAAGCGATTTAGAAAGATCCAGAAAATTCATACTATTATAATGGCAAAGGTATAATGAATTGTTGATGATTACTTAGCTGATACTCTATAAAAAATGAATAGTTTAGATGAGGCTTTAGAAAACTATGATTTAGCTATATAGAAAAATCCAGAAAATTCATACTATTATAATGGCAAAGGTATAATTGATTGATGATAATTACTTAGCTGATACTCTACAAAAAATGAACAGATTTGAAGAGGCTTTGGAAAATTATGATTCAGCTATTTAGAAAAATCCAGAAAATTCAGACTATTATAATGGCAAAGGTAAAATTAATTGTTGATAATTACTTAGCTGATACTCTACAAAAAATGAACAGATTTGAAGAGGCTTTGGAAAATTATGATTCAGCTATTTAGAAAAATCCAGAAGATTCAAGATATTATTTTAACAAGGGTATGATCAAAATTAATAATTTCTTAGCTATTACACTAAATAATATGAACAGATTTGAAGAAGCTGTAGAAAATTATGATTCAGCTATTTAGAAAAATCCAGAAGATTCAAGATATTATTTTAACAAGGGTATGATCAAAATTAATAATTTCTTAGCTATTACACTAAATAATATGAACAGATTTGAAGAGGCTTTAAATAACTATGATTCAGCTACTTAGAAAAACCCAGAAAATTCAGACTATTATTTTGGCAAAGGTATAAAATTCAAATTTAAAATTTATAGCCATTTCTTTAATGAATATGAAAAGATTTGTAGAGGCATTAGAATACTATGATTTAGCTATTTAAAAAAACTTTATCAATGCAGATTATTATATTGGCAAAGGTATACAATTTGAAACAAACCTTTGTAGCAATTACTTTAATGAATATGAATAGATTAGAATAAGCTATGGAGTATTACGAATCAGCCATTTAAAAAAATCCAGAAAATGCAGATTGTTATAATGGTAAAGGTAAAATGTAAATTACTAATTTGAAGCAATTACTTTAGGTTAAATGAATAAATTTGAAGAGTCGTTGATATATTATGATTAAGCTATAAAATATAACGATTAAATTTCAGAATTTTATAACAACAAAGGCATCATTCACTTTATTTATTTTTCTAGCAGTGATATTATAAAAAATGAATCAATTTGAAGAGGGTTTGGAGTATTTTGATTTAGCAATTTAATAAAACCCTGAAAATTCAGATTACTATGCAAATAAGGGTATACAAATAATGTTACGTTTGCAGCGATTACATTAATGAATATGAATAGATTTGAGGAAGCATTGAACCATTATGATATAGCAATTTCCAAAAATCCAGAAAATTCACTCTATTACCATCATAAAGGTAAATAATACTTCAATAAATTTGAAGCAGTCACCTTACATAAAATAAATAGATTTGAAGAAGCTTTGTAATTTTATAATTTTGCCATTTTCAAAAATTTTGACAATTCAGATTATTATAATAATAAAGGTATTGTTTTTATATCACCATTTTATTTAGCAAATACTTTAATTAAAATGCAAAGATTTGAAGAAGCATTGGAATATTAGGATATAGCTATAAGTAAAAATCCGAATAATGCAGATTATTAAAATAATAAAGGTAATACTTCAATAGCACATCATTTTCATAGCAAATACTTTAAGCTAATTAAATAAATATGAGGAGGCAATAAACTATTATAATTCAGCAATTCAGAAAAAACCAAAAAATTCATATTATTACTATTGTAAAGGTAAATGATGAGCTTATCATTTCCAAGCAATCACTTTACATAAAATAAATAGATTTGAGGAAGCAGTGCAATATTATGATTTAGCCATTTAAAATAATCAATTTGATCCAGACTATTATAACTGCAAAGGTATCGACATCTGGTTTTCATAAAGCAAATACATTAAATAAAATGAATAGATTAAAAGAAGCCCTTATTTGTTATGATCTAGCTATCTAGATGAATCCACAAAATCCAAACTATTTTAATGGCAAGGGTATAACGATAAAACATAACTTTCAAGCAATTACATTAAATTTCATGAATAGATTCGAAGAAGCTCTAGAAAATTATGATTCAGCTATTTAAAAAAACCCAGAAGATTCGTAGGTATTATTTTAATAAAGGTAAATTCAAACTAAATTATTTCTTAGCTATTACGCTAAATAAAATGAATAGATATGAAGAAGCTCTGCAAAATTATGATTCAGCTATTTAGAAAAATCCAGAAAATTCAGACTATTATGATGGCAAAGGTATAATTAATTAATGACGATTACTTAGCTGATACTCTATAAAAAATGAATAGGTTGGAAGAGGCTTTGGAAAATTATGATTTAGCTATTTAAAAATATCCATAAAAATCTATGTATTATTTCAACAAAGGTATGAATTCCAAATGAATGATTACTTAGCTTAGACTCTAGTTAAAATGAATAGATTCGAAGAAGCTTTGGAAAACTATGATTAAGTCATTTTAAAAAATCCTGAAGATTTAATGTATTATTTCAACAAAGGTATGATTTAAATTGGATGATTACTTAGCTAGTATGCTAAATAAAATGAATAGGTTTGAAGAAACTTTGAAAAAGTATGATGGCAGCAGTATATATATATATAGATTTCTTTTTTAGAGAAGGGTTCACATTAAATGGATGCTTATGTATTCATTCCTTACAATCATAAAGAATTTTGATATTAATAATTCATCCAAAATTTAAAATATACTTCAGCATTTCAGAATCATTTTGATTCAATTATCCAATCTCTTAAGGTATTTTCAACAAAACATCTCTTGTTAATTATCTACTTTTACCATTAATAATATTTAATATATTTATTTTTTCTTTAATTGATGTCTGATTGACACTATATTCAATTATTTAATCTGAGAGAAAACCTCCATAATAAACTTGCTTGGGTGTGGAAAGCGACAAACTCACACAGCCCCAGTCAACCACGATTCCCTCTCTTACATTTAACAAACCTCCATCCTTTTATGGTAACGAATTGCTTGAACTTGTTGAACAAATTAATTTTGAAAAAAAAAAAGAAATAAATTTTAAATATGAAATCATATCATATTTATTGTACTATTATTTAAAATGTATTTTTATAAGGTCTAATATATATCTAATATTTATTTTGTTAAACCATTAAATTGTTACGCGTGAAGACATTTTCTAACCATCCTACTCATAATTTTTCCAACATAAAAATTACATACTTATTTAAATTAGATTATTAATTTCTCCTTTTAATGTAATAGTTTTCTATTAAGCTCTAATCAAATAAGTGCCATCCATTTTTGTGAATTAGTATTTTCTTCTATTATCATAGTGGAGAAGTATTGGAAGCATGGTTAGCAAACTTTTTTAATCTCAATTTCTCCTTATTGCAAGTATTTATTTTCCAAAGTAAACTAGGAGATATAAATAATGCTTTTGCTCTTAAACAAAAAAAATCACATTTAAAGATAGGTAAAAAAATGAATCTATCATTATTAACAGAAACATATTTTATAACAAACACATATCTCATACCTAAATCTTTTTAATTTTCGCCACAAAACAATGACTTGAACTTCATCTTCATTTATGGATAATCAAAATTTGAGTTTTCTGCATATTAATTTGAATCTGAGAAGTATGTTTTTGGACTAAAGTGATTCCTTCAATAAGTTTGATGATTAACAAATATTTAAAACCATATTAATTTTCTAATATTTCGAATTGTTTTCTAAAACAATCCTTGTAGAATTATTTTGTTCACAAAACAAAAACTATTATTGCTGAAATAAACTATGTTATTTTAATTTTTTTAGATAAAAATGAATTGAGATTTTTAGAAAATTATAAATAGTCAGTTGTTTGATATACCTCATAATATTTCTCAAAATAATTATACAAGGTCATACGAAAAATTTCCTCCTAATAATAGAAAACGAGTCTCCTCAACAACCTTAAATTAAATATAAAGCAATTCTTTTCAGTTGGTATTATTTAAATAGTAATAGAAATTAATCAATTAAATAATTATGAATTGCCCAAATCATCCTTCAAATGAAATAACTGTAATCTGTATAGCTGGACATAATTGTTAAAGAAAATATTGTCCAGAGTGCCAATATGATCATGGAGGAGAGATGAATTAATACCTTCCAATAGATTTGTTTTCAAAAAAACTCAAGGAGAAAGCCCATGCATATAAACTCGCCAATGATTAAGAATAAGTAAAACAACATCGAGAATTTAAAATTTTATTTGCAAACACTTAAATCAACTTAAAGAAAGCCTTTCAAGATGTAAATTAATCCATTTAAGGGATAAATGAAACGATTAAAAAGCAAGCTTAAGTGTACCTCAATTTAATAAACACCTAATTTTCACTATCGGAATCATCTTATTCAGATCTTGATCTTATGGTGAAAATGTTAGAGAGAAATGTACTCGATAAATGGCTCTTTTCAAAAGAATTTTATTATAATCTATTTGATTAACTAAAATCAACATTAAAATTTGAAATTGAAAAATTTATTCGTATCATTAATGCATAATTTTCAGCAATTTTGTAAGAAGAACAAATATAATAATAAGTCGGGTTGAAATAGTAAGATTAATTTTTGATAAAAACAAATTTCCAGATTCAAAACTCAGCCTAAAGAGAAACTAAATATATTTATTAAGGTGAAACCCTTTAGATGTATAAATAATTATTATAAAGCGTTAAACAATATGATTTACTGTAAAAGCCAGAAATTCTTACAAATCTTTAATAAATAAAAAATCTTAAATGGGCAGGTGAAGTAGGGAAGAATTTGAAAAAAATTGGGTTTTGGTCGGCTTTATGGAAGGGCGAAAATCGTGAAGGTTGTGGTGGTGAGTACTCATAAGATGGCTATAAAAGTGGTAAGTGGAAAGAAATGATAAAAAATTATTACGATTATCAATATAAATATTGTATTAGTTATGCAAAAGTTTATGAATG
Source organism: Paramecium tetraurelia (assembly GCF_000165425.1). Taxonomy (NCBI): domain Eukaryota; phylum Ciliophora; class Oligohymenophorea; order Peniculida; family Parameciidae; genus Paramecium; species Paramecium tetraurelia. The sequence continues at coordinate 469,449 of NW_001799355.1, read as the reverse complement.
TGGAGAATATGTAAATGAATTTAGGAGTGGAATATGGAAGTATATCTATAATAATTAGGAAATGTATGACTAAAATGATAATAAAATAGTGGAGGTGGAGAATACAAACAGCCGGGACTAAAGAATGGAAAATGGTCAGAGCCAAGCGAGGAGTTTAGTAATAAGTCTTAAGCTACCTATAATGGAGAATATAAAAATGGTAAAAAGGTTAGTAGATGGAATACTGTAGCTTGGGGAATATTAGTGTAATATATTAAATTGATTTAGTGAGGGTGGCTCCTATGATGAAGAAGGCAGTGAAATAAAGAATGGTAACTGGATTGAATTAAATGATAAGATTTCGGATTACTCATAGATCTATTATATAGGTGAGTATAAAAATGGGTAAAAAATTGGTAAATGGAGTACTTGGTGGAATATGAAAGAGAATAAGGAGATGTAAATTATTTTAATTTTTTGATTTAGTGGGGGAGGATCATATGATTAAGGAAACAATGGTATGAAAATTGGAAAGTGCATTGAGTTAAGTTAAGATTTTTAATATCTTTCTTAAGTAATTTATTAAGGAGAATATCTAAAAAATAAAAAAATTGGTAGATGGAATCTTCTATATAGAAGGACTACTGATGAAGAATTTGCTTTAATGTAATAAATTAAACATATAATGGAATAGGGGGGGGAGGATTATTTGATGAAAGGGGCAATGGGATTAAGATTGGAAAATGGATTGAATTGGTAGAGAGATTTGGATTAAGTAGTGGAGTTACATATAATGGGGAATACAAAAACGGTAAAAAGGTTGGTAGATGGCATATAACAGGGTTAGGATTATAAATGTAAAATATTACAAGGAATAAATATTTTTAGTGGTGGAAGATCTTATGATGAAAAAGGAGAAGAAAAGAAGGTTGGTAGATGGATTGAACTGAATGATGGGTTTTGGAATTAATCCTAAGTCTTATACGAGGGTAAATATAAAAATGATAAAAATTTGGGAAATGGGATATCTATTTGAATTATGAGGGAGCAAAAGTATAGATGTAATCTTCTTCATATACAAAATTTAGAGGCAATGGATCATATGATAACGAAGGGATTAAGATTGGAAAATGGGTTGAGTTAAACAATCGATTTTAGAATGGTTTTTAGATTTTTTACGTTGGTCACTATAAAAACGGTCAAAAATTGGTAGATGGGACATTGCTTATTTTACATAATTGATGTAGAATATTATAAGTGATTAATTTTTAAGTGGTGGTGGAACATACGATGAATAAAGCGACTTTATGAAGGTTGGGGAGTGGATTCAGTTGAGTGATGAATTTTAGAATTCCTTACAAGTTTTATATAACGGTTAATATAAAAATGGTAACAAGATAGGTAAATGGGATATATCTGTTAGCGGAAAATAAATGTAAATAATTGGGAATATTGATATTTTAGCGGGGGAGGAATTTATGAAGAAAAAGGTGATGGTATGAAAATTGGAGAGTGGGTTGAACTGAGTGAAGGATTTTCATCATTATCATAAGTTGTTTATTAGGGAGAATATAAGAATAGTAAAAAAATTGGTAGATGGAAAATTTTGTATTCCAAAATGTTCGACAATTAATTTAAAGAAATGTAATGGATTATGTTGATAGTTTTAGTGGTGGTGGGTCATTTGATGATGACATTAAGATAGGTAATTGGATTGAGTTGATAGACGGTTTTGGTTTAAATGGGTTTGTTACTTGTAAAGGTGATTATAAAAAAGGCAAAAAAGTTGGAAATTGGATGGCATTAGACTATTTCAAAAATGAAAATCTGGGTGATAAACTATATTGAATGGATCTGAAATTGATTTAAATCAAATTTTGTGATAGAATCATCAGAAAATTAATTTATTCAGTTTTTAATTTTCTCAATGAAAACATTGAATTATTTTAGGTTGGTTTCAATCAAAATTATAACAAATGAAAAAATAAAATTTGGGATATACTCTGCCATCTCAAGAATTAGCTTCTATCTTTCATTCAATCTTTTACAATAAGATTAGGCTGAATCTTCTGATTTTTTCTAAATATATCCTTCTTATTATTCTATTGCTTCTTCAAGTTTATTCTTATTCTAAATTTAATTCATCTTAGATTGTTCGACTTATTCTTATAAATAATTGAAATATTCTATCCTACTCAATTAAAATATTTTTATTTTGTAAAAAGATTTAAAATTTTTTGAATGTTCATTTTGATAAAGTTGGTTCCTTTTCACATGAATTTCACTCTCCATTTGAAACAGTAGTTATTATATTAAATCTGACTTTGAGTTTTTTTAAAGTTGATTTCATTTTTATTCCATTATTTCTTTCTATCTTTATTAAATAAAATTTCTTTCTCATATTCAAATTCCAAAAAACTAAAAATCATAGGTATATTTTATAAAATCTTAGCATATTTTTAGTTTCATATTGAATAAAATTAAATTTAAATTAATAATGCGAGAAGGTCCTTTCTTCCTCTAAAACATTCTCTTAGTTAAAAATAAATTTAAGTTGTAAACAAATCAATAATTTCAAAACCATATGAGTTCTTGAATTTATTGATTACTTAGATTTAAAAATTTAATTTACCTTCAATCTAAAAGTGAGGTTTTTTTTTTCGTTTTTTTTGTAATGTAGTGGTTGTTTTTAAACCTTCTTAAATAAAAAAGGTAAACTTAGCAATCAAAAGAATTCTAAATTTAAATAATCTATAATATCTTGTTTACTTATATTAATTTATGCAAATATAAAAAAGAAAATAGAACACCTATATAAATCACGATTCCTCTTATGACTTCGGATGGCTCTTAAATTTTACAGATGCTTTTTCTAAGTTTTGAATTGCAATAATCCAATATGAAGCCTTTACCGAAAGTTCTACTGTAAAATGATTATCTTCTATAAACTGAGATTTACGCATTCAATTTAGAATTTGAAAAATTTGTATTGTAGAAATTGGAGTTATATCCTAATATGATTATCTAGGATAAATAATTCTTAATTCTTTCTACTTGTTCAATATAAAAGACTAGAATTGAATAATGAGAATTTAGTGCTTAAGGCTTAAAAAACTAAGCAATTAACTTGGATAAACTTATTTATTCTTTACTGCATTAAAAGATAATGAATGAAGTTAACATATTGATGAGTTTAAAACATCCTTGCTTGCTTAGGGCTTAGTATTGAATTCTATTTAATATCAAGCATAATTTTTAGTTGATACAATTTGCAAAATTTTTGCATAAGCAAATTTTATATCATGCTTAGATAACTCCTCAGAATATAATTCTATTGAGAACTGCTTCTTTAGAATAGTTAAAAATAGTATTGATTAATTTTACATACAGGGAAGAAATAGGAGTTGCTTAAATTAGAAAGAAACTGCTAAAGTAATGGGTACCTCCAGAAATGAAATTATGGAATGTTTAATTTCCTTAAAAAAATGATTAATTCCCTTTCTAAGGTTGAGATAAGAATAGGCTTTGTAAGAGAAATCAATATTAAGCATTTCTTAGATGGATTTATTATGATATTTAATTCAACCAGATCCTCTTAAACGAAAGGATTTATAAGATCTAAATAATCATCATTGGTTTGTTAATGAAAAAGCAAAATTTAAATAGATTGGAAAGTAAAAGCCGCTGCCTAGTCTAAGAACGATACTGGAAATTAGAGAATAAAGTTCAATGGAAGTTAAATTAACAAGAGTTAATTAAAGATTAAGTATTACAAGTATAGAATCTGATGATGAAGAAGAATTATGCTTATAGGATCTTAATTGTTCAGAAGATAACCAATTAACTGATTTTATATCGATTTTAAATTCGTAGAACTTGATTGTTCATAAACGTTGAAAATATTATACTTTGATTGAAAAATAAATATCTAAATATTTCATTTTTTATAGGAATTCTGTAATGCTAATTAATGAAGTTAGATCTATTATAAAAAGAAATTGGTTCAGCACACACAAACAACAAGAAAGATTACCATCTTATTTATCTAATAATTGCTCTCGAGAAGAACATTTCTTTCTTAATTCATTAAAATTAAAATTGATATTATAATAACATATAAATACCTTTGAATTGATTACATTTTATTTTTTCCTGAAATCGTCAGTAGGAGTTATATGAGTCAATTTTTGCTCTTAGGAAGCTGAATTATTAGTTTATATAAGGAATTTCTTTAGAGTGATATTGACTTTAAGGAATATTTTTATGACAACAATGATGGTGATTCTATGATTGAAAAATAATTTTTTATTAATTAATTTTCAAGCTAAAGTTTGAATCGCCTGCATTTCCAGAGCTAATAACTGATGGGGTTATGGCTTAAGTATTAATTTTCAATTATTTCAATAGGAAAGTATCCTTTTTTTAGTTAATGTGCTTTTTTCAGCTTTAGATTAAAGATTACGTATTTAATAGTTCTATTATTTTATAGATTCCTTTAAATAATATTTTTTTTTGTGAAACAAAGGAAAAACTTTTTAGGAGCCTGCTTATTTCATTATTGATTTTATCTTGAGATTAATATTTGCAGTGCTTTTTATTTTTGTAGGATCATCTATTTTCCCCTAAGTTGGCCATCATTTGATATGGTTCTAAACCTTTTTTAATTATTAATTAATTAGTTCCAAAGGACTCACAACAAAATAGTATCTTAATATAAATGATAAAGGCTTAAACAAGGAAATTCCTATTTTATATTGAGATTAATTTAAATGAAGAAGTAGGAAATGATAAACAAAATATATAGGTTTAGCATAGGATAAAATATAATCCCAACATTAAATAATATTTATCTTCAGAAGTAATCATATTCTTCAGATACATTTAGGGATTACAGTATACATTCAGATTTAGGAAAGCAACTATATGAAATTAAATTTAATGGAAAATGAAATAATTAAAACTTACGGAGTAAATATTGTATGAGGACCTGAAACCTTTGAAAGCAAAATCTGTTATCAATTCCCGATTGATTTTCAATAGCTTAGTAGAATATCCAGTAAATAAACTTAGGTTGTAAGTATTAAAATCGATAGAAACTGATGCATTTACAAAATAAATCTATAAGCACTTCTTTGAATAAGAAATAATAAAACTCTCTTAGATTCTAATTTGAATAAACTAGTTCATCCTCCTATCTCTTATTTTATACGTTATGACTAAATTTTTAAATTTAAGGTTGAAAAAATACCATGTTGGAAATATCATAGTCAAATTAGTGATATATTTGAATTTGCTTCAAATTTATTTAAGCTTATATGATAACAAAACCATTTGGTAATAATAACAAGTCAACCATGAATTGCTTGTAGCAATTATAAAAAAATAAAGTATAATTTAATTAACGCGTGATTAGTTTGGTTGTATTATATTATTATTATTTGAATATAATATTTCGTTTGTACTATAATTTCGAAAAAAGCTTTTAGTTTTGTAATAAAAGTAAATTCCAAATCATTCACACAGTTATTTTAATAATTTTATAAATAATAATAAGAAATCTCTTTCATTTGTGATTAATGCATCAAAAATTATAGTATGTTTTACAATAGTGCGAAATAGATTGGAAATAATATGAATATTGACATATATATATATTTTTAATTTTTTTTAATTTTTATTATTTTATGTATTGGACTTTCATTTCTAAACGAGTACTTTAAGATTTAGAATCAATTCCAAATTCCACTCCAACTCACAAATCGATAAATAATTAAACTAACAAAATCAATCATTCGTTTGAATTGGATACTTTGAAATAGGTTTCTACAAGTAAAATAAGGTGTTAGTCAACTCACGAAATAAGTGATAAAATGGTGACTTCTAAATATCAAAGATTTCATGATATATAAATTGAGCTTCCAATGGTCAGAAAAAGGAGATTAGCCAACATTTTATCGAACCCAAATGATTACTGCTGTAAGCTATTAACATCAACAGATTTTAGAGAGAACAAGACCAGGAAAAAAGGGTACTTTAGCTGGTACAATCTTAAAGAAATATAAGGATATTCGGCTATCTAATGCTAATAATGATAAACTATTGCAAGGTTCTTTTTAAACGTATTAAAATAAATCAAAATTAGATAAGAAGTCATTAGTTCGAGAAAAAGTATTAACATGATGTAGAGTTAAAAGAAGGTAATTGAAAGATAGTACTCTAATGGAAGCTCTTCTCCTAAACTTCCAACAACAATCAGTCCAAATACTCCAACAACCACAAAAAAATGTATTGCAATTTATAAATTAGAAAATAAATATATCATTCGTTCTAAACTGGGTTAGTCAGTTGATCTAGAAAAAATGAAGCATCCTCGCCAATTGTAGCCTTTGTTTGATAATTCTAGTTGCTCCCCTAGAGCAACAAGATAAGTAACTGATAAAACATAAAATCAAAAAACAGTTTCATCCAATTCTACAAACTCATTATATATTATGAATAAAGTATATGGAAATACTAGCAATAAAAACCTGCCTAAATCAATATTCAAAGTTAAATGAATGGTGAGTCTAAACTTTATGCATATCATACATCACTTCATTTTATCTATATATTATTTAAGAATTTAATTTTTCAAATTTTATTCTAGCAATTCATTATTTCAGAACAATTATTTAATCTTATGGATTTTTTGGTTAATGGATTAAAATTCGTTTTAAATTGACCTTGCAAATTCCATCCTCTTTGCCTAACAGCTACTTATTTACTTAACCTATAGGTATTCTTCTCTTAAAATGTCGATGCTCCAATTTTTCACCTATTTTATCACCTCATTATAGTAGATATTCTGCATTTCAAACATCCTATTCATTTTGTCATTTGATTACTCCCATTTTTCAATATATAATGTTGTACCTAATCCTTGACCAGGGTTCTTTAAAATCGGCTATAATTTAGCAATTTATATTGCCTTAAGGTGTAAGGCTTATAGTGAATATTTGAATTTTATTTTAGTGATTTCTTATAAATTTATGAGTTTATAAATTTTAGTCTCTTTCGTTACATTTTCTGCGAATTAATTTTCTAATAAATAAATAAAGATTTGAATTAACTATAATTGAGATTTGATTACTTTATCTCTCTAGAAAGTTAGCTTCTTGATAAATTAGGGAAGATTAATTCTTTTTCTTTCAATGACTCTATTATTTATAATAATTCCTACTAATGACGTCGAATTATATCATAAACTTCTCTTTACTATATTAAATGCAATACATACAACTTTTAATTTTGTTCCTCCGATAGTTTTTAACTAAATTTCATTCTAACAGATTGTTGATCTGATTTAATTTATAGATTATAAAATAATTGACATCATTATTCATGTGGAAATAGAAATAATGAAATATAATTTCACAAATTTGATGACTATTAAAAATTATTTTTATTATTTGAACATTTTAATCATCAATTATCATTTTTTTCCATTGCACTAGCTAATTAAAATTATTTTTCAGCTTCATTTTAACGACCCAATTTCTGTAATGCTTTTCCTAAAATGATGTCTTTATTTAACCTTTTTCATAATAATAGCATCCTCTGTTTGGATTTCTTTCTATTGCAAAATCAAATAATTATAAAGCTTATAAAAATTGACCAAGAGAACTCAACAATAATGCTATAAAATATTTTTAAATGAACCTTTTTGATAATAATACTTATCTTCTTTATTATTCAAATTTATAGCTTAATCAATAAACTGTAGAGCAATTTCTAATGAATCTAATTTAATGAGAATAGTAGCTAAAAATTCTTTTAGTATTACCTTTCTTATAATAATTATAAGAGACATTTTGATTGTAAAGTATTTACTTATCAGTATATTTTAAAACTTCATTCAAACGATTAACTTCATCTAACTTTACACCTATGGAATTTAATATAATCTTATTCATACTCTTTCGTTCAACCTTTTAATTTGAGTATTCGTTGCAAAGATTTTCCTAAATTTTGCATATTCCTTGATTCTATGGCTTATTATCTTATTGCAATTATTTATAGGATCTATTGCTTTATTATAATTATGATTCTGATTTAGGTCTGTCTTAAGGTTGGATTGTGTCATTTATAAATTTAGCAAAATCTCTTTGGGTTTCTAGATTCATCTGATTAGGTTGAATCTATTTTTGAGCTCTAATGGTCTTCAATAATTTTATACTATAATTAATCTGGCGTTTCATTTATGAAGTTAGAGAATTGATCTTGAAATTAATCAGAGTGCTATTAAGTAAAATCTTAGTTTTTGCATTTTACGTCAAGATAATCTAGAATTTCTTACCATTTATTGGGATCAATATTAGGTCTTAAGTCCAAATCCTGTTGCTTTTAGTAATCCTCAAATACTTAGAAATCTAAATTCAAATAGGAAGGTTACTTTAGTTAAACTAAAATAGGGCTTTTTCTAAATCAATTTTATCAACTAACTTAATGATTTGAATTATGATTGACATTTATTATTTTAAAGTTTAAGCTAGATAAAATATAAGAATTATACATGGGATTTCATTGTTTATTATTAAAGATTGTAGTTATTTCTTTAAATCAAAATTTAATGACTAAATGAAATCTTTAACTACAGTGCAGTTTTCTTCTAGCTCTTCAATTAAATTGAGTATCAAGCAGTAAAATCTATAAGGGGAATTTTTATGAGCAATTTAAAGTTCCTCTTCAAACTCATCATAATTTGGAATTAAAAGCAATGCAATACCTAAAATGAATCTAACAATAAATACTCTTCAAAAAGGAGACCTCAAAATTTTATCTATTTATTTTAATTAATTAATTGCAATGATTGATGGAATTTTCAAATAATTCTAATTAAATTAAAGTCTAAACTAAATATAATTCAAAGTAGCAATACTTTTGAGAAGTAGTGGTTCTATGCATTCATTATCTATTTCCATAGAATGTTCCAAAATTTATAATGCCTCATTAAAATTTTGAGTGTCAAATAACTATTTTGCTAACAGAAATCAGCAAAATCTTATACCTTAAGCAAGAATTTCTTTTATTTTTTCTTTTTTTTTTCGGGTGGCCTCATCCTCAAATAAATCTGAAAAGTCTAATTTTTTTAAATGATTTAAATGACTCTCCAATACCTTAAATATTTGAGCTAAAATTACTATGTAACAGCATTACCTGGTTTGTTATTATCTATCTGTTATTTATACTCTTTGAATTAATCCAAATATTTGTTAATACCTTAATAATTCTCTTCCATAATAAATTATTGTAGATTATCCAACATTTTAACATCATTTTGATTCCCTTACAAGACTCTATTGTAATATTCTTATAGCTTCTGAAATTTTTCATCAGCTTCTAAAAACTTTTGATATTCAGCTGAATTATATTATTAAAGTAGTTGATCCATTTAATCCCCACTCTGAAGATCCTTTTCATGGCCATCATGATTTTTAACACAATTTTGACAAAACCATTCTTCAGAACAATCTCTATTCAAGCATATTCCAATGATTTAAACATTCATGTTACCCTCAATTTTGCATTCACATTGCTATTACATTTGGACTAATTTACAAATTCAAGAATTAAAATAATAATATTAGAACAATTTAATCTATTCAAAATGATTAGAAATCTATAAATTTTAATCATTATTAAATCTGTTCTGCAAGCTTAATGGTTCCTCTTTTTCTGGTTGTGGTAACAGTAGTTGTTGATTACTATCATACATTTATTATCTTACTTAAACACCGCTATCTCTCAAAGACTAATTTTATTTCAGTTATTCTAATTCATTCTCATATTCTTTTAATTTTTTTTATGTTTCATCATTCTATTTTGTGAGATTGATGTATTTATTTTTCCAAGTTTCAACTTCTTAAGATAAAGAAATAGTATAGCTTGACTTTTATGATTGTTCCTCGAGTTCTGCTGCCTTTTTCCTTAACTCTCTAACTTATTAATTCAATATTACTTTATTTTATGATCCCTTTATTAATTTGATGATATTTCTTTTTCGCAATTCTCTTTCCATTCTTTAAATTTCCTTTCTTTTTCAGAAACCTCTTTTTGAATATCAGACTAATCAGATAATGATTTATTTTTCTCTGCTTCCTCTTTCTTCTTTCCTATCATATCTTCCAATAACTTAGAATGGTCTAGAATTAGCTAATTCAATTGAGTCATTGTTTGAATCTAATTTTGGACAGCCTTTCTTTGAGCAGTTGCTATTTATTCAAACTAATCGCAGCATTCACGCGATTTTAATTTACTGTAAGTAGTTCCAATCATAGCTAAAGATGACTTATTTCTTTTTGAGTCTGGCTATTACCAATTTAGATAACTTGCGTTATCAGATTTTTAAACAAAGCTTTTTTGAATAAGATAAGGAATTATAGGTTTATTGGGACAAGCTGGATTAGATTAATCTTCACTTTCAAATTAGCTTACTTAATTTGTTTCTGATTCTTGCATTAATAAAATTATTATTAAACATTAACTCAAGTAATTATTTTTAATTATTGTAAGGATATATTATAAGAAAAGATTATTTTTAAAGATAGAGCAAGATTAAGCTAATTTTATGTTTCTGTTGGAATTAAATATTTTGAAATAATAGGGTGATATAAAATTATCATGGTTGTGGTGCATCCTTTGTAACTGTTTTTCTTCTTGTCGTAGTCTAAAACTTAATATAAATGATTTACCCTAACTGATGTTTTTTTCTGTTATTATTTTAACATATCAATCTCATTTTCAAGCACAACTACCTATTATTCTGTTTCATTGAACTGTTTATTTAATGTTATAAATTTATTTTTCCATTGATTTTTCTCATTTTCTAAATCTGCAGAGCTTGTTGTTACCTAAACTTATGTTGTCAATGCTTTCAGTTATTTTTCAAGCTCACTATAAATGAAAACAAAATTATACCTTATCTCTTCCTCTTTTTCGTCTCCAAATTTTTTCTCCTTATTAAATTTTTCTTCCCATTCTTGAATCTATCTATCCCTTTCTCTCAACAATCGGTTATTATCCAGAATTTGAGATTCTTTTTATTATTGTGCTTTAGCATCCTCTAATCCTTAATTGTAAGAATCAATTAATAATTTAGAATGTTGCTGTATGAGCAAATTTAATTCGGTTAATTTATTCATTTGCTCATTAATGATTAGTTACTAGACATAATTTTATTTATTTACATATTACTAGCTTAATTCATCTAATTTATCACAACAGACATGTTCCTTTGTTACGGATGGTTCTGGACTAAGTTATGATGCTTAAGCAGAATTTTTTGAAGGTACCATAACTGAATTAGCTTGTCGATCTCTTGATATGACTCCTTTTTCAACTTATAGCTCTTGAGCATCAAAAGCTCCTTTAACGTCTTTATTAGCAAGCTCCCATTTTAAATAACCTTTGTGTCTGCTATACTTAGAATTCTTTAATAATTAAAGGATAATACCATTGAGGGACTATCGAAATTGCTCATAACAATATTTTATTTTATAATAATTATAGTAATGTCAAATATTTCTTAAAGTGAGAGTACCATATTAGAAGGCAGAAAGAGATGAGTTTTCTTTCATAGTCTCATAAGAATCCAGCTAAGAAAATTAAATTAAAATTTACTTTAAACGAATTAGTTCTTTATTTCTTTAATGTATCCAACTCTGCATTTGAAAGCATTAACTATTCCTATTATTTGTGATATTCTCTATTAAGATTAATGAATTGATTCTTCCAAGAATCAACCTCTTGAGTCAAAACGGTGATTTTCTCAGTGTATTATTGATTCTCTTATTAAGTCAATAATTTAGATTTCTGTTGATCATTCTCTTCTTATAAATATTGAATTTATTATTTGCTCTATTCGTTCTCTGATAATTTCACCTTTAACAAATTACTCAATCTCTCAATTTCAGTTTAATAAACTACATTCTTTTGTTCTAATTCTTATATCTTATTAGCCTCTTACAATTAAAACTATCCCAAGTATTATCTGAGCTTTTCCATTTCCTCATTCTTACTCCTCAATTAACTTGACAGTCTTTCCACTTCTACATTCAACATTTAAACCTTCTATTAGTATTCTTTCAATTATTAAGTATCCTAAACCTTATATTTAAGACTATCAATTTCATCATTTTTTGTTCTTAATAAAGAGTTGGCCCTCATGCTCTCATAACTTAGTTTTTCGATTTCTTCACATTTTGTTTATACACATTAATGAAGACGATCGATTTCTTAACTCTATAAAGCTATTTTATTTTCATATTCTTCAATCTTGTAATGATCATTCAAAGTGATTTATAATTTAGAAATGCAATTCCTCAACTAATCATTCTCTTATAATTTGATCATTAAGGAATTATTTACTCTATCGTATTCTTATGCCAGATTTTAATATTTCATTTCGTATTCTGTATATTTTTGATATTCCTAAATTTAACTTTGGAATATCAATAATTATTATTTTAACTTATCTGTTTCATCTTATTTTATTCTAATCCTTTAATTAAGATTATGGATTTCTTCATTTTACATCTTTGATCTGATTTCATACTCTTGGTACTTCGATGTATCCTATAAGGTCAATTATAAAGTCTAAATAATTTATTGAAGTTTTTAGATTTCATCATTCTTGTTTCTAATTTCATTCATAAACTTTTCAGTTATTTAATTGTTTTCCTTACTCAATTCATCAATCGATTATTTTTAATTAGACTCACGAATTCTTAAATCCTTAAGTTCAGATTCTGAATCTTTTATTCTTCTTGACAAAATTTCTATCTCCTTAATATAAGTCTGTTTTTATTAATCATACTCTTCAACCTTTGCTTTTAATACTGATGAAGTTCTTTCCAATTCCATAGCCAATTAAGTTTAAATTGGTTATTGTTAATGATACATTTATTCATATTTCTTTGTCTCAATCAATGTCCTTTACAATTAGTGTAACTAAGATTGACTTTAAGACACTAACACATTCAATCTTTATATCTCATTTTGCCAATATTGATCTGTTTCTTAAGTATTCCTTTTTAATTTATCAAATTCAATTTGCTATTACTGAAACTAAAATAATTATTGAGATAATTGAAGGTTTTTCTATTTTAATTATTCTGTTTCGTTTGCAGCCTCTCTTAATAGATTATTCATTCGATTACATTCTTGCTGGTATTATTATAAATTGGCTTCTAATAGTTAAATTCTATGTGTATCTTCAATATAAGTAACTCTTTCTTACGCTGTTGATCTTATACGATGTAATTCAGTCTACAAGTCCTACAATTATTTTTCCTAAAAGGAACACCTATTCCGATAAAAGATTAATTCATCAGGTTCAATCACCTTCACTACTTCCTTTACGTTGTATGAGGATTAGGAAGGTTTCAGAATTGGCTGTTGAGATTCCAATCTTTTTTAAGGCTGAGATTACTATTGGGCCCTAGTTATGTATACTATGTTCGGGCTTGTCAATAGATCGTTTGTAGTTGATTTAGTTCTTTAGGATTTGTTTGTGTCTTTGTTTGGTTCTAAGAATTGTTGAGTGGAATAGTATTAAGAGTGTTAATCCATGTATTCGTTAAATATGTTTTATTGATAAATTAATTATATGGATAAATAAAGACCAACATTGAATTTGAATCAACCTAATTACTGCTTGTATGATGTTAAATCTTCTTATTTCTAATCAAAATATATTTTGTATTAATTACTCCACAAAAATGCAAAATCAAATAAAATCCTCCTGTGCAAAATAGCATTGCTCCAATAATGAATCCAATGATGTCACTTGCTGCATTTGCTAATTGATAAACAGCCAAAGAAGCTAGACTTAAATTATTGAGGAATTTCTATACTAAATATTAAATAGGCCTCTTCCTAAAAGAGAACTCAAAAATCTGAAATTGTTGTCCATAAATTCCATCTTTTAACCACTTGCAAACAACATAATTCCAAATAATCTAAATATTGTAAAATGTGGACTAACATTAAGAAAAATGGCAAGAAAAATGACATGAAGAAAGTAAAACTAACGCTCGAAAATAGGATAGACAACGATATGATTTAGGTGACTCCAATCAATATCAACATTATGGAGGATATTAGGTTTGACCACTTGAGCAATTCAATAGTTGTCGGCATATTATATTTGATTAATAATTTTAATCTATATATTTTTTGTGTGTATGTATACATTAATTGTTATTTTGATAATCATTATTAAGCTTTATTTTCTCCCATATCTCCAGCACTCCTATTAACTTTGTGCCTGGATTCGTAGTAGCCGAATTCGGAAGGCAATCTGTAGCTACCAGGAGCTGGTGTGCCTGCTTATTTAAAAATTTAGTTTATTTACCTTTACCAACAGATCCTGTTCTCCTAGATTCTTTGGGAAAACTTCTGACATTGGAGGAATGGAATTTAGAAATGAAGTAATTACCATCCTATCATTATTATTAAAATTACTTTCTGAATTCCTGTCTTATCAACTGGATAAGTTCCTGGTCCAGGAGCATAAAGGTTGGTTGCTTAAAAATGATATTAGAAATTTACAAAAATCTTTAACAAAGCGTCTAGAGTTCTTGGGATTGAATAAAGTCGCACATGAATTGTTGTATTTTGAAATAGGGTACTTACCAACAGCATTGACTGCAGGCAAAGATTCATAGGTTCCAGGTCCTGGTATTTCTTTGCTTGTTAAGACCATAAAATTTGTTTTAGGTCTCTATCTCATTGAATATCGAATATCACTTAAAGTAGATCCCAAATCATAGGTTCCAGGAGCTATAAGATGGGTTAATTTATTTTACCTGGAGTTTTTAAATTTAAGTTTCCTAGGATGCCGGTGCTGGCCATTTTTTCTCTGCTCATCCCAAACTTGTTGCCTTTTTATTTTTTTAGATTTGTTTCGACATCCCCAGATAAGTTGTATTATTAAGGAGAAGGAGTTGCAAATGGCACTTTTGTAAAATCGGTTCTTAAAATAAATTATGAGATTTACTTCGTTCCTTTTCCAATTCCAGCAGCTCTTTTTTCTATCTGACTCGGCAAATCGTAAAATGCTTTACCGCAACTATAATGTTTAGATAAATCATTTGTACTTAACTGGATTAGCCAAATTTCCAAATCTATCAGATTTAGAAAATGTCCACAAGTTCTTTGCAGTACTGCTATTCAACGGGGAACCACATATTTGTTAGCATGTTGAAACAGTTATTGACATAATAAATTAAATTAATATAAATATAATTAAGAATGTTTTACTTAAGGGGTTTTAATTATGAATTTTTAAATATACATTGATAGTGTGCTTCAAAAGGCTTTTTAGAACTCTATTAAATTCCTTAAAAATTGCTTGTAGATTTCCACTATTTATTCATTTATCTCTAATTAAATTGCAAACACAATATTATAATCAATTTTTCAAAAACTTACAAAAAAGAATTACGGCTCCATATAATTATTCCGTCATCCAAAAATAGAAAATTTATGAGTTCAAATAATTTGATCATAACTTTATGTTATTTTAAAGAATTACCTTTCAATATAAAGTAATAAATTAGAAAATCCTTCAATTTAAGAAGTAGAATTCAATTAATAGCAATATGCATGACTACTTATTCAATCATTCTAAATTTAATTTATGCATAATTAAATCTATTATCATCTCTTTTGAAATTGTTTCTAATATCCGCCTTCTAAACAGGAATTCTTGACTAACTCCTATAGACCAATATTATGTTTTCTCAAAGATATCATAAATTAGGGTGATCAAATATCCCTTAATGTTATGTGATGTATCTTTAAATCTGACAGATTTGATAAATCGATTTTAAAGAGCACTTAAAAGTGAAAATCACATCTATTTAGGATTTTACCATAACTTGGAACTTAGATACCTTACTGATAACTTAATTTATATTCCTTATAATATTTATTTGACTAATTATCATTGTTAATATACCTTTATAGATCTCTCTATTTACAATTAAACTTTACTCTGAAAAATTAGTGCATCATAATGTGAAGAATAAAATGATTGAATCTCCATTTTCAAGAAATGAATAAAACAATGTTTCAATTACCAAATTTACTAATTAAGAATATTAGATATATGATATTAATTAATAAGTAATTCATTCATAAATATTATAAAATTTTAGATTAAAGAATTTTAGAATTTTTTTGAGTATATATTATATTCATATCTCAATTAATTTTTTATGTTTAATTAATAATATTATATGAAAATTCAAATCTTTTTAATTCTTCTTTATTATTGCTATTCGCGATGTGCCTTCACAGTGGATGAAAATGACAAGCCAATAGAAACTGATAGGGATCCTGAAATAATAGGGACTGTAGAAGCATGTCCCTTTTTCTCTGATCAACCAGTCTGTTGCACAAGAAGTTAAGACCGATCAATGATGAAGGATTTCAAGTCTTTGGATGCCACCTTTGGGAATGATGGAGGAGGTTGTGATATGTATAAGTTGTAAATATCAAAATAGATGTGGTTCAAATATGAAGAGATTCTGGTGCCATTATACATGTTCTCCAAATCAGAGCGAATTCATGAAAATCTCTGGAAGATAGAATATGACTGACCCTTTGAACTCTTCTAAGATCTTAGATGTGTAAATGGTAACCTTAGAAGTCCATCCACAAATAGCATGTGTAATAAATAATATTATTAAATTATAAATAGGAGGTTTTTTCCTCTTGCAAAAGAACTTCATTTGCAACTCAGGTTTCTGCCATGGCCAGCCCAGGAGGATTCTTTACTTTTTAAGGAGAATAAGCAGTGTATAAAAATATAAATAACTTAAAGTGGTGAAGGAGGATAATATATTAAGGTTGAATTTTAAGAATCCAATTCACTTTACTTTGATGATATTTGGTCTTGCAATCACAATCATAGCCACACTACTGAGGATGAGACTGGTATTCATTATTGGGATGACTTTGGATATGAATTACATGGAGAATGTGGGTGTAATACTTGTGAGGATAGTTGTTAATCGGACAAAATATTGTATGAACCACCAGGGATATTATATGGATTCGAAGGCACCTATATTTTGTTCGCTTGGGGATGGGCTATTTTATTGTCATTGGCAATTACTATAATTAGGAGGTGCCAACAAAAAAAATTTGAATTAAGTGACTTGGAAGAATAGAAACAAATTCTTGGTTGATGAATATTTATACTGTTTATATTTTATTTAGTTCATTGATATTCTATATTAATTAGTAGTAAATACAAAATAACATTTTAATTAAATTTATATTAAAATGGATAGACAACTTAAATTAGACACTCAATTAAACAAGACAGCTTTTGATTTGGTTACCTATTCGGCAGTTGGTATCTATACAGGCTTAAACACAAATTAGGATACTTTGTAGGAGCTGCTGCGTCTGTGTTTTTCAAGAGAAGAACATTTATCCGCAATTTGAGTGCAGGTCTTTTTGCTGGATTCGCTTTCAATGAAAATCAAGAAGCCTTTAATAGACAGCTCTGAAATATTAAGATATAAAAATTAATATAATTTATTTATGTCTACAAACATAAGTTGTCTTAACTTCTATAAGGGAAAATCTTTATTAATATCTGGCTGCACAGGCTTCGTGGCCAAAGTTATATTGGAGAAAATTTTAAGAGTTTTGGAAGTTAAGAGAGTTTACGTCTTGGTGAGGGCGAAGAAAGGCCAATCAGTGACTGAGAGATTTAATAAAGAGATTATCAACTCTCAATGTTTTGACAGAATTCGTAAACAAAAAGGAGCAGACTTTCAAAAATTCATTGAGGATGTTGTGAAACCTGTCGATGGAGATCTAATTAAACCTCATTTGGGACTCGATAAAGAAGTTAGACAAGAGCTCATAGAAAATGTCAATATTATCATAAATAGTGCTGCCAGTGTTGACTTCAATTCCCCAATTAAAGTTGCTTTGGAAATCAATTATTATGGAGTTCAAAAAGTGTTAGAGTTAGCTAAGTAATGTAAAAATTTAGAAAATTTCATACATGTATCCACAGCCTATGTAAATAGTGATAAATTTGGGTATAATTTATTGTTGACTTACTAAGATTCATTGAGGAGAAGATCTATCACCCATAAAAAGATGTCGAATCCTTTGTTTCGGTTCTTTATAGATCTTCATAAAATTTCGATGAAAAATAATAAAAATTGGCCCTAGACAAATTTCCAAACACTTACACATTTACAAAAAACTTGGCTGAGTAAATGCTAGCATAATTGAGACCACCCAACATGTAAATCACTATCGTAAGACCAACAATAGTAGGATGTTCATTCAGGGATCCAATCCCTGGCTGGGTAATATCGATTGTTATACAAGATTGACAACTTGGTTGGAGGTGCAGCTGTGATCTTTTTCGGAGGGATTGGATTAGTCAAAATCTATAAAGGAAAGGAGAATTTAATTACAGATCAAGTCCCTGTTGATTTTGTATCTGATATGATTCTGGTGGCAGGAGCCTATGAAGCCAATAAAAATACTTTCTAAATTTATCATTGTGGCACTAGTGCGAGAAATCCTGCTCCTTGGAAATTGACCAAAGATACTTGTGTTGAATATTGGAATGCTAATCCCCCAAGTGTCAAAGTTTCACCATGTACAATAGAGATTAACAATAATTTATGCTATTATCGATATATGAATTTTAAGAGAAAAATGGGAGCCTTAGCATTAAAGACTTTTGCTGATACCTTTGGTAATTCAAGTTAGAAGAAAAACGCTAGTCGTTATCTTAAGGTTATTGATAAGGCTGACACAATCAATAAGACTTTCAAACATTTCAATAGGAATGAATGGGTGTTTTCTTAAGAGAATGTCTTATAATTAATGAATTGTTTATCAAGGGATGAATAAGGGATCTTTTTATTAGATGTTACTGAGATGGAATGGAGGTATAAATTAGATGCCTAATATTAGATCTTATATGATGACATTCCATTATGGACTCTAGAAATTCATTTTGAAAGAAAATGTCTAACCACCTGTAGATGAAGAACCAACTGATTTATTGAGATCTTGGAAGAGTGGTAACTTCACTGATTTAAAATGGATTGTAGAAAAGTAAAAACTTCCAGTAGAAAATAAAAATTACACAATGAATGGTCTTTTTAATAGGCAAAGAGCTAAGTTGTGATATGAAAAAATTTATATTTATATAAAAAATAAGGAAAATATAGAAATTACATGTTTATGATAATATATAAATCAGATTCGGAATTATTAAATACAACTTAGTTCATATTTATAAAATAACATCAGGAGAATGGAACAATAATGGATTTTTATCCATTTAAGTAATATAAGTTAAAAAATACAAAATTTAAATTGATCATCTAACTAATTGATATTTTTTAAGAATCCTAAGAAGATCAAACTTATTCACTGGCTTGGGTAAAAATTCACTCATTCCTTAGTGATCACTTTAATTCATATTTTCTTTAGTATCATAGGCAGAGCACATGATGATTGTTGGCTTTTTACCTCCTTGTTTAATTATCTTATATTTATAATTAGATTACTTCTTTTGATGTTTCAAATCCATTCATACCAGGCATTTCTATGTCCATAAATATAACTTCATAAAATTAACATTGCGTATTCATTTTCTCTTTTACTCTTTATACTGCCTGATTGCCATCATATGCTGAATCACACTAAATTTGATAATGATTTAATAAGGCTTTGAATGCTATTAAATTTAGTACTTAATCATCAACTATTAAAATTCGTTTACAAAAACTGGTACATTCGTGAGTTTGCAAGGTTGAATATTTAAATGAAAATGTTTTATTTCCCAGAATAGGGCTCTCTAAAGATTTAAATTAAAAATAGTTTTATTATGGAACTTTGATTTTTTCATTTAAATCATCAACGATCTTTGGACTGTCATTTGAATTTAAGCAATCAGGTTTCTAGCCCTTCTTTTGCAAGTAAAAATGATCATCCTAGACAATATAATCACTATATCGACGGATTATAAAATTGTCATCCTATAATGATCGTGATTTCTTGCAAGTCATAAATTTACCAGTATTTAATGAACCTCTTAGGAAGATCTGCTCTTAAGATTAGCTCAAGTCCAAATCCTGGATCCAAAAACTAATACTCGTTCCTGTTTATAAGCAAGTTACAATTTCAACGTAATTGTCATTAGTATCAACCAACCCTTACACTAATTTGGCAGATAGATTTAATCCTAATCCTAATTCAGGATTTTAAGTTAAGTTAAATTACCTATCATTTTCCTTATTTTTTAAAATAATCTATTGAGGAATCGCTTAACTATTCCCATTCTGCAGAATTTCATTATGATGAACTGTTATTTAGATCCTTTATTCGTCAAGATAAAATAAGGATAAAGACATTTCTCCGCCTGATTTTGCTTGATGATATGAGTAATTTAGTATATTTATAATGACTTGTATTATGCGTTGTTTATCCGAATAAATCTATTTATCAAGCAGACAGCTCTATATTTTGGTAGAGAATTGAACGTTCTTTTGTTTGACTTGCTAAATAAAAATATGCTCAATTTCTTAGATAACATCTTAAATCTGAAATAGATTGAATTTGTAATGAAACATATTTGATTAGATTGAAGAGTAGTCTAATATATCATTTATTGAATGATATAAAATAGAATTTGAACATTACATCAATTCAAGATATTCTCTAATGGCTTATTGCTCAATAGTTAAATCTTTGGTGATACTGACTACTTATGAGATAATATTTAAGGGAGTTCTTAATTCAAAGGAGAAAGTGTTTAACATTTCTGAAGATTGTTGATTATATTTTTTTATTTTTTCAATTTGATTTTTATGGGTGATATTCTTCATCAATAAAAAAATGTAAGGTTATTAAATTTAATCTCCAAATAAGGGTTTAGAACCTTAAATAATAGAATCTAATTATTAATTGGAGAATTATGATAGAATTATGCTTAATTTAATATGTCTATCAGTTTAGAAAGTCAAATAAAACGTATATTGGTTTGAATTTCTGTTAGAATAAGGCGAATCCTGAGCACTGCTATTCTCACCATCAAAATTACATTGTCGAGGGTAATATTATGCCAGGTACTTCTATTAATTTAAAAGCACATCGAAAATATCCAAAGATAATCTTCTTTTGGAAGCTTAATTAAAGATATCTTCCAAAATCTATTGGTTCATTTCAAGTTTTCTTGATGTTGGTGAAATTGACAAAGAGTTTTTATTTTTTAAAAGGGTATTATTTAAAGATTCTTTTATCATATATAAAATTTGTTCTTCTCCTTAGCAAAGTAGGAGCCTTTAACATTTTTTATTCATGTATTAAATTTATTGGAATTAATTTAGAATGACAACTCCTTAGGTAAAATAATCCATAAGATGATTAAAGAAAACATTCAATTAAGATTCTGTTTTATCAACATCAACTGTCACTCTTTTTCTCAATGAATTACCAACAATTGCAAAGAATTAATCAGAGGATTAATTTTTATTAGTTTGATTACTGAAATTACTCAGTTTATCCTTTTAATTATCATGTATGAATAATTGTGAGGATTGCTGGAGTTTTTTGTTTTTGTTTTAAGATTGTTTTAGTTAATTAATAAAATTAGTGTTGTTATCTGCTTGGACTGAGAGTCTAAAGGAGAAAAGTAATTATTATTTCTCATGTCCCATGACTATAAAGAATATGACTATTATACTCTCCAAAATGTAGTAATCAAAGTTAATGAATAAAACAGAAAACAGCCTCAAAATAATGTAGCAAGGGTAGCCAAACTTGAGAAGTCTATATGAAATTTACAAAGTAACAATTTCATCAATGATATATTAATTTGAGACAATAATAAGGGTATTAGTATGATTTGCAAATGGATTTAGATACTAATGGATTTATAAGTTTAATTCAGTATAAACAATAGTATTAATTAGGAACAACAAGGTTATCCTTATGAGGTGAACATTATTGGTCATTTTCCGAAGCGCAATTAATAAACCTAATTGTATAACTATGGCTGAAGAAGAGAGAGTTATCGTGATAATTTAATTCTTCCATCCAAACATTAAGCATAGCACTAACCACCATATCCCTTGAGCTATTTCCAAAATTAAAATAATGGTTGCGTTCATTATTTATAAAATTAATATACAAGAACTTAATAAATAATGGTCCTTAGATGCTAAATTTAGTTTAAATTGTCGAAAAAGTATAAACATAAAATGATCAATATATCCCTGTTTTTATTGTAAAAAATCTTTTTAAAATTACCTCTAACTCTTTTTAATTTACAGGTTTTGGTAGAAACGAATTGACTCCTACTTTTTATCCTTCAGTGAAATTCTCTTGAGTGTCATAAGCAGAACAGATCACAATATAGGACTGATTGCCTGTGATATCTAATATCTATGATAATGAATATTGATACTTGCTTACTAGTTTGGAATCCATTTATCCCTGGCATTTCGATGTCCATAAAAATCAACTTGTAGGCTTGACAAGGATGCTATAGTCTGGATTTGACTTTTTCAATTGCTTAAAATCCATCGAATGCTTGATCAGATTCAATTTAATAATTTTATAACATCAATCTTAGTGTCATTTAATTGAAAGGTATATCATCTACAATCAATACACTTTTACAGTCTTTGCAAACTAAAGGGTATTGTTTGAAAGAATAGATCTCTTTGTTTGTGATTGTATGACAAGATTATATTTATTTATGAGAAAAGTATTCTGGACTAATCGGTAACTGAATTTATTATTATTATTCACGATCATTTAACTTTGGAGTTTCTAAAGAAGATTCAGAATCCTATAAGAAATTATCTCGAAGCTGCATGTCATATTCCATCTTAGAATTTGTTATACTTGATTTTATCAATATTCTATCATCGAATTTTCTTTCACTTAAGGTTTATTACAATCCTGACTGATTGAACCTCCCTGTCAGTTGAGAAAGTAGATTTGAAGACTAATATTAATCATTTTATGTCTATAGGAAGTTTTGAATCTGGAATTGAACTTTCGTCCCTTTATTTTGGGTTGAACTTATCATCAACTAGTTATTGTTTGATTCTATCAATCCTTCAACTATCTTTGCTGCTATACTTAATCCTAATCCAGCTCTCTAAGTCACCGATTACGTTTTGAAAGTTACTCCCAATTCCACATTACCTATCAAACTGTTTTAAATCAATGCCAATTTATCATCTTCAATCCCTATTCCATCATCCTTAACTTTGATATGAATATAGAACAGACTTTTTTATTTTATGCTTAATTTAACATGACCTCCTTCTCTTGTGTATTTACTGGCATTATTCAAAAGATTTACCAAAATTTACAAAACTCTTTATTAATCATTAAAAATTAGAGCATCACTTAAATTCTGCTGAATTTTAATAATAAACTTAATCTTTTTTTATTTCATTTGCATATTATAAAGATAGTAAATCTCCTAAGCAATCTGGTTAAAAGTAAAGGATGTATAACGATATTGAAACTGAAATGATTGAATTGCTGCGTAGTCTAAAATATCATTGATTTAATGAATCAAAAGAGAAATAGAACATTAAGCAATATCAACATACTCTTAAATCTTCATCTCAACAGATTAGGTTTTGATCAAATTGAGCATATGTTAACAACTATTTAATGGAGTTCGTAATTCATGCGAAAATGATTTTATCAAACTGTGATGGATTATTTATTCATTTTTCATCTTTTAGAATTAGTGTTTACTTGTAATGTTCTTAATCATAATTAACAAAACAGGCATTTCAACATCATTTTACAATTGGATATTAAGTTTGC
Source organism: Paramecium tetraurelia (assembly GCF_000165425.1). NCBI lineage: Eukaryota > Ciliophora > Oligohymenophorea > Peniculida > Parameciidae > Paramecium > Paramecium tetraurelia. The sequence goes on along the minus strand of NW_001799355.1, from coordinate 445,581 downwards.
TTGGACATTTGTGATGAGAAGGCATAGATATGTACTCTTATTAGTTACCTGTCATGAAGGTTGGAATAATTATCATCTTTAGTTTCTTTTGTTTAACTTTCTTATACAATGTTGATTCGAATAGCCATTCGTAAATAAACATCTATTATTGAAAGGTTAGTTATTCTGTTTTAGAATCATCTTGGCTACCTAATTAATCCAATCTCTATTCTAAAAACTGGAGGTATTTCTAAGGTTGAAGTAAAATATCCAAAATGTCAACTTACAGATTTTCCTTCTATAATTCTTTCACTATCCTAAACAAAGCTTATTGATTTATTTATTTGTTAAATCTTGGTGTTCTAAGTAGATTTGTTATGTCATTTTCATTTTCAGGCATCTTGGCACTATTTAAACACATCCTAATTTTCTCAACTATTTAATCTGATCCTGAGCATTCTAATAGTTTTTCGCATTTGTTATTTTGGTAACTAACTTGTTGACTTTAATTTAGTATTAGAATTCCTTAAGGAAATGAGTTTATTAAATTTTGGTAAAATTAATGGAATTATAAATCAGAAGTCTTATTACCCAAAAATTAACTTTTTTATAATTTTTATGCCTATCCTAAATTTGAGCATTAAATTAACTTAGATTCGTAACTCATTTCCTTTAAATAGATACTCTAACTTTTAAGGGGCGTTTATGCTATAGAAACTCGGCTGAAAGATTTGCCTAAGGATTAATTAAACTGCAACTAATTGACTGAGTCATTATCATCAAATTTCTTGATTTTTGATTTTGCTAAAATATTTTTTTTGTTTGTCGAACAAAAACATTGACAATTGAATTATTCGTCATTGTACGCTAATGTAAGAAACACCACCACACAAATAGCTAGACTTTCAATAAGGTAAAAGTTAAACTCAGTAAATATCAATATAATATTTCTAAATATTACATAACATGGAAATCCGATTTTGCATATTTTATTCGATTTATCAACGGCTTATGACAAGTATTGCCTATAAGTCACTATAAATAGCAAACAATTTGCATATGTGCCAAAAGGATTATCGTATTGTAAAAATAGAAAAGTCTCTATGTACAGCACAGAATAAAAGAGTGAGACCAGATGTAAAATTACCTATTTTTCACACCAATAATCGATTATAATCTACTATGAGATTCTGAAAATTGTGCATGATACTTATAAAGAAAGAGCTTCATAATTAGTGTGATCAATCATGCCGATAGACAAAAATACCCACCACAAACCCTATGAAACATTAGCTATTAAAATAGACTTTCCAGCTACACTTTTAAAAATTGTTTTGATTAATTCTCCTTTTTTTTTCATTTAATTTAATTAATAAAAAAACAATCCTTGACAAAAAGTAGAAATGAAAACTATTTTGTAATTGGTGCAACTACTCCAATTTTTAATTTTATTTTAGAAAATTTGATATATACACATTTTAACACTTTTATAAAAGTCTACACATTAAATAAATATAAATTAATTCAATTAATATTTGTGATTTGGTCATCCTGACTTTTTCACTGAATATCTTCTTTATGTTGAATGTACTCACCCTACATTTGTATTTGATATCTATCCTGATTAAACAATTTAGATAAAGGTATGGTAAATTAACAATACATGTATTTATCAATAAGAGTTTAATTTTTTATAATAAAGTCAAATAAATATTAATTGATTACAAAAAATGTGAGAAAAACCTAGTAGATATCATAAAAAACCAAATCTATCTAATATTCTTTCTAATTCCTATTTATTGACAGGCTTCGGTAGGAACTCTGACATTCCGACTGCTTCCCCTTCCCTAAAATTTTCCTCAGTGTCGTAAGCAGAACACATAATAATTTGTGTTTAATCCTAAGTAATTTAAAGAATCTAATTTAAATTTTTATTTTACATCTTTGGTTGCTTAAAAGCCATTTATTCCAGGCATTTCAATATCCATAAAAATTAATGTAAAATATTAACAATGCTTATCCAATTATTTCTTTACTAAATCAATGGCTTAATACCCATCATAGGCTTATTCGACCTTAATATTATAATGCAGAAGGAGAGCCTTTAAAGCAATCTAATTGAATGGAATATCATCAACTATTAATACCCTTGTACATTATTGGCATTAAGAAGGTTTTAGTATTTTTTTTAAATCATTTTCCTCTTTATATTGAAAATATTCTGGACTTATTGGTATATCAATTCGATATGAATAATTATCTGCCATATCCAAAGAGCTTTCTTAATTGGCAGGCAGTAAATTAAAGAACTTACTTTTTATAGTTTTGCTCTTTTTGGAAGGAGATTGAGCCTCAAATTTAGAATTTTCAGATAATTATCTCAAAAGGGGTAACACCTAACTACAATTACTACCTTCATATTATGACATTTATTATTTGTAAGTATTATTTTTAGTTGTGTACTCAGAGATCATGGGATTTCTAACAGATTCATCTCTAAAAATTAGAAGATTCTCTATAATGAAAAATATTTTAGTTCCTTTATTTTTATTCTTAGATATGATTTCTAGAGTTCCATCATTCTTTTAAACCAAACCTTCCACGATCCTTGCAGAAATATTTAAACCCAAACCCAAACTTTTTTTAATCCTAGATCTATGAAGACTTTTACCCATGGAACTAGTGAGGACCTTCCTTAGATTTTACAATTATTCTGATCCAATTCCAATCCCAGAGTCTTTGACTTACAATTTAATAAAAGGGTAGTCTATTATTTTCAATGAAAACACTATTTTGCCTCCTTCAGGTGTGAATTTACAAGAATTATTTAATAAATTGATTAACACTTGCATTATTCTTTATTTATCTTATCTAATATTGCCTACCTTCTTTTCATCGAATTTGACTTGCAAATCGATTTTCTTTGAATGCAACTAACTAGAATAAATATATTTAATTTCATCAACAATCTCTCGTGATTTGAATTCAACATATCTATATTTAAATGTGTTTGATTACATGGCTGCATAATCCAAGATATCATTTATTTGATGTATTAAAAATATTATTGAAATGTGAGCTATCTCAACAAATTCCTAAAGTTTAGGATCCTTAATCCTATCCTTAAGTATCACCAACATATCCTAACCACTATTCAAGGGAGTTTTCAATTCATGTGAAAATGATTTAAGTAAGGAATTGTGTATTTCCTTCTCCTTGTTCATTTACTCAATCTTATGTTTCTTGGTAATGTTCTTAATCTTGACAACTATGATTGGTTGCACACTCTCTGCCTGAATAGCAGTCTTGCTGATATGAACCTTCTAATATGAGGGATATGAAAGTTGTTCTTGTTGAGCATTAGTCATGTAGGTGGGAAGGATGACTATTCTTAGTTTCTTCAAAATGCCTCCCTCGCTCATTATGTGTTCATAGGTTACAGCATCTTTTCTTTAGAGGAAGGTTTCATTTACCGATTCTGAGAGACTGCTTCTTTAATCAAACTCTGAATGAGGCGATAGATTTTGATAGAATTAATGTAGGTATTTTTGTGGAAAGAGAAAAGCATCGAAAATATCCAATTCCATTAAGTTTTCATTGTGATATTTAACAATCCTTTCAAAAGTGGCTTTGTTCATCTTGGCCTGAGACCTGGGTGGAATTTGTCCTAAGGGAGATTCATCATTCTCATGTAAGGAATTAGCAATAATGATTTTTTTGAGGCATTCGACTACTTTGTCACTCCCCTTCTGTCCTAGTAGCTTCTCACATTTATTGTTCATGAAAGTCACCTTTTAATTTTGGTTTAGTATCACTACTCCTGCAGAAAATATGTTGTTTATGATATTCTAAAAGAAAGTGTGCAATTGTTGATCTGATTTGTCAGCACTTATGTTTGAAATTTTTTTGTTAAAGCTCTTTTTTAAATTCTGAAACTGCAGTGAAGTCTTGATATTTTCATCCATGGTTCTGGGTTCATTGTATAAGGGTATGTTTTGGAATATGTCTGGTTTCTCCTGGTATTGTGAATAATGTGTTCTGCTCTTCTTGAAGGAAGTTCCCAATGATTGCTTCTTTGAATCTTACTAGAAAAAGGTTATAAATTTCTGATTGAAATTATGCTAATCCTGAGACCCCAGATCTTTCATTGAGTTTTAAAATGCTTCATTTTTTTTTTTTAATTCATCCTTTGCTATCAGGCTTAGAAAGATGAATATCAAAATACAGCTCTCAAGTATCGAATAATTGGCTTAGATGAAGGTGATTGACATTGTTCTTAGTAAGCAAAAGATGGGAAAGCCAAACTTCGATATTATTTAAATATTTTCTTTAGATTCTTTGTTGGCATGTTAGTAGTTGATTAAAATCATTAAAGAATTTGAATGGTTTGTAAAAGGATTATTCATTGGCATTCGTATGCTTGCCTCCATGTATAAGCAATTATGAAGCAGATATAGGATTGCTAAAATAAATATATGTGTAATTCTCCTTTCCAAAATTATTATTGTAATCCGAATAACAATACTACTTACAGATAGAATACAAAGTTAATATTCATAGGGCTAATAAAATATCCATGAACATATTATCCACCAAATGTTTTGTATGATTTGAGTATAAAACAGTATTTAATAATTCATAAATTAATGAAAAAAGACTAATAAACTAATTGTAGTATTACTTTAATATTCATTTATCCATTAAGCAAATTTATACCTTAGTTAAGTAACTTTCTAACTTAATAAAATTATTAAAATTGAAATACCAATTTCAATTTGAATAACAACAATTCTGAAAACATTCAAAAATTGAAATATACTTTTTTGCTCAACGCAACCCAAAAGTGTATAAAAAATCAAAAGATTCAGAACAATGTGATTTGACAGTTAGAAAAAATAACAGATTTTATTGGCTTACTATATGTCTACACTTTCAAATATCATAAAAACTTATTTTAAATAATCGCATTAGTAATAAGAAATTTTAGCTTATATTAATAATCAGAAAGTCAAGAACTATTATCTTTAAATTTGAATCTAAGGCCAATGCAAGATAATATATAACATTAGAATTTATTCATAATAAATACTCGATATTAATGATGAGATATAAATGAAAATCTAATGATTTTAAAAAAATATCAGTATTCAATTTTTTCATTGAATGGAATAAAACCAACTTCAAATAAATTAAATTATTCTTATTCATTTTTATCCTTTCTACAATTAAGAGTAAATAATTTGAACCTATAGTTAGAAGCTTCACATGTTTATAAAGAATAGAGTCGTGTCTTCCTTAGTCAAACCTCAAATACCATGAAGTTGTTTAATACTTGATAAGATTGACTTTTATTATCTTAGTTAATCATGACCAAGTGTCAATTACTACTTGAAAATACATGTGTGAATGGAAAAGGCGGAGGGTAATTTTTTTTAGGTTAATCGATAAATTATAAGTTTAATAATGCTTACACTTATCAAGAATTAAGAATTAGAGGAGATATTTATATTTTTAAATCTAAGCAGAAATTTATGTTTAAGTAGACAAGATAAAGATGTTTATATCTCCATTACACTTTTATAATGAGACCGAGACAAATGGATATTTATTATATCATATAGATTATACTATTGATGCTTTGTCTATTTCTAATATTATTATATTTGTTGCAGGTGATCAAAATTTACAATGGTAAATTATTATAAATACAATAAAATTTTATTCAAATTGTAATTCATGTCTAAGCAAACTTATTTGTGGCACATGGAAGTCTGATTTAATTTGTAAAAAGGAAAATGTGTGGCTAAGTGTCCACATTATTCTACTTTAAATGGTTTTGTTTGTAAGGATGTTGAAGAATTATATCCATTAACCACACATATACTCAGAACCTTTTATGATAATCTCATCCCTAATTTTATTTTAGAGAATACAAAAGGCATCAGCTCCTTTTATTAAAATATGTTTGGAACTTATTAAAATGGAGTTCGATATTTTGGTTGAGTGAAGAAGAATGGTAACCATTATTTTTACAAGTAATTCAATATTTTAAAGCCACATTATAACATTATCTTGCAATTAAATGTGATGACATTTGATTTTACAAAGTTAAAATTATCTTCAAATAGTGTTTCCATTTATATCGATAATTTATTAGTAAGAAAGATTGAATCTAGATAAGATCAAATATAAGAGATTCAAATAGAATACTTTCACGCACCCAATTAGTTAATCCTGGCTATGATGTTTGTTCCATAAGCTGATTCTTATTTTAGTTTGGAATTTCAAATATCAACTTTATGATTTAAAGGTGCTTCCCTTTGTGTAGATCTTGTATTTGTCGTTATAAGGATGATTGTACTTAATGGATTATTGAATAGAATTCTCAGGATCGAGATTGTAAAAAGGGTTTTATATTTGATATAGAATAATAAAAGTATTTGTTGTGTCCTGTCGGCTGTCAGAAATGTTCAGATTAAGAAACATGTTTGAAATTACGAGGATCCATTCAAATAAAAGGGACGCAGTTGTTATTGTTTGAATGGATACGTTGATGAATTCACTTTAGATTGAATTGGCTAGGTCATTTCAATTAATTTTAGCAAATCCAATCAATGCTTGATTATCTATATGTAGAATTCCTTCATTTCCGATTTATTGGCATATCTATAAAATATTAATATTTCCATATTTATATATACATTTAATTATAGTATGGAGGAAGAGCACAATCACCTTGTTGAAATCACACCTGAGAAAATATCAATTTCACTTGACAATTTGTCGACTTCCTTTAATATTCTGAATCTAACATTGCAATATGTTCCATATAAAATTATTTCTCCAAATCCTATGATATTTCACATTCAACCTGAGGAAGGTAAATCATTAAGTAAAAATAAGGAATTTTGGATCCTTGCGATAGTATCGATGTGAAAATAACTGCAATCATCACAAGCTCTATGAATTTTTAATGTTTTGAGAAAAACAATAAATTAACTATATTGACGTAAGAAGATTCCGAAACTGACTGGAAAAATGTGTTAATAGAGAATATTCAAAGGTATGTGTTAATAATTTAATGTAGACATGACATCTCAATAAACATCATTAGGAGCACTAATCCATTTGTAAAAATAGCAGACAATGTGATAATAGCTCAAATTTACAACAACTTCAAATTCACAGAGGAGGAAAAGAAGATCATAATTGAGTACATCATGAATAAATACGGTAAGACTGCCAATTACAATATATCGAACACAATGATGATATTTAGGTATTAGAATTAAGTCTAAGGAGATGTCCATCTTCTTCAATACCCAGATTCTACCCATTATTTTATACTGCGCACTTATTCTCCTTGCTTATTGGTCAACACTCCTCCAAAATACCAATTGGAACCCATGAGTCCTTAGGCTTAAAAGAAAGTAAAATAAATAGAACAACCATAACCATAACCAACATAACAGACTCCGAAGCCCAAAAAGGCAAAGGACGATTTCAAGACCAATTTGAAATCATCTGTTGATAAAAAGGAGTTGAAATAGCAACAACAGTAATTGTTTGCATCATTCTAAGGGCAATCTATAAAACGATAATTTTCATAAGAATAATCAGGAGATGCAAACTAAGTTTAAGAGTAACAGAACAACAATGGATAAACTGAAGGTGCATAATTAAACGAAGAAATTTAGCTAATCAAAACTACAAGCTCTTAAAAAGATGCATCTTCAAATAATCAGAGCTAAATCATTACTGCAGAAGTAGAGACATAGAATTCCTAAAAACATATATTTTAATCACAGATAGTCAAAGGCTAGTAAGAGACTGCATCTATCGCCAAACCTCGTTATTATTAGTCAGAAATAATACCTAAGAATCAATTAGAACTGTTCAAATATGAAAAGTTTGAGTAAAGTCAGAAACCAAGGAAGAAATAGAATTTGAAGGGTAACTTATAAAATTTGGCTCCCATTCAGATGGAATAGAAGCAATAGATAAATGTCTCTGAGAAACAATATATTGAATAGAACCCTCCTAGATTTAAAAAGATTGCTAATTTCAATACGTACTCAAAAATACAGTTCGTGGTTTTATTTAAAGATCACTCCTACTTAATAACAGTGTCAGACAAGGAAATCATAACTGTTTGGAATTTGAATATGAATTCGCAAGAAGGGTAGATTAGAGATCATAGTGAGATGAAGAAGATCAAGATATTGAAGGTGTATGAGTGGGCAGATTCATATGAAAAGAAACTTGGAACACTTGCATCAGATTAAATGATTAGAATATTTAGTTTGGAAGAGATGAGATTGAAATACATTTGGAAGATTGATGATTTTAGCGAAATAACGTATTTCCATTAATTAATTTAGATCGATAGCATTTTTATCGGACAAGGATTAAGTCTGCTTAGCTGGTACGCCCTTGAAGCAATTCAACATCTTCGGGAGCAAATATCCAAAGTATAGGTTCTTGAGGATTTATAATTCGAGAACCCTGAAGGAGATAATTTCACAAAAGATAACTGCCAATGAGGGATAGATATTGAGTCCAGTGGAGTATACAGATAAGTAAAGAGTGTGTAATAATGATTAGTGAGAACATGAAACATGCTAGATTGAATAACATTTTGGCTGTCAATAAGTGTTACAAGGACAAAGATGGGGGGGAAATCCTATTTTACTTGGTGGACATGGCTAATGTTTGCACTCTGATTTTAACATTAACATATGAGTAGATCCAAGTTTGGAGTGTTAAGAATCTTTATTATTTGCCTTCGAGGGGGAGCTTTGTGGTGATAGAGAAGAACTCACCCAAATCTTATTATTAAAATGTATTTGTAGTTGTGATTGTTTCCTTAGAAAATATTCGTCATTAATGTCAAGCAATTGCAGACTGATGATGGATTGAAGAATGGAATTGTTTGCAAGCAGTTTGATGACTCGTCTGTTCTTGATGACGAGATTTATGTTTTGCCGAGGTAGGAATAATTGCTTAAGGTCAAGGGGGATACTGTACAATTGATCGATCTGAAAACTGAGGTTCAACTTAGTTTGTAGATTTCACAATAGATGGGGGAGAATCCATTGAACATCGTTTAGTCAGGGTAGATCATAAGAATCGATGGGGAAAGTTTGTAAATATTGGACCTTATATGCTGATATAATTATAATTATTGATGTGATTTGTTTTAACTTTGATTTTCTTACATTAAATTGGTCAGCACGATCAGTTTTGATTGAAATTAATCAATTATTATTTTTATTTTCCTATTGTCATCCCCTTTGAACATTGATGGTGATTAGACCCATTCTGAGGAATCTTCACAACAATAAAGCATGTCCTTAATTTACTCTTCTGTATTGCCTTTTTGTCTCTGTAACCATTTCGATTTTAGATCACGTATGCAATGTTAACTAATTTATAGGATGACTCCAATAAGGAATAATACACTCTAGGAATTATTTTGATAGTCTTCAGTGAAATTATCATAATAGCATCCATGTGTCAGAATTATAATTTAAGAAAGACTATTCAATGGACACTCTTCTGTTTGAAGCTCATTGGCATGGCTTTGATGTTCAATAAGAATCCTCATCAGATAATCCTCTTCTTCGGTTGCATTCTATCCTAGTTTGTGTATCTCAACTAATTTTCGAGTCATCAAGAGACCAACGAAATTCAACACACCTACAGTCAGGTCAATAATATCATCTAATAGTTCTTGGATTCCCAGAACAAATGGTCCAAATAGATGAGAATCAGATTGCAATTTATTCAGGGAATCCAAACAACAAAATAATTAACTATCAAGGAATAATTTCAGATAGAAAAAATATTAACATATAGCATTAATTCAGAAATGTGGAAAAATAAATTCAATAAGTACATCCTCCAATTGCAATCCATATATAAAGAATAATTTATTCGATATCAAATAGTCAATTAACGATTAAAGAATAATTTTCAAATTTTGGTAAGTAGATTGAATTCCTATGGCAAAAAATTAGAGGACGAGTGTTATCTGAGTTCCCAGTTATCCTCTATAACTTTCAAGGACAAGAATTAATTTAATTAAAATAGCCTAAATCTTCTCGACTCACTAAGAACTTCCTAATCCAAGATCATTGAGTGGTTAAACAATGAAGAATGCAATCTGAATGAAACCATCTCTCTGTTGTTAAAGGAAAGCGAGGCCTTGAAAGATTCACTAAACGACAAGGAGTAGTAATTCTTATCCAATTCAGTGAATCAATTCGCTAACCTATTGATGTCACTCAACTTTGATAAGTAACAATTGACCTACAATATCATCCAACAATAATCGGATCTAAGATAGTTAAAACATAAGTATATCAGAAGGTTGAACAAAATAAAATAGTTCTAATAGAAGGTTTCTTTTGGTGAGTGCAAAGAGATTGAATTCAATTAGATCCAATCTCTTGAAGTTCATTTCAAGGACAGAATAAAGGAGTTATGTTAGGAAGGCCAAACTGCTATTTTGGAGAAATAAATAAATTAGACGGTTGAGGAAATATTATAAATCTTCAGAGAGAAATAGAGGTTGGAGGATGAAAACTTTAGTTTAAAAGGACTTCTAACTTAAACTGAGAGTCAATTAATGTTTGAGGAGAGTCAGAGACTACTTACAAAAAATGATGAATCGTTTGCTTAGTCTAAAATTTGTACTCACAGATGAATTAATATATATTATTATTTAAATTGATGTTGTCTATAATTGATTATTATTAATTTCCTCTAAGATATTTTCCAACCTAAGAAGTGTCCAAATGCAGATAGATGATTAAACTTCGAAAAACAAGGATTAACTGGTAACAGATAATTCACTAGTATCCAATTTTTGAGGTAGAATGATGTTAAGAAATAAAATATTATTTTTATGATAAACTGCTTCTCTTTTTCATATTAAATGATAATACGAACAATTTTAATTATTAATTATCCATATTCTTGGGAGAATCTTAGTATTCTAAAAATAGATTTCGATTTATTTAAGGCGAATCGTGTTTAAGTTCAAATTTTATTAAAAATATGGCAAAAGCTTCAAATAGGAGTGCCTCCTCCATCATAACGGCATTCACGGAACAATAGTAAATGATTATTTGATGGTGTAGTTAGGAAATGCAACTGTTGGAAGCTTAAAGAGAATTCGATGATATGACAAAGGAGATCATGTTAAGGAGAAAGAAGTTGATGTAGCAATTTGAAAAAGGGAAAAAGAAAGTGCCAGAGAAGACTGATGCATCGAAAGCAGAGAAGTTTAAGAATATGGTATACTTTTAATTTGATTTATTTAAGGATGAGCATTCCATTCCGTTAACAGAGTTAGAAAAAAGGTTGGAAACATCAGTCAAAAATGGGTTGAGCAAGAGCCAGATTGATGCAAAATTGCAACTGCATGGAAAGAATGTTCTCTCCTCAAGAGAAAAAACTCCATGGTATATGAAATTACTTCATGAATTAACAAATGTATTTGCTTTGTTAATTTGGGCTGGTGCCTTACTGTGCTTCATCGCTTATGGTCTTTCACCAGATGACCCTTCAAATGTACAAACAATTATTTAAGTTAGCTTTACTTAGGAATAGTTTTAATTGTAGTTGTTGTTGTTACCGCAGTAATCACTTTCTTCTAGAATCAGAAGTCAGAAGCCATTATGGAAGCCTTCAAGAATTTCATACCTCCAGAAACTTTAGTAATCCGAGATGGCGAATAACAAAAGCTCTAAGCAACAGAATTAGTGCCGGGAGATGTTGTCGTGGTTGAATTTGGAAAACGTATTCCTGCTGATATCAGAGTAATTGAGAGCAACGAAATGAAGGTCGACAATTCTAGTTTAACTGGAGAATCTATGTTACTCTTAAGAACACCTGAATGCTCTCATCCACAGAATCCATTGGAAACTAAAAATTTAGCTTTCTTTGGAACATTATGCAAAGAAGTACTTCTAATTACTATTTAAGGGTAACGGTAAAGGGATTGTATTATTTACAGGGGATAAGACAGTTATCGGATAAATTGCAGGATTGGTAGAAAGCTCTGAAAGTGATGAGACTCCATTAAAAAAAGAGTTGAATGCCTTTATTACCTATATTGCATACATCGCCATTTCTATAGGAGTAGTATTCTTTGTGCTTGGATTTGCAGTCGGATATCGTATTCTAATTTTTAAATCTTTTTAGCTGCCGTTACTAATCTCATATTTGCTATCGGTATCATAGTTGCAAATGTTCCAGAGGGTCTTTTGGCCACCGTTGTCGTTGCCTTGACATTAACAGCAAAGAAGTTGGCAGGATTGAAGGTCTTGGTAAAAAATTTAGAAGGTGTCGAAACTTTGGGTTCTACATCTTGTGTTTGTTCCGATAAAACAGGCACATTAACTTAGAACAAGATGACTGTTGAGAATATATGGTACAATGGTAAGAAGTTGAGAGGACATAGTAGAGAGAAAATGGGTCCAGATTTTAAATACGAATATGATCTCAAAGACCCTGGATTTTAGCTGCTTCATGAAACAGCTATCATCTGTTCTGAGGCCGTCTTTGATAGCAGTTTACCATAGGAATAGCAAATTAAAATACAAAATTTGATTGGATTAACCTAAGAATAAAAGGATGTTAAAATGGAAGAAGCTAAGGCAAAATGGAAAGCAGCATATGACAAATTGCCGTGTTAAGAAAAGCCAACAGTAGGAGATGCCTCTGAAACAGCTCTCATTAAATTCTTCCAGCCTATTAAGGATATTCTCCAAACTAGAAATTCAAGGAATGTGGCTAGAGATCATAATATGAAATAAGCAAGAAAGCCTTTTAACTCAACCAATAAATATGCTTTTATAATAGTCGAATATGAAACCGAGAATTCACATTACTGTTTGTTAACAAAAGGAGCTCCTGAAAGGATTTGGGGATTATGTGATACAGTATATAATAATGGAAAAGTTGAGGTGAAGGATGACAAATGGGAGAAAGGTTTTGATTAAGTGAATGCCCAATTTGGTAAATAGGGTGAAAGAGTGTTGGGCTTTGCTAGACTTCACTTACCTAAAGAATAATTCCCATTAGGATATCATTTCAACTTAGATAAAATGAATTTCCCATTTAGTAAGTAAGTGTTTGTTGGATTGATTTCTTTGATTGATCCACCTAAAGATAATGTGCCACATGCTGTTTAGAAGTGTAAATCAGCTGGTATTTAAGTAATTATGGTTACTGGAGATTAGCCAGTTACAGCAGCTGCCATAGCTAGACAATGCAATATCATCACAGAGAAAACAGTAAATGAAATAATGGAAGAAAAGAACATCTCCTTTGAAGAAGCATTTCATTAATCAAATGCATTGGTAATTCATGGAGATAGACTAACTAAAATGGCAATTGATGATGAAGGATTACCAGAAGATGAGAAAGGCAGATAACTCTAAGAATGGTTAAGTAAACCCCAATTAGTGTTTGCTAGAACCAGTCCTGCATAAAAATTAATTATTGTCGCTGGTTGTCAAAGAAGAGGCCATATCGTAGCAGTTACAGGAGATGGTGTCAATGACAGTCCTGCAATCAAGAAAGCAGACATTGGAATTGCCATGGGTATTACAGGATCTGATGTTGCTAAAGATGCTGCTGATATGATTTTATTGAATGATGATTTCTCTAGTATTGTTGTTGGTATTGAAGAAGGAAGAAAGATATTTGATAACTTCAAAAAGTGCATTGTTTATTGTTTGACATCCAATATTGCCGAATTGGTTCCATTTTTAGGATTTATCATTTTCAGATTGCCTTTGCCATTAACTACTGTGCTGGTCTTGTGCATAGAAGTAGGTACTGATGTCTTTCCATCCATGGTGTTTGTCTTTGAAGATGCTGATCTGGATGTTATGACAAGAAGGCCAAGAACTAAGAATGAACATTTAGTGGGTGGACAACTGTTGTGGTTCGCCTATACTTAAAATGGTATATTGGAAACCTTCTGTGGATTCTTCTAATGGTATGTGACACTTAATGACTTTGGGTTTACTCCTACTACTCTCTATTTCATCTCAAATAAGTAAGGAGTACTACCTAAAGCGGATGATATCTACGATCCAAACGATCCCTGGTTTGGTAATTCCAATCTTAAGGAGAATTACAAGGATGGCACATGCACTGGAACAGATTTGGATGGATATGAAGATATTGATTGGGTTTATGCTAATCATGGTAAATATGATCTCAGAATGGCTTATCTTAAATGTGAAGATGGTAAAATTGTAACTAACATCGAATTTGGGGATTGTCATGTTGATTTGGTATCTCCAGTCACTAAGAAGCCTTATTGTTATCATACAGAAGCTTCAAGCTATGCATAAACTTCATTCTTCTTTGCAGTTGTTGCCGGTCAAATATGCAACTATCAAGCCTTGAGACAACTGAAAAGTGCTGGCTTCTTCACAGGTATTCTTTTATTCCATAATTCTTAGGATTCCACAATTACTTCATGATCTTAGCCTATTTTGTCGAATTCTTATTGACTTGGAGTTTGGCATATCTAGAAGCATTCAATACTGTCTTTGGAACAAGGGACATCATATTTATACATTATGGTATTTGTGCCTTACCTTACGGAATGGTGATGATTATTTGGAATGAAGGAAGGAAATTCTGTGTAAGATATCATCAATAACATTATAGATTCGTCACTTCAAATCAAAAACAGCCTTGCCAAGTTGGTGGGATAGATGCGTAGTATATTGATAAATTTAATCATTCATCTTATCACATATTTTTATGGTAAATCTTAACATTTATCAATAATTAATTATAATGGATAGTAATTTTACAATCTAAAATCTGACACCTAAATCTTTGGTTTAGGAGTTCGGATCTCCTTTATACGTTTATGATGAAGAGATAATAAAAAGATAGTGTCAAACTATAACTACAGCCCTAAAGAATTCATTTGATTAAGGGGCTAAGGTGTTGTATGCTTGCAAAGCCAACACTAACCCAAACGTCTTAAAAATAATGAAATCAAATGGAGTGCATGGCATTGATGCTGTATCGCCAAATGAAGTAGAAGTAGCATTATAAGCTGGATTTCTAAATAATCAAATTACCTTTACAGCAAATTATATGACAAAGGAGGAAATCGATTATGCAATCCAGAAAGGAGTGATTCTAAATGTTGGAGAGATTGATACATTAAAAAAATTAATTGCTCACAAAGCTGAAGTGATTATTCGATTAAATCTGGATGTTGGTATAGGTCACCATAATCACGTCAACACAGGAGGAAATGATAGTAAATTTGGTATCAATCTCATGTGGAAGGAATAGCTATCGGAAATTCAAAAGTAGGGTGTCAAGATCATTGGATTGCATCAACACATGGGCAGCAAAATTATGAAGAAAGATCATGATTCTTATCTATTAGGAATAGAGAAATTATTTTAGGCTGCCACCTAAGAATTAGAATTACCTTATCTAAAATACATAGATATTGGAGGGGGTTTTGGAGTCAAATACCAAGATTATGAAGAAACTAGTGATTTGAATCTCTTATTTTCAGAAATCAAAAAATTATATGATAAATATTTCATTAATGTCAAACCGATGTTATTTATTGAGCCTGGAAGATATTTGATTGCTGAGTCAGGTTATTTATTGTGCACAGTTTAAGCCATCAACACTAATAAATCAAGAACATTTGTTGGAACTGATTCAGGAATGCATCATCTGATTAGGCCAGCATTGTACGAGTCCTATCATGAAATAATAAACTCAGAAGAGAAATAGGTAGAATCAAGACTCGTTACTGTTTGTGGAAACATCTGCGAAAGTGGAGATTTGCTAGGTGTTGATAGAAATCTAAAGGTCGAAGTTAATGATGTTCTTGTTATTTAAAATGGTGGAGCTTATGGGTTTTCTATGAGTTCCAATTACAATTTAAGAGAAAGACCTGCAGAAATTTTGGTTAGAGACAGTAAACCATATATCATAAGAAAAAGAGAAACTTTAGATTATCTATTAGCAAATGTAGTGATATTATGAATTTCAAATGATTCAAATATAATTTAGTTAGTCATTTGCTCTTTGCAATTTCAATAACAATGTTTTTGAATTTGCAAAGATCTAATCTCTCGAGTTTAATATTCTGATTATTCTAAACAATAATTTCAAAACTTAAATCTATTTTCGTCCGAACTAATATAAGTTAAACAAAATCTTTATTTTTAGATTTTCTGACCCAATTAAATCTGAATATTAGATTTATAATAGGGGTTGAATATTTAATAAATAAAATATAGTCGTTGTATTATTTAAAATTTCCTATTTATCCATGATATTCGTAATAGCATAAGGAATTTTATTTGTACTCTCTACTTGTTAAAGAAATTTTGATTAACAATTAAAATAATGAATTTCCTTTCTGGATTTCACATTAGATATTACTTAGCTATCCTTGATACTAAAATTAACAGATGCTAATAGGGTTTAAATTAGGTATATTACAAATATTATTACTTTTGATCTCCATTCTTGTTATTAGATCAATATTTTCATTCAGTAGAAATAAAAAATAGTAATTTAAAATGAACTAACAAGTGTTTCAAATATTAATTTCTAATAATTCTAATACAAAAATCAATATTAATTCCTAATAGTTTAAAAGTTTAAATAAAGAAATTCAACTGGATTTATATTATACATACAAATTTATATTATTTGAATCAATATGGATCTTAAAATCTATATTCAATGAAAGAATTAAGTAAAACACACCTCTTGAGCTGCAAGAATCTGGTTCTGAATATTTAGGGAATGTATTTTCCATATTGATATTATAGAGATATTTTACAATTATTTTTCATAATTGATTATGGAATATTAATAATTATGGGAAATCAAAGCATCCAATAGAAGTAAAAACCAGGAAGTTAAAGACAAAAAGAATCTCTTTAGGATGTTAATAAGCATTCCTAATTTAAGGATAAATATTAGAGCAAGAATTCCAGAAATTTACAAAGTTAAATGAATCAAAGAGGCAATTTAAAGTATTTGATTATACAAAAATTTAAGTCGTCTAATTGCTGAGGATATGCCTTTATATTCTGTGAAATTAATTCAATACATTTTCAATTTCCTGAACATTACAGAAGTTTTATAATTGAAATTAGTGAACAAGAAACTAAAGTTTATGGTTGAATTGAGTAGTAACATCTATGCGAACTACTTGAGTTAATTATTTATAAGGAAGATCCAAATTTCAAGTTTCATTGAATATGGCTCAGATCTAAGATTTTAAGCAGCATTTGGCGAGTAGCTCCTAAAGATTGAATTAAATTAAGATGAGTCCTGGCTATGGATATACTAATCATTTTAAAAGTCAAAGTATTACTCTCTAAATATTTAGACTAATGATGAATCATTTGAATAGAGAGATGAATTTAACATAAAATTTGAGTGACTTAATCGTTAATTCATTGATTGAACCCCTATTGCCAATCGCTATTTTGACAGATGATCAATTAAAATAGGCCACCACAAGTTGGTTTCAATTATATATGGCTTAAAACAGCGAAGATGTGAATTGTAATATATAAGCAGATTTCAACCTAAATGAGAAATTTTAATTTTACTATTTAGAGTGTTTGGATCAGTATCAAATTTAAAACCTTTAACATACATAATTGTTAATGGAAATAAAATGGGTCATTATTGATAACTTTATTCGGGATCCCTCAACCATAAGTAATGCACCCACTCTACTCACTCTTGCAGCAAATATCTTGCACATGTTATATTTAAGATGTTTGTTCAGTAGAAATGTTTTGAGAATTATTTAAAAAGGAAAGGTTTAAGCTCAAATTTTGAACTTCTATGTCGTCTTATGGAAAACCTATATGGGAACTATTTGGAGTTTAAATATCTATTTTGAAGAGTTGTTTAAGTACATAGATCAAATATTTAATTAATTCTATAAAACTTCTATTCCTTCATATAGTTTCTTAACCATAGCAGGAAGAATATGGACTTAAGTAATTTTGAAAGAAAAATATGATTAAACTCAATATAGTGAATCGATAGAACAAAGCATTTTATAGTCATTTAATATTTTATTAAGTGAAAAACGATATTAATTACTTCAAGTTTTTATATTGGATTAAGAACAATAAAGCTCACTTAGTAACATAACCAAGAATTAGATATTTAAGGATCAATATTTCTAATAAATATCTAATGCCATTAATTGTTTGTTAGGACATTTGTCATCCTCTTTGTTAGATATTTCAATGCATGAACTATCAATTCATTGGATAGGGCATTCAAAATTAAAAGTTGGACAGCCATATGCAGCTCTATTGTAAAATATTGTTAAAGATACTCAAGCCATTTATTAAAGGGCATCTTAATTATTTGGATAAAATTATTCTTTATTCTAGGAATATATTTAATGTAATAATATTATTAATAATTTTAGCTGACTCCAAATTCCTTTAAGAAATCATAAATAGATGGACTGTTTAAATCATTATCTTGCCAATTGGATTGAATTATTTGCAAGAAACGATAAAAAAAAATCTTAGAAAATTAATTATTAACTATGTTTCAAACAAACCAGAAATTACTATAGATTAAGATTTCATTATCGTGCCAGCAAATTAGTTCTTAAATACTCCTAATTCAGAAAAATCAATTTAGGCTGATGCACTTACTAATATAATAAAATAAATAATAAAAGAAGAAAAACTTATTAAACAAGAATAAACCTAGGAAACCATAGAACCAAATTAGTTTAAGTATATCTAGAGTAGAATTACAGAAGAACCTTCCAATACTAAATATGGAGATTTATCGAAATATTCTATGAGCAATAAAAGCAGTTAAATTACCGAATGGAAAAGCTCTTACAGTTAAATCCAAGAAACCTCCAATATAGAATAGAGTGAATAAGAATAAGCGTTAATCCAATAATTAAGTAATCATTTTTCTAATGAAATATGGGTGTAATATTTGAATAAGATAAAACTAATTGAATTTGAAAATTAAGTCAAAATTGACAAACGAAATAGTGAAATAGAATGGAGGAATAAAATACGAAAAATAAATCTCAAAATTTCAGAGAAATATGCATAAATTTTAGATTTTAATTACATCCCTGATGTTGAAAAAATACTTAGTTATTTTGAACATAATCACAATCAAGGAATAGAACAAATATCTTTTTCAGGTCAAACAAATCATTTTATAGAAATTAATGCAAATGGACAATCTCTCATCAATTACTTAGACTAGTAAGAGATAGTTTAGTGAATTAGATAAATATTTATTTTTATGCTTTTTAATTGTGTATTTATAGTTAATCTATGTATGGTAGAATTTTCATATCTCCATAAAATCATGAATTATTATAATCTAAGATGTTAAAACCTACAAATTAAATCGGTGTTTTTGTCACCTATTCTTTCTTCATTCTAAATAATTATCAATAAATATTCTTGAATAACATTCTTTAGATACTTTTTATTTATGTATTTCCTTATTATGAAAAATTTATTCAAATAATTAGGTAAACTTTTATATTGAAGTGTCTTGCAGTAAAAACTTTATGAAATTGTAGAATATTTTGGTCTAACTTAATAAATAATGTCAAACATGATTATTTATCCTTTTAAATAGTCCAGAAACCTTGCTATTCAATCTTAAAATATATCAATTATTTAGAATTAAGTTTAGTTTCTTTACCTTTTGTAACAAATGAAATCTTAAATAGTTGGATATAATTTAAATAAAGATGTTATAATATATAATTTAAGTCGTATAATATAAATGGATATGTAGCTAATAATTCAAGCCATCCAAAATTGTATTTTCATATTGATTATTTTATAAGTTCAATTTCTAATTGTTTTTATTATAGTATTAATTGTTTGAATTTTGAATTTGATTTTACCGCATTCAAATTTTTAGATATTGGGAAACTCCGAATAAATATTATTTAAAGCAATTATTTCGAATTGAACCAAGATTGGTCTAACTTCTTAAATAAAGTTATTCCAAACATCAACTAATATGTTTTTGCTACTAATCTTTTAATTCAAACATCTGAAATTAAAATATTAGTCATAGCTTATTCATTTTCCTAATATATAATAAAATTATTCTTTTGTTATTGGAGACAACTAAGGTAATTATAAAGGTTGATAATTAAAGATATCAAACTTATAAACTTTAATTAATTTTTATGATTGATTAAATTCTTCTTTATTTTTCTCATTCAATAGTTCAATTCTATAAGATTTTCTCTTTATACATTAATAATATGTGTATTTGTCAAGGTTTATTATTTATCTAAAGGTGATTTAAAATTAGTTTAAAGTTTTTTCTGTAATTTTAATGAATTTATTTTGTTCACTACTTTGAAATTTTTTGTGAATTTCAAATCTTATCTACAATAAATGAATAATTTAACTGATTATGTTTTAATTTATAGGAATTGAATATATTAATTTTATCATTTTAGCTAATTGAATTAAAGAAGAAATGGTACCACTATTAATTAATAAGTTGTATTTTTTTGTTGCTGTATTATTAAATAGGTAAACTATAAAAAATCAATTAATCCCTTTTTCAATTTCAAATATAGAATATTTTTAGAAGTTTCACCTTAATGCATTTTATTTGTTTATTACTTAAATGATCTAATATTTTAGAAGGTAGGCTTGAAAAACAAATTCAAAACAATAATGTTAAATTCTTCTTTAATTTAATTGTTCATTCAGATACATGAACATTCTAGTTTAATTTATATCTTAGAGTCAATAAATACTGGCAATTTATAAAATGTAAATTATTTTTAGGGTTATTTGAATTCTGTAAATAAAAAATAAAGTATCATTCCTAAAGTTTAGTGGGAATAGTAAGGAGAAAAATCAACCTTTCAATGGAGCATCCAACAATCAGAAAAGAACCAGAAACTAATTACAACAATAGCTTCTTTAAATTAGTCAATTATGACATAACAACAATTATTATATATTTTTCTACTCCAGCAATAACATTTAAGAATCAAGCAGCCACTCATTAAGGTTATGAAAGGAAAGTAGTCTAGAATAATCCAAATTTATAAAATATATATGTTTTCTACCTTATTTTAAAAAAAAATATTAATCTTTTCCTCTCAATTAGCCAAATACCTTGAGCAATAATTTCTGCTGATTTTTAGTTCATTAATACAAGTTTTAGCTTATCTAATTAACATATATTTTTTAAGGTAATTGCTTATTTCCTTATCAAGTATACCTGAGAAAATTGAAAGAAACAAATTGATTTCAAGCCCAACTTTTAGTATCGATTTAGTGATACCTTTGAACAAATTCGTAACTTATCCAAATCCAGAAATAAACTTACAATTAATGCTGATAGAGATTTACCAATAAATGAAAAAGATTTGAGAAATCATAATTACGCATTATTGCAATTTAAAGCAAAAATCGGATTTGAAATTTTATTTAAATAAAAATAAAAGTTAACGAAGATGTCCAAAACACTCCTTGCTTTATTGCTCATATCTATGCTCGCCTTTAGCGCTCAAGGTAAACTACTCATATATATTATCAAAACCCCCTATATATTATATATCTATTCACAAATTCATATCTCCTAACTCAACTGAAAATTTATTTTTTAGCTGGTACAAGTTCCAAGAATGGCCGTCCCCGCCCACATCATTCCTCTAGTTCTGATGCTTAATCATCATCAGAAGAAGAATCAGAGGAAAGCTCAGAACTTTTGGCCTAATCTTCATCAGAGGAGGAATCAGAGGAATCATCAGAGGAAAGCTCAGAAGCTTAATCATCATCAGAAGAAGAATCAGAAGAGGAAGAAGAATCAGACGCTTAATCATCATCTGAAGAATCAGAAGAATCAGAAGAGGAATCAGATGCTTAATCATCATCAGAGGAGGAATCAGAAGAGGAATCATACTCTTAATCATCATCTGAAGAAGAAGAATCAGAAGAAGAGTACTCCGACGCCTAATCATCATCTGAAGAGGAATCTGAAGAAGAATCATACTCTTAATCATCATCTGAAGAAGAATCAGAAGAATCATCAGAGGAATCAGAGAGATGTATAATATAATTTAATTTTAGTGAACTTCCGTTTACATTATGCTGAAGCCGCTGCCACTACCACAACCGCAGCCCCAACCACTTCAACTACCACCAAAACTCCAGCCCCAGCTCCAGCCACCACCACCACCACAACTAGTACAACCCCAGCAGCCACTAAGAATGGAGCCATCTTAGCAGCCGGTTTAGTCTTAGCCGCTATTGTTTTCTGATACATATAAAAGAATATTTAAAACAAGTTAATTTTAAATAAAATTTATTTCTTTCTATTACATCTATTAGATAAATTTTGCTGAAAATTAATAAAGAGAATCTAAAAATTGTCTAAGCATCTAAGATTGCCATGAATTTCAGAAAACATTAAGCAACTGATAGAGATATCTATCACCATATATTTAATATCATTAATAACACCCTGAGAGTTGGTAATACATATAAGTTTAAATCTATCTGTATTTTTTTATTCCTTTAATTCTTTGAAAACTCAAAGATTATTTTTTGAAAAACTGAATTTTTATGAGGACTATTTAAATAACTATCATATGATTGATTATACATGAAAGTACACACCACAACTTTCGATGATTATGTTTAAAAACAGTCTATTGATAAATTATGTGAACTTTCAATATAAGTTGAAATCTTTGATAAGATGAGTCAGTTTCAAGTATAAAAATTTGTTCAGGCATATATTATGAATAGATTCATCTAGATTTATAATTTATTGTATATTCAATCATCTTGACTAAAGATTTGAGATAGAAGATTAGTATTCTGAATATCAGCTTTACAAAATGATTTTCTTTCATAGTAGGTATCATTTTTTTTCAAAAATTGCCTACGGAGATTGGAATTTTTTCATTCAATCAAGCTAAAATCAATTGTTTAATTAATTAAGCAACTCTTCATTCCTTTGAAATTCAAATACTTTGTAATCGTTTGATAATTCTTTCCTTCATATCCATTCTTAAAATTATATAATCTATTTACTATTTACTATTTAAAATTCTGATCATCAGGATTTGAATTATCCTTACAATTTATATGTCTAATCCTAATCAAACCTAAAGAGTATAGCATTATCATCCTTATCCTTCATCATCTAATCTACCTCTTAAGGTACTATTTTTTTAGTTGTTTCAAAAGTTCTTGAAAATTCTCTAATTTCCTAAAATTTAATAGCAATATCATTATTGACCAATCCTTTTTACTCAATTTTTCTAAATTCTATTCTATTTGATTAATTAAAAATACTTGATCCAAAAATAGAATTAGTCCTAAAAATTTGTAACTTTTTCATTCTTGTTAATTTGAGCTTTGGAAGAATTTCACTAATTGAATTTCCTTTGTTCTTTTGTTATCGTTGAATTAAATTATCAACTTAATAAATAATAAAATTTGTAACAATCACGTATTTAATTTATACTATTTGATGATATAACAAATACCCAATTTCTCTTGTAATCATAAGTGTATAATTTTTACTTGAGGGTTTATTACCTATAGGTTTATTGTAATGATGTTCTTCAATTAATGAGTATCCCTTATTTGTAAACTATATATTGATTTTGATTCAATTTCTTAAAATAAAAAATATTTTTGAATTTTATAAAATAATTATGAGCATAAAAATACTAGTTTTATAAATTTAAATGTTTCCTTTCTATAGTTTCAGCTGAGACTTTTCCACCTATTCAAGAGATATCAGCATTTAACATAATCATCAAAGGTTCTTTTAATAGAATTTTTTCCTTTTTCAAAGCTGTTTTCCAATATATACTATATAGAATATTTTTTTGCTATTTAAACGCTCTGGCTCACTAAGTTAAATGTAATAATAAAATAATGAATAATAACTCAAATAACTCAAATTAAGGAAATAAGACCTGTACTGTAGAAAAAATGTGGACAGCAAAGATATCTAATGGATAGGTGACCCATGTTCAGACTGGCTAGCAAAGAGTATGCACCGAATATCATGGTGGAAAAAAAAAAGAATGAATCATTATAATCAAAACATTTAGAACACATAAATTTTTTATAATTTTTCTTATCTCTTTATCTAATCAAGAAAAGTGAGAATATTTCTAAATGTATTATGTCGTTATTAAATTTTAAATAAGATACATTGGAAGCTAGTTAGTTATGAACTTTGCGAATATATATTTATAACGAAGATATTTCTCCTACAAAGGGAACTAAGAAATTCAGAATAATTCATCCTACATATCATATTCTAATTCAAGATGTGTATATTAATCACAAAAATTGAAATAATTATATATAAATATTATAATGTCTCTGATATTTAAATATTTATTACAATTGAATTAAATGATTTTGCTCTGAAAATTTACATTCTCTTAAGTTTGATATAAAACTAGCTAAATTTCAAGTAAATTTGAACTATTATGTGTTTTCATTTAAACACATCAAGTAGGTTTTTTTTTGATGAAAAGTTATTTTTAATTTTATAATTACATAGAATTGTAGGTCATAAGAATTAAATCAGTAATCAAATTCCAGTTGAAATAAAATATGGTGGTGTTATTTTTTACATAAATTAAAATATTCCTATTTAAATCACTTATTTTAGATTTTAATATTTAAATTAACAAAAAGAATTAATTTCTTTAATCATAAATTACTTAGATAGTTTTAAATATTATTCTCAAAGATTAAAACTTAATATAATGCTATTTTAAACAACAAAAAGGGTTGAGCTTTCAATAAAAAAATTTAAATTGTTCTAATAAGTTCGAAATATCACTCTGAAAATTAAAGTAATTTTATTTTTATATTATATATCATGATTTATAGTCAATCTAAGCAAACATTTGCACTTTCTATTTACAACTGATGCAATACTATAGATTCTTATAACATTGTAAGCATGAACAGGCATGGCCACAAGGTATAAAAACTAGTTCTATTTTATTTTAGTCACAATTTAGGCATAGATTTTCTTTAGTTTACCCTATTTTTGTAGTTTCATAGTTATTTTAAGATTCAATTATTTATTTTTTCTATTCCACAATAGGCTTGGGTTTTGGTTTGGTTTGTTCGGTTAATTTAAATAGAAAGTTAGTTGCTGTAATTTTTGATTCTTGTTTTTTTAATTACATAAGTTCATCAATTTTATTTCTTTATCTGATGCAAAAAACTCTATGTGTAATTTTAGAGTCTGATGAGGATACATTAGCTAATAACTTTTAAGCCATCTCACTCCTTTTACTCAAGAAATGGCCATCTCTTGGCTATTACATTTGCATTTACTTTTATTTTTAACTTAAAATTTCAATTACTAAATTGACATCTTTGCAAGGAACTCCATCATTATTAATTACATTTGTAACTGCTAATCGATCATATCCTAATTAAACTAATTGTTTAATAAATTCCTCCTTTTATTAGTTTAAAAATTAAGGAATTTTTCCACTAATAACACCTTCTTTCTTTTTTAATTTCTTCATTTCGTCAATTTTAGAATGGATAAAATCATTGGTTGCAGCCTTGGTATTTTTTTTCCCTTTAGCTGGATATATTTTATTCTTTTCCATATATTCCAGAAATTATCTTGGAATTTCTGCCAAAGTCTCCTTAGCCAATTTATCTTAGTTATCTCTGACAGAATTAAATTCAACAAATTGAACCAAATCCCTTTTGATGTCATCATTATGAATTTTTGAACGTAACTATGCTATTATGTATTATTTACTTTATGTTAGGGATCATCCCCATCCAAAATTCTCATATTATTAAAATCTTCCTTGCCTATTCCAACTATAATAATTGATAATGGATATTCTTATGCTCTATATATTTATTCTATTGTGGATTGCATGTCATTGATAGATCCATCCGTCAAAATCAAAAGAATGTAATATTTTTAACTTAAAAAGATATTTTATAATAAATACTTATTTTAATCTACTTTTTCGTTTGCTGCAAACTCTATTGCTTAGGAGATAATTTAGGAAAACACTGTTGGTCCATGCAACACAACTCCTTGCAAGATTTCTTTATATAAATTGATGATTTCATCAACTTCTCCATACACATAAGGATCAAATATATTTCCTGTGCAAGCAAAACAATGACTGACAACATTATAATAGGGAGGTAATTTAGCTCCAAAACCATACACTGGATACCTATTTTCATTATTGTAATATTGTAGAATTCCTAAAATTTGCTTTAATGCACTGATGTAATCATTGGACGTTGATAATTCTGGTTATCCTTCCTCTTCATTTGAAATTTGATTAGAATTTGTGAAATCCAAAGCAACAATTACTTAAATCTTTGCCCCTGAATAAATGTAATTCAAAAAACTGTATCTACTATGTTACTTCACTTATATCAATTTTAATTATCCAACTATTAATCCATTTTTAGTCATTCTGAGGGTTTTACCTGAGTTTTCCATTAACTGTTGTAGTGTAGTTTCACATTCTCCCAATTAAGTAGTACCTTTTGTTTTATTGTATTCTTCAACTTCCAATTTGATTTGAGCTTATTCATTATTTCCAAACTTACTGAGTGGAAGATAAAAATCATTAAATTGTACAGTTTGTTTTTTTTAATATTTAATTGGCTCTGTTGCATGAATTGGCATCCAATCCTTATTGTCAGTGAAGTACGACATTCTTAAGAGTACTTCAGCCTTAGTTGTAAACTACTAACATCCAATTTAGAAGAGAATTGTATTACCACCCATATCATATTCTGCTCCTCTGATATGCAGTAGTCCATTTCTTTTTCTATTTGACTTTCTATTAATAATGGTTCTTGAGATTGATTAAGTTGGAGCACAAACAATGTCTCTTATTTCACACTCTACAAAACCTATAAATTCTTATCTTTCTAAATTGTCTATGGCTTCGAAATCATCAATGTCATAAATTTCAAATCTTAACTTTTGTTTTCTCTCAAATATATAGTTAACTATAAAAGTCTTAACAAATTTAGGATTTAAAGATTCTGGAATTATCTCTGTTCTGTCTATGTAAACCCATTTATCACTAGAATTATTAATAATATAACATACTCCTTTTCGTAATATGCAACCACAACAGGATCTGTTAATGAGAATGCATCCATCTTAGGCAAACCTTCACAATGAACGAATAATTCTATATTTGTAGTAAGATCCTCTTTTTAAATAGCTATAGCCAAATTAGCAGCATCAATCACATCATCTTCATATTGGGGTTACCTTTTTAATTCCTCATCTAAAAAATGTCTAAAAAACAATACTTTGTATTTTCGGTTGTTTTAGTTAGGCAGCTTTCTTCTTGGTTTTACTTTAACCTGAACCCATCTATAAATACTTTTTAAATAAACCTTTAAATAAAGACTTTTTCTTAAATTAATTATATTATCAATAATCAATTAATGTTACAGATTTATTGATATTATTAAAATTCTGATGACTACTTTAGAGAAAGATAACTTTTGTTTATCTATGAGAAATAAAAATTGTGGAATAGTTCAAAAGAATATGATTTTAGAAATTCTACTTTATTCAAGATACTAATATAAAAATATTTAATATCTTGATATATTAAGGCTAATAAATAAAAAATTATGTCTCAACAATAAACTACTTTAAACAAAGATAATTAGGAGTCTCCTCATTTCAATTATGTAATTTTTTCAAACATGTTTAGGTCTAAAGATTTTTCATAGGTTTTAATAGTCATAATTATAATGGCTGAAACAGACTTTTATCTTTATTTGTTAATTCAAATCGAAGTCTAAAAGTGTAAAATGTATAGAAAAACTTGCAACCAATAATTAATAATTAATATAATATTACTAATTTTAGATTTAGATGGAATTCTGGAACTCTGGAATTCTTGAATGCACTTTAGTCTGTGCTACATATATAAATATATTATTAGTTTACTTCAAAATAGAAACGTAAATTTATATAAATATTTACAATTCCAAATTCTAATTTTAGATCTTCAAAGTTTTTGTTATTTGGAGACAACAACAATTAATTAGATATGATATTAAAAATATTGTATAATTTTGAATAATATTTTCTATCATTCTTGTGGAAAAGAAAACTCTTAGAATTAAAATTGTTATTCTTAAATCATTGGTTATACGGTTGTGTAACATGTTGTTTTGTTAGTGCTATTGAATTGTTCGAAGAACTTAGATGCAGATGATTAGTTGAAATTGTATGGAGGTTTAACATTCCTAAGTTCATCAAAATTAATATCTTCGAAGAATTTATGCTTTTTTATTTCATCTCCTTATAATCGCTTTAAAGGCTATTTTATTACTAAAATATAGTACATCAATTTCTAATAACCCATTTACTAGGGAGATGGCTGTTTCATCAATAGAATCAGGCCAAGTTACTTTTCTAGTCAATCTGTCCTGAAACATTTGTCTTTTATTAGTGGAGTAGAATGGAGTTTTACCATTCAGCATTTCATAGATAATGCATCCCTACTGATATTATTTATAATACTAAGCTGTAGTAGTCGACTTCGAAAGAGTATCCATTATTGGAAGTAATGATTTCAGGTGCCAAGTATTCTGGAGTTCCACACATGCTTTTGGTTAATTCATCATCGCATAAATGTTTGCTTAGCCCGAAATCGGTTAATACTACATGTCCTTATTCATCCAGGAGGATATTTTCTGGTTTTAAATCTCTGTAGATGATGTTCTAGTTGTGCAATTCTAGCAAGGCCATAAGTATTTGGGCTGAATAAAATTTGCAGATTTCTAGGGTAAAACTACCTGCTTCTCTGATGTGAAAGAACAGTTCTCCTCCTTTGACATAATTGACGACCATGTAGAGATTTCTGTCATCTTGAAATGCATATTTGAGTTCTACAAGGTATTTACTTTTAGTGCATTGAAGTATTTGCCTTTCAGAATCTATATGTTGTTTGGTGCTTTTCTTTTGAATTCTGGACTTGGCAATTTCCTTCATGGCGTAAAATTCATTTTTATGTTCGACCAAGAAGACAGATCCGTAGGCTCCTTAGCCCAGCTTTTTGAGTTTCTTGAAATCTTATAATCTAGGTTTTTTGGATGGGATATTTTGAGCGAGACCATTGTTGGATTTTACAGTTCTCTCTTCGCCGACTCCTTTACATTAATTGCCCATAAATTATTATTATCATCAACTTGTCAATTATAAATCTTATATTGAGAATGACCAATATATATATATGATTAGAATGATTTTTGAGGACCTCGGAAATATTATAAACAATTAATATAATCATTAAACAAATGACGTATTCAATAATAGCACTTTGTCTTTTATTGACAGCTGTCAATGGAAATGTGGAGGACAGAATCGAGAAACTAATGGGTTTGCAATAGAATTATCAGCATTCCCAATCCGAGAGCTTCTTCTACTACACCCAAGTGGCCAAATGCAGTTTGAAGGTAACATTATTAGAAATTACATTTAGACCATTACAAATTGGAATTGTGGTTCATTTTGCTAACATCATCCAGACATGGTTGAAGTGAAGGCATTCTACAAGGCCGATCACCATGCCCAAGCGTACGTGGGATACAACAAAAAGGAGAACTTGGTAGTGGTAGTGTATCGAAGTATGAAAAAAATAAATAAAATATTATTTTAGGCACCCAAGACTTTATCAATTGGTACAATAACATCAAGTTCTTCAAACACGATTTCGGAGATTGCAAGAATTGCAAAGTCCATTTGGGATTCTGGGAAACTTATGATGACGTATCAGCAGAGGTGTTGGCTGCTGCAAAAGCCTTGAAAGTCAAATACCCATCTTCAAAAATGTTAGTTACTGGACATTCTTTGGGAGGAGCAGTGGCTTATTTGGCTGCTGTGGATTTAAAAAAATTAGGATACAAAATTGATTATTTCTTCACTTATGGAGCTCCTAGAATTGGAACACACGAATTTGCTGTTTGGTTCACCAGTTACGTTGCTGCAACAGAGCACTGGAGAGTGACTCACTATAGAGATATGGTAATTCATCAACCACCTTCCTCATTCTCATACAAACACCCACCTTAAGAAGTTTGGTACACTCACGATAACAAGTCATACAAGGTAACAATTGGAGTATAATTATGAATAGATTTGTTCAAGTGGAACTGACGAGGATCCCACCTGTGCAAATTCAATCATAGGAGATTCTTCATAAGATCATACTAGTTATTTCGATGTTAGTGGATCATGCACAGAGTCATTCACAGAGGATATTGAAATATGATTTAAATTTGTATGGCATAATAAAAATAATACAATTACATTGTTTATACATATTTTATCAAATGGATAAAATAATAATCAGATTCAATAATATTAATTGTCCAAATTGCTCGTCGATATCAATGTCTATACTAATATCAGGGATGATTTCAACACCTTGTTCACACAGTTTCATGTAGGGATTCCAATGACATTCATAAATTAAGGCTTCGCATTAATCTTACCTGATATTTTGAACGCACATCTTTCTGCAGACCTTGTCTTGTTGACTCCAATAACATCGTTTAGAATCTGAGCACAATTGTTCGTTATCAAAAGAAGCACAAGAAATAGATTGGCATTTGCCATTAACAAAGGTACATGCATTGTTAGAATTATTGCAAATGCACACATCTGTGATTTCCTCACACATTTTACATTTGATCAAATCGACCAACACACACGTTTTACCGTTGATTTCATTTCCATTGCATATCGTATAAGCAGGTCCATACAATTCGCATTAAGAGTTCGTACATATTTTGCTTTCATCCAAGATTCTATACTCTTCCCAACTGCATTGTTTGTTGTCAACTATCACCATCCTACAAATTGCAGGGTCAGAGATTTGATTGCAACTCTCAACTTCTACACACAAACCATCAATCATAGCACACCCTTCATTTTGGAAACAGTCATCTTCACTGAAGTCTTGACAACTCAATGGTCGGCAGATGCCTTGATCCAAGATACAAGAATTGATGGAACAATCACTGTTGATGCACAATTCATCTAGATTTGTGGCACTGATACAATAGTTGTTGATAGTAATGCACACACTACCATTGAAATTGAATTGATTGCAATTTTACGATTGGGATAGATAAACGATGTCTTCACATTGAGTAGCCCCTTGACATTGATAGTCTTAGTTGATGTAACACGTCTCCTTATTAACAATGCCCTGACACTCCCCAATTTGAAGGTCTGAACATTTCTTCTTATAGCATTGTCCTGCAGAGTAATGACAATTACTAGAATTTTGGATGCAAGTATCTTTGTTTTTGGAGTAACACACATCTTTGACTTCGATTTGGTTGCATTGACATTTCTTATCATCGTTGTTCCATGAACAATTACTCAGAATCGAACAAGAATTTACATTGACACCAAGTGAACTACAA
Source organism: Paramecium tetraurelia (assembly GCF_000165425.1). Classification (NCBI taxonomy): domain Eukaryota; phylum Ciliophora; class Oligohymenophorea; order Peniculida; family Parameciidae; genus Paramecium; species Paramecium tetraurelia. Next base: position 414,061 of record NW_001799355.1, on the reverse strand, counting down.
GACAGAAAGTTTAGTATTGAATAACACGAGTTGGTTGTGATATCATATGCACAGGTGTCAGTTTCTAAGATTTGACATACTTTACTATTAACCTAAGTGAGTTGATAACATTTATAATTTCCATTCACAAACTTCTAGCATCTATTGTTTACATATTAGCATGCTTCATTTTCTAACTATAAACAAGCACTCTTATTCAATCCTGGAGTGTCACACTTACTTTGTCTGTTGAATTTGCTGGTGCACACTTGTTTCAAGGAATCGAATGAACAAGGACGATCTAAGTAAGCAACCTAACTGCAAGCCAGACTATTCATTATAGTCTTGGAATCACATTAATTGATATTATTGATAGGTTAAAACTTTTAACAAGAAAAGCCATCCCAATAACATGCTTCAGTTTGAATGGATGCACAACCTTTTTGAGACAATCCTACTGTTGAGCATCCATCTGTTTTGCTATCAATATTGACACATTAGAAGGCCTCAGCATTAAATTTGCAGGCAATATGAGATAAGGATTAACAGATTAAATAATTGATGTTTTAGTAGTTTGTACATTTTGGAAGTTGTTAGTTAGAGGAATAGAACTTACAGAGTTCATCTTAATAAATGCAAGGATGATTGCGAATAGAAAGACAAGTGATTTTAGATACACTTACAATGTTACAATCATCCACCTCAAACTTAGTAGGAATACATGATTAAGTGTTTTCATCATATTTAGCATTCAAAGATTAATCCAATTGCTTACATACATTCTTAGTAACCAAGGCTATTTCAAATTTATTTTTATTCCAAGGGTAACAAGAATAATCTCTCCATGAACACAACTCATTCTCTATGGCTAAACAAGCCTTGATACTCTACGACTCGCAACCCTTAAAATCTGAGTTGATACATAATCCATTCACCCATTTGCAAGAATCAATGAGATTTCCAATACAATCATGATAATCCTTCATATCCACACACAATTGTGTTAATCTAATCTGATTATAATTGGATTGATCGACTTGTTCAAAGTTTTAAACGGACAATCCAGACAATCTATAAGTGCAAGAGAGAGTGGCATCATCGAATGAACAATTGCACTATTCGCAATCTTCAACACCACTTATGGGTACAGCATTATATTTACAAGTGTATCTATTTGATCCCTTGGGTAACTCATTACATGGCAATTTGTCAGTGAATGGTTGACAACCCAACTCGTCGTCCCAGATGCAACTCAAATCAATGTAATAGCAACCAAACTTATTATAGATGGCTCTGCAGGTGTAAAAAGTGGAAGTCATCCTTGAACATTGTCCCTGATCCATGACGCACACTTCATTCGCAATTTCTTTGCATGCCTTCTTGCTTAAACCTTCGTAACATGCCTCATACACTTAAGCAGCATCTCTGCATTGATTATATCTAAAATCATAATAGCAACTTTTAGTTTCTTATTAGATACACCCATTAAATTGATTATCATACTCTCTGCAATCCAACTCAATTTCCAAATTGACACAGCCTAGATCGGTCCATTTGCAATATTAGCCTGGAGTCTTGATGGATGTACAAGTCTATTAACTGACAACATCATCGCATTTAAGAGTACTTAGATTAGCATCATCACAATATTCCAAGTCTGCATTCCAATAACATTTAGTGTATGATGTTTTATTGATACATTGATCTTAGGTCAAACCCATAAATTTGCATCTGTAATACGAATCAGGCTCAACTGTAATTGAGAAGCAGTGTTTTCCATCAGATAGACAACCATTCGATTAACAAACCATAGGTGATACTAAGGTTGTCTCTGAGTAAGTACAAATACTATCCACATGAGCATAGTTTTAACATAGATCATCCTTGTAAATGCATTATATTGTGTTGCTCATAAAACATGTATTAAGGTTACGATACTTACATTCAATGGTATCATAATCTGATTTCACTATGTCTCGACATTCAGAGTCATCCCAAACACATTTGAATGAGCTATATTTATTCGTTAACTTTATGCAAGCATTCTGATTGAGAAAATGACAATTAAGCAGTTCAGTGTCAGTTGTAATTACATCGCATGTGTATTTTTACAGATTAAACATGTAAGTGTTATCAACTTGAGAAATGCACAACTTTATGTTCTTCACACTCACATTCGTCTGATCTGCAGTACTTTAGCATTTGAAATCTTCTGCAATGTGAATAATATAGCAATTAGAATTAGTAAATGCACAATGTACATGTTTAGAGATCTAATCATCTGCATAATTGATTTCTACGTCTTGACATGATAGATTTGTTTTTATGTACATTGGCTTACACAAGCTTTCGTTGCTGTTGAAATAGCAACTTTTATCTGCACTATTTAAATTGGCCTTTCTACACGAGGAATTTGAAACATTCATCTTAAAAATAGAATCACAATTTATATCTTCTGGTACATCCTAACATACGTTATCATCTAGATTCCACATGCACTCCAAAGTCGCAAATTCGACTACACAAAATGACTAATTTAATTGTGAACATGTTATGGGTTCATCCTTTTTGTAGCAAAGACCAACCTAACCATCTTTGGATCCAAAAAATTCACAATCTGAAAATTGTTTGCATGCGTAGTCAGAAAGTAAACCGTCATATTAATCATAAAATTCATAATTTGGACACGTTTCAAAATTTGACCAATAGATATCACCACAAGAATTATAACTAATTTAACAATTTGCTGATTTTTAAAATAAACAATGCATTTTATCTAAATCTGAGCAACTTACTCCCTAGTTGTTTCTTGAGTCCAATTATTTAGATTCATAAAATTCACTTACTCGTACATTGATACATTTTGAATTCACTGTATCATATATACAATTTGGAAACTCTTGGCAATATGCCAGTGACACTTAATTAAATTGATCACAAGTATTCTCTTGGGGATTCACGTTAAAACATATTTTATCCACATAAGCACAGTACTCATCCTTGTTGTAATTTTACACGCAATCATACAAGGAGACAGCATTTTGGCAAGAGTGAATCTTTGGATTATACCCCTAACAACGACTGTTTGACCAAACACAATAATGATCCAAAGATTGGCAAGTACCTTATGAGAGACCAGCTTCACAAGGCAAATCAACGATATCTTAATTTGTACACTAATCCACATATGCCCAACATTGGATATTCTGAGAAGTTCCACAATTCATCCAAGAAAATTAAACATCATAGATAGTTGGACATGACAAATCAGGATCATAGACTACAGAACATTTGTTATTAGACCATTAGCATTTCTACCCTCCCATCAAGCATCCTTGTCTATTTCTTAATTCACATGCAATTGATAAATCATTGAAATCCAAGTAATCGCAAGTTCTATTGTTGAAATAACAGCCACCCACACTTTATGTAAGACAAAACACCTTGCTTAGACCTGGATGATCACACTTAAGTTTTAAATTTAAATCCTGTAAACATTTGCTTTGGGTAATATCGAAGTGACAACTATCAGTTGCCAAATAACACATATTTCTATTGAACCATTGTTTCTTTCCACTTTCTACTTTTATAGCACCTGAAGTATTCAAGGAACCCATTTCCGAACAAGTGTATGTCTTACTAGCTGAATAATATGAACATTTAAGATTGGAATTGTTATCCACCACCCAACATGTCTGTCCCTTTGTTGTTATTTTACCACATAGATTCAAATTTGTTTAAGTGCAATTTAATGTATTCAATAACACATTTTTGTAAGGTTCATCCTTCACTTCAATGCATTTGAAATTCGAATCAAAATAACAATTAGAATTTGTATATGCCACACATCTGTGAACATTGATATCCCGGTCTGATCCACAACCAACGATTGCCTCACGAGTTGCAGTGCACACATTATTAATCAATTCACAATAAGTACCATCCAAGAAATAGTTAACAAATTCACTCTGCAAGTATTTGCAAACCTATGTATTTGCTGTAGTAAATGTTGTGCATGTCACGGTATACTGTTTTGGATAGAACTTACAAGCACTATCCCAAACGCATGCCTACCCTGCTTTTGTTACTTACTTACAGGCATTTTATGATAATTTAGATCCTTCACAATTTATAATACTTAAGATATCTGGAGTTGTGTCTAAGCACTTATATTTCACATAGTCATAATAACAAGAAGCACTTGATTACTCACAACCATCAGGATTCAAATTCACATTGCAAGTGCTCTCTGGACCATAGCCAACTGCACAACTGGCATAGTCAGGATCATATAGACAACTTCCAGGACTTGTAAAGTAAGCACAGGAGTTCCCATTCACATTTAATAGCGAATTGCATTTGTATGGCAAGATCTGTCTATAAATGAGGGTTCTGCATTTTCCATAACTCCATTGACAGAATTACCCTTATGTTGTTATCTTTGTGCATAGTGATTTATCCAATCCTCTGTCTTAGCATTTCAAAGTGTGTCCCTCCTTTGGCTTAGTATAGCAATTCTATCTCTTTTCGTCATAGAAACAGTACTCAGTCTCCGCATAAACTGTTTGACTACAGACACGAGGATTGACGAGCTTAAAAGTATCGCATGGTTTCTTCAATTGTTCTTCAGCTAAATTTAAGCATTTATAATTATATTGGTCCCATCTTGTATAGGAACTCAAGAAGTTAAGACAAAAGAACTTAGTAATGTGTTATGCATCTACATTTGTGCATGGTAGATCTGATTTTAAAAGATCTTCCTTGTAACTATCGAGTGTCTTATCCAAACATTTCATAGTGATTTATTTTGTTTAAAGACATAACTTTGTTGATGGTACATAATAGTAATATTCTGATTCCATAGATACACATGTTATCCTATTCATCATAATATTCTAAGGAAGAGATTTGAAATAGGATAACAATGGCTATTTCTTAAGATTAATGCAGGCATCATTATACCAAATGCAATACTAATCTTATCTTGTAATGGTTGTACACGTAAATAGAGTGTTTGCATCCTCGCAAGATATCAATGCAACGTTGATACTGTCTTCACATCTACTTTTCTCTGCATTCCAAAAGCATTGCAAAGCCATACGAATACAATATTGCTCACTTAATCCATATGTACTACATCCATTGTAAGGTAGACAGTGTAACAAAATACTGTCAGGAGAGACTGTGGAGGCTTCTCCACTCCAATAACATTATGCATTGTTATTACAAGCACTTTAATCAAAACGAAGTTAATAGCAACTACTATCACAAAATCCTATTGCACTTTGAATGTTCAGGAAACAGAACTCATTTTCCAAGCATTAATAATAAGTAGCAGTACTGGATCTCTATAAGCAATCAGTATTTGGCTAATATAAACTCTCATCAAATGAAATGCAATCGTATTCGGTCTCTCCATGAATCATACACTTAAGATTGTCAACCCTCAACCTTTGACAAAGATATCCGCTCATTTGTTAACAAGTAATATTATTTGATCCAATAAAATTGTTATCTCTCAATTATTCCTCTGTCACTGTCATACACTTACTCTCATGAAAAATACTGAGCTGAGGATCCGTTGGATGTTTCGTCAAATACTTACAATATACATGATTGACTCCAAATATTGTGCCTCTTAAGCTGAAAGTAGTTAAATAGTCACTATCTGATAGTACTTCTATGGCTATACACCCATATCTGGTTTGATCATTTATTTTCACTAAATAAATTGTTATTATTACAATTCGAAGCAGTGCTCACTTTACTGACTTTGTATTCGTACCATACAAATTTCCCAGTTGTGTCTATGTAATTATTTTGTAGGGCATCTGTCGTTGAGTAAGTAGGAGTCTCCTCTATATATTGTCCTTCATCCTCCAATATTAAATTATCTGATTCTTCGATCATGTCTGGTTAATAATCAACCAAAGGCCAAAGAACACTATGGTGCATGATCAAATACCCTATTATTATAATACTCTATTAAATACCTGTAATTAAAGGGCAAACTGAAATGCTTAGTTCTTTGTCCATAAAGGTAGTTTATAATGTATCATAATCTTGGTTGTTTAATTCTTAGCATTTATGATTTTCCCATTTGCAATGTTAACTTGTAATTTACAAACAGCCCGAATGTGTAATTTTATCACTACATTACACAGAATCCATATTTTAAATCACGTGACAACTTTCATCAAATATACATTATGCCAAGTCCCCCAAGACTGTTCCAATCTGCTTTACGCATAGCTTTTCACTTAAAGTTACGTCACACCCCATCAAGTAATTGTCAGATTTTATACATTCTCCAAACATAGGCATCCACCGACCTTAACATTCAATAAATTCTTACATTGATCAACCTTCGTTGATATACATTTCTAAAAAGTCGTAAATTCTGTGCATAAGTCTATGCAAGAGACTGATGAGAATAGAAGAGCAAAAGCAAATATTTTCATCATCATATTTCAAAAAATTATATAATTATTTATGTACTCATACATATCTTAAGCCTTCATGAACATATACTATTTTGATAATCATAAAATTTACTATAATATTTATGCAATATCATTTTTGTAAAATCTGATTTTGAAAACGAATATCCTTACTTAATTCCAATCTTTGTGACATTGTGGCCAGTCAGCTTGAAACTATCCAACAGAAAATTATTGTTGCTAATCTTTTTATTATAATAAAAAAACAAGTTTTTTATCTTTTTTTTTATGAATTAAATGAGTCAAAAAATTTAATTACAACTGATTGGTATAACCTGGCTTAAGAATTTATAATATTTAATAGATTATCAAATTTATAGGCTCATAAATTAATTTGTTCAAATAATTTGAGATTAAATCACCTTTAATTCTCTTTTCAAACCCAGCAACATAAAAACAGCATATCTATGATATTTGGATCCTGTTGTAAATTTTATAACCTCTAACTTGTCAATCAAATTTTATATCTACATATCTATAAAATTTTACTTATTCTATGTCTTACTAAGTATTTAATGCTGATAAACCTTAATTCAATATTTCCTCAAATTATATTATCTTTTCTAATGCATCAAGTCCTTTGTTAAAGAATTTGGTTTTAATTCTTTATATTAAATCTTAATATTAGGCTTATTATTAATTTTCTCTACTCAAAGCAAAATAATTAGTTAGAGATGCTTCAAATAAATGATGATTTGGATCTTAGTTTTGGACGAGAGAATTTAATAACTAATAACAGTAATATAGTGCAGATTTTGAGCTTCCTTTATTCATTGCTTATTTCATCAAAAAATTAGTTAGATCTGTAGATGACTACTCTTGTTAATTCAGTTGTTTGAACAATTTATCAACTTCCTCTTAATCTTCTTCCAAATATTTCATTTTAAATATTGAGTACTTTTGTGATAATTATTCATTCTATTGCGATTATTTCATAAGATTATCGATTTTATCTTCAATTTCCTTTAATAATTTATCATCAAATATTGAGTATAAATTGTACTAATATAGCAGAACATAAGCATCTAACAAATTTATTTATACATTCAAGATTTTAGAGTTCATATTTTATAAAATATTTAGGGAATACAACAGAGATGAATCTGCTTAATCAAAATTAGATTATCTGATATAACAATCTCCAAGGAGCATACTAGTTTTTGCGCTTGCTAGATTTAAATTATCAATGTATGGCTACTCTTAAAATTTACTATCCTAGAGTAAATCTTAAAGAGCTTTACTATTGTTTTATAAGACAACTTATGCATCTTTTAATTTTCCATAGCTAAAGTATTATTCTGCTTGCCTATTAGTGTTTTCAATCTAGCCCTAAAACTCATTAACAAGATTATTGATCTATTCATTATTCTTTGGATCAGAGTAGTCTTTCATTTTCCTGATCATTTAAATGTAATCAAATGAACCTACGACATTGAAACTAAAGTAAATTTTACTCTCTCTAGAAATTTTAAGTAGCTAAGTTGAAAATCCAAAAAATTTATTTAACATTATTTTAAAATATTAATTGAAATATGCATCAATTTATTCATTATAGTCTCTATCATAACAATTTGTCATTTTGATTATTTCTTCTTCAGACTAATTAAGGAATTTCAGAATTTTATTAGAGTAATTATTTCCTGCCAAGATCTATTCAGTCATCTACAGCTAATGTATAATCGTACGGCATAATATACTTCTTTACTATATTAACTATTATGCCTTTATTTAAATATAATTATATTAAATAATCAATTAGACATAAATTCTTCTATTTAGTTTTTATGTTCCTCCTATAAATCAAGTATTCTTTTTTATGCTTAAGTTCTTTCAATCTAAAATATTTTTTCTAATCTTATCTATTCTTGCTTGTTCTCTACTTAATATAGTTATTTCTCTCTTTCTTATTCTAATCTTTGCTCATTTTCCAAAAGCTAAAACTAAGTTAACTTAAATACATTAATCATTTCTTCTTATTATTATTATTCCAATAATTCTAAATCATACTCTTTTTAAGGATCATCAATTATTTTCATTACTTTTTTTTCTTCATTTTATACCTTCTTAGTAAGCGCAGATTTTGGTCTTTAAATTTCTGTTTTTTTATTCGGAAGTGCGGTTTAGGCTAAAGATATATTTTAATAAATTTACGTCTTCCTTTTTTTTAACTTGAAATGGGATGATCCTCTATTTGACGAGATCCTTATTGTTGGGAATCGTTAGGAAGAGAAGATTACAGTAGATCAATTTTCCCTTATTTAATTAATTCAAACTGATTCTTTAATTCTTCTTTTTACAAATTGGCTATTTGCTTCATATACAATCTTTACTCCAAGACTCTGCTCTTTTATAATTGTAGATTTTCAGTTCTTCTCATTTTCTCTTCTATTTTTTATCTTAAAATTTCTTTTTCATACTCTTGTTTTCTCTACAATCGTTCCAAAGCTTCCTTTTTATCTTTCATTTTTAGAATTTCTTATAATTTAATTTGTTCTTAAAGTTATTACTTTTCCATTTACTTTTCTAAAAGCATTTATTCTTTTTCTATTAATCTATTGTTTAATTCCATGGCTCTGACTTATTGATTTTTTGCAGCATTCTAAATTGCATCAATTCTATGCTATTCCTTCTCCTCTTGTTGTTATCTTTTAATCAAATAATCCTTTATTTTTTCAAATTCTAATTGCTTTTTTCTTTAATTTACAATTTCCTATTTCTGTTAATAATCATAATATTTTTGTTCTTCCTAATTTTGCACTTTTTCAATAACTTGTCTCATTTTATCTTAATGTTGCTAAGCATTAATATAATTTTCGATTATTTTCTATTCTTTCTATCTCTCAAATTCTGATCTTCTCTCCTCTATTTTTCTTTATTTTTCATCAAATTATTCTCTCAATCTTTCTAATTTTTCCATTTAAAGCTATTTTGCAGCCTGTAATTTAAATTTCAATTCAAATTAGGCCTATTAAGAAGCCTGAATTTTCTCCTACCTTGATTATTCCTGCTTTTCTAATCTCTCTCTATCTTTCATTTCCATAATTTGTCTCTTAACCTACAATTCCATTTCATGTCTCAATTATATTTCTTGCATTTAATCTTTAAATAATTATTGTCTCTACTTCCTCTCCTCCTCTCTTTTTCTATACTCCTATTGTAATTTTTTCTATCTTAATTATTCTAATTGAACTCTGTGTAATTCTTTTTTATATTGTTATTTAGCAAATTTTTTTAATTTTTATTCTTCCCGTTACTATTTTAGTTATCTGTCTCTCTCTCTTTATACTCTATCATATTCTTACTTTACTCTACTCTACCTCAATTAATCCTCTCTTCTCTATTATCTCTCTTGCATCTATCGTTACTTTGACTCATTTCTTTCCCTAATCTCTTATTACTTTCTTTCATGCTCCAGCATTTATTGGATCTCTTTTTATTGTCTCCATTAGATTTTCTCTAATTCCTATTAGTTTTGACTAACTTATAATTGATCTGAGTTTTCCTCAACTTATTATTCCTCTTCTTAATTATTGAAATTAAATCCTGCATCAATTAATTACTATCTTGCCTCAAGACAAGCCTTTAGTTTCTCTTATCTTCTTATTTCATGATGTTACCACATAATCTCCCATCCTTACTTATTCAATCGCAATTCTGGATTCCTCCTTTTGAGTTCCTTTATACCAATTGAAATTAGTTCCTCGGGTAAAATTCCACATAAACGGCAAGCCTCAATAGACCGAGGGCTTTGAGTATTTAGGCAAATTACCTGTTGATTATTGGTTACTTGAATGATGTTTATTTGAAGTTCTCCAATTTTAACATAAAATTATTGATAAAATAAATAACTCAAAAACTTCAATTAAAAACCGAAAAAAATTATTACCTTTATTATGTGCCACAGACACTATATATCGAAAAGCTTACATAATTTTATACAAAAGTATACTCATATATAAATATATATAGTGTTCATTTTGGTAATAAGTTTTGAAAGTTTTTAATTATTTTTGAAAAAGTCTAATCTATTAATTTCTTCCATTGTGGTTTATCTGCCTCAAGTGCTAGGGCTAAATCAGAAGAAATTAATCCCTCCACTATTTCTTAATTTTCGACTTTATTCTTATTCACTTGATTATTTATTACTATTTCAGTTTTGATAACTAGGTTTTATTGTTCTGTTGTTTTGATTGTTTTTTGAACAATCTTTCCATTAGGATTTTTGACAGTCTTCATATGAGCAAAATTTTAGATAATCATTTGCTGAATTAATGTAGCAAAAATGCATATATAGAAATGACATTCATTTAAATGGTACGGACTTGTTTTCACCTTTTATCTTGTATCACTCTTATCTTCTTAAAGATTAGCAAGTATCTCAAATAATTATGGAATTAGATTACCAAAAAAGTAATGTTCCAAAGCTATTAACACTAATTATTCTTAGGGTATCTTAAGATGATGATCATTATAAAAATTACATCTTTAACCTACAAATTTAGACACTGGAAAGTTTGTTTTCTCATACAGACTGATATTTAATAAACCTCTGATAAGATCTGAGATAGTTTATTCTCTAGTGAATAATTCTACGTTTTTAAAAAGTAAAGTAGTGAATTTAAAAACGTGTAATTTTCTAATGTCACTCTAATATTCACTTGATAAATTTTAAATTTTCTGAGTTTCTTCAATAAATGCTTAATCTTTTAGGTAATGAATGACCTTTTCTGCAACATATGCATAGTATAATTTTTCCTGAACTATAGCTTATCTTTTAGAAAATTTGTCAATAGCTTTTTAAGATTCCAAGTAATTTTAATTCATTTAATTTCTTTATTTATTTTGCTCGTCTTAGATCTTTCTATACTTTTTACTAAAACGCATCGCAGCCAACACAAAATAAAATACAATTCTCAACTTTGATTTCTTTTTTTAAACTGATCCTTTGATTAGACCAAAATTTTATTGTTGCTTTTTAGCAGCTTCTTAGTGTATCTTTTAATTGATATTAAGTCGGTTTGTAGTTAAAACCTTTATATTATTTATTTATTTCGCCTCAAATTCTACTCTTGAGTCTCTAATATTGATCTCATTCGTATTAATTCTTTTGTTGATCACTTCTGTTATGGAATAGTTTCTTAATTCATCATTTTTATATCTGGGTTGTATTTTACGATGTTGTTTAAATTTATTTTCGTCATCAAGGTTTCTGTCACTTTACACCTTTGTATCGAAGGATGGATGCCTTCTTCTGTTGGGTTTGGCCCTTGGTTCATTATCCTCTTGAGTTTAAATGTAACTGTGATTTTATTCTGATTACTAATTAAGATCTTAGTTTAACACAGTCCTTATCTCTTTGAGAAGGTGCTTATTCTTCTAATTGATTTCAAGTATGCTTTAGTAAATGAGTGAATTTTATTAGAGTGGTATTTATTTTTTGATTTTAAATTACAGCTTATCTGCAAGCTGAAACTAATTTCTTTGAGGTATGAAGGGTAGCTTTTGTTAGTGTTCGAATTGGTGATTAGAATTATATTCATTTGTAAGCTACATTGATTGCATATTTGGAGCAATCCAACTGGTATTAAACATACTAATTAATAAAATTGATTTGATTTAATTAATGATAATTTATAATTGAAGTATGATATGAATCTTTGGATGATATTTACTTATTAATTATTTTTTTTTGATTGATAATGCTCGATAATATATATTGGGAAGTGATTTACTTTTTCTAATCATAAATTCTCATTAAAAAAGCAATTGTATCTTATATAAAATTTATTTGACAAATTTAATATTAAGGGAAAAAGTATATTTTACTTGTTACTAATTTAAGATTAATATTACTTTCTATTTATTGAAATTCATTCTCTAAAGCAATCCTTAAGTTTTACATCTTTAAAGCAGTGTAAAAAATTATTATGAGTTTATTATTTAATTGTCCAGTAATTTTAAATAAATTTGTTCTTGGAGCAAAATTTTCACATATAGTTATTAATATTGATTTAAATTATCCACTAATATTCGATAATAAAATTTAGCTAGTTATGTATATTGTATTAGTGATTCTAATTAAACAAAAATGAAATATTGCTGCTGATTATAAATTTAATACACTTGCAATCATTTTTCACAGCCATATATTCAATAAAAGACCTAATAAGCTAAAATCACTTGAGTAATATTTGTAACTTATTGGATATATAATGAAGATAGAGAGAAGGTTATTTAAATAAATATTTAATTAAGTTTTCAAAGTTTTCCAAAAGCAGAATAAGTGAATTATGTGAATTTTAATACTTAATTGAGAAAGATGTAGAATTATTTTTTATTTTTAATTAAAATTTATTAAATTAGAATTAATTTATAAGGTTATTAGTTAACTTACGAAAGGACAAAATATATAAATAATAAATTTATTGTATTATATTAAAGGAATCTGATAAATTAGAATTCAAAATATTAAATATCTATGAACTTCTAACAGATATTTAACAGGAACTCTTCATATGATATTTTATTTCTAACAGTCTTAATTTGAAGTTTGAAATTTTACGCGTGCGATCTCTATAAATGAATTTAAAAATGTTTTTAGTTTAATCTTGTTTATAAATTCTAAAAAAGAAACGATTTTTCGAAATCAAAACATTCTATGATTAGATATTATATGTAATTTTAAATATATTTTAAAATTTAAGAGATTAGTATCATTATTCGTACATTTTGAACTATTAAAGCGTAAATTAGAATAATTAGTAAAGTTCTAGTGAATCTAATACTGTATCTCCTTAAATGTTGCTTATAGCATTTTTAATCTGTTTGCAATTTAAACTACTATCTTTTTTGTGATATAACATTTTTTCAATGAGGATACATTATTCACACTTTTTTTTTTATTTTATTTGGATTGTATCTTATAAATTCCAAAGTTGTTCATTTAATTTAGCATATAGATTAGATGATTACTTTTAAGGTTGCAAAATTTTGAAAATCTAATGATTGAGATTATTTCCAACAGATAGTACATGGTTTGATATATTATGATTGATATCTATCAAAGGTTAACAGATGATGTTTATGTAACATATACTAATGCTAAATGATAAGGCTCCTATGAAAATCATTGAGCCAGCGGCAGCTAAAATCCAAGTTTCAGATTCAAGAAATGCTGCATCGAATTTTTCCTCTAAGTTTTTCTTGGTTGTAATGTTAGTGTATCTAATAGTCATAATCATTCATTACATTATTAATGTAAAATTCTCTTTTACAAATTTTTCACTTCTCAAATGTACGTTAGATTGATACAATTTGTTATATAAAATAATACATTTAGTTAACTCGCTTTCATTCTCAAAGTCTGTATCTATGTTAATGATAGCCTAATCTTCTATTAATTTCCAATCGGAATCATTAAAACCAGTTATGGTTTCATTATAGATATAAAACACTTAACTATTATTAAATTCATGATTCTCCATCTCATTATAAATTACTTACCCATATTTATTGATTAACATTATGTTAGATCTTGTATTTTACATATTTAAGTCGTCGATGGCTAGCATCATTTTTAAAATACCAATAAATTTTTTGTCTTTATTATATAAAGATTAAGTAATTGAGAAATAATAATTATAATCTCCAACTATCATCTTGTAAACATCGGTAAAAAAGTAGAACTGGCTAGGATCCTTTTAAGTCTTTTAAATATGGTCAACATACCTTGGATTCAAATAAAATTTTACCAAGGTCGTGTACTAAGATTATAATTAGGTACATAAAATCCAAACGGATATAAAGCATTAAAACTTATGTCTTCGATATCTACAAATTGCATAAAATCTGGATAAAACTTATTGAATTCCACTCCAAAATCCTCCAATAATCTGAGACCGTTATAAAGCAATTAGACATCAGGACTCTTTTAAAAAGAATCCTGTAAATTAATATTCTCATAAATTGAATAACACATTTTTTGAGTTTTTTGTACTTAGATGCTATTTAAGTAGTAATCAAATGAAAAACAAGGATCAATAGGTTTTGTGAATACGACTTCACTTTATATTTTGGTATAAAAGTGCATAAAAGAAGAAATATGATCAGCTAATAAAATGCCTAAATGTACTTAATAAACTTAAATACTGGTTTTGTGTTTTTCTTTGATATAATGTTTCATCAAATGAGTGGTAAGAGAAATTTACTTGATGTCTGAAATTACTAAAGTGTTCTGCAGGGATCTTTCTGATATATAATAAAATATCTTGATTTCAACATAAATGGCAATTCCAGCTATGCTTAAGACTATAAGGAGAATAAATATATCAAGAGAGATGATTTGCGATCTCATTTTGAGATTTCTAAAAGCTTAAATTAGAATGTTAGCCATTTATTATTAATGTAAAGCTAATTAAAATATTGCTTAGAAAACTTCTAAAATTTAGTAATTAACTATAGAATAAAAGTGGCGATTCATCAGATAAAATCTCATGAAGACATATTATTATTGGGAAAATGAAAATTTACATTATAGTATATTCTGAGATACATTAAAAAATTATCATTGTGATAAACACTAAAATGGGTGGTGTAGAATTAAATAAAAAATAGAATTAAAGAAGGGGAGTAAAACAAGGAAAATTAAAAATTTTCAAAAAATAGCAAAAAAGGATATTATGAAAAAATAAATGTTAATTAAAATAACAAAAAGTTAGAAGATTATATTATATTTTATATAAATATTTAAATTTATATATATATATGCTAATTTATATCGTAGTAGTATAAGTAGTATGGGGATTGTAAAGTTACACAGAGTGCGCAAGTGACCAATACTATAATACAGCTTCAGGTGAATGCACATCTTGTCCTTAGAATACAGAACGATACAACATATCATTAGTAAGTATATGATGTGACTGTTTAGTGTGTGTGTGATAATGTCAAGGGGTATTAGAGAACAGGAGACAATATCATAGGATTTTAATATGATTAGTTGTGTTAGAAACAGGCTAATAATTGTGTTTAGAGCTAAGTGAATTTGAAATATTCATTCTCGGGAGATTCCTTATCTTAAAATTCCTGCACTTCTTGTGCTTCTAATGCCTATCCAAACGCGTACTAATAAATAATCAAACTAAAGTTACCGAGAGTAGTGTGTACCTTGCCCAGATAAATTGATGATATATACCGGAAGCTGCGAATGTCCTTAAACGGGGTACATAAAGTCCTACGATCGATGTATCTTGAGTACTCAGAAGACTATTGGAAGTTTGATATTCGATTCATCATACATCGTTGAATACGAGACTGATTAGAAAATAGCAAGTTCATATATGTTGAGTAGATACTAATATGCAATCACAATGTGCTATTATTATTCGAGCATCAATGCTTGTTAGTTGCTAGCAAATCTATGCGTATTGCAATTGTTTGATTTAACCAAACCCATATGTTCAATATTTTTAGATGAATTGTCCTCCAAAATACCAGCATCTGCTCCAGCATTGTTTCCTAGTGTCAATACAGAAACTATCAACATTTATCAGACAGCATTCCCTTAGACTATGAAATTGGATGATTCTGATTCTAAGGGTCGTCGATATTTGAATTACGCTATATAAAAATACGATTTGGACGGTAATTTGATTAGTGATTCTACATTGAGATCTGAATTCATTTTATGTCCCCATTCTCCAGGAGATGAAATCAATAGTAGAGCCTTCGGGTTAAATATGAAGATATCTTGTACTTTAGATTTGGATGCCTTCCTATAAAATTACGAAATGTATATGTATGAACTTTCAGTCACTGCTATTCGAGATGACAATACTATTGTTCCTTAGAATGTGTACTTCCTGGTCAACAATCTGAAGGATAAGGATGGAAATCTACCAAATACCGATAAAGCCACTTAGAATAGCATTTTTGTTAAACGAATCTTTTTGGTGGACACTTTAACCTCAAAGAAAGATTACACTAGTCCAGCTGAAACTCCTGAATACATCAGATATGCAAGCAAAATACAAATAGTGATCTTACCAAGTTAGGATTCTTATGAACAAATTTACGTCCCTTATGTTTATGTCGAATATTCCATTGTTAGAAATTCAGGGGAATCTTTTGGATATGCTGATTTTGAATTTGCCTTGTAGATTTCACCTGACCCTACTAATTATTGGGTTACAATCATTATCTTGTTTGCCATTTACAATGTTATAATCATCTTAGTGTGGCTATTCAGAATTTATGTGTGGACCAAGGCTAATCCAAGTAGTTCCATTAGAGAAAACTATATGTTGCAACTCATTAAGAATATGGCTCAATTGTTAATTGATTCTTGGACAGATTGGATGTTTTATTTTCTCTTTTTTATGACAGCTTATTGGTTTATCTTCTTCAAATTCCAGAATACCCCCTTTCTCTTGATGCTGAATCAAAATGAACCTTCAAATTACCTACCATTCTATGGACTATTTTATACTATTTTTGCTTTAAGATTAATACAGACATTGGCGATTATTTATGCTCAATCTTCAATTAGCATTTATTTTATTGATTGGGAAACTACTGAGATTCATAGACCAGTTGAAAAAAGGAGGTAGGAAGAATTAGAAGAAAATGAAATACTTGTAACTGCTAATAAAATCAAAAGCAAGGTTTCAGTTTGGAGAACTCTTTTGGTGGCAAATGAATTCAATGAATTATCAACAGTCAGGACTGTTTCAGTTGAATGGACACTTATTATATTAGGATTTGTATTGATTGGCTTGGGTTTTCAAAAAAGATTCATTGAATCCCCAGATCTAATTGAAACGTAACCCTTTGTTCCTGAAAATCCTATTCTCAAATACTTCTTAGTTTAGTTCGTTTATCTGATGATTGGATTAGGATAATTGATCTTAAGAAGAATACTCAACATTTGGCAACCATATCCTTATGAAAATTTTGTCGATCTCTGTACAATTGCCAATGTCTCCATTTTCATACTTGATGACAATTTACATGGCTATTATATCCATGGAGAAAATCCATTAGGATTCTCTGAGGGTGGAATTCCTCATCTTTAAGAATGTCTAAGAAATGAATCTAAAAATAAAGGTAAAAACAGAGGACTTGTCAAGGATGGTTATGATAGTCAATTGTGTACGTATGAGTTATTTGTGCCTCCTGAATTCAAACATTAATTTGAAGTGAATTATTAAGGAATTAGGAATTATAAGGAAAAGAGAGAAATGAAGTCATTAGGTATTGAGAATGTGGAATTGTAAAAGTTTAAAATTGAATAATTCCTTAAATCTAAGATCAATGAAGTCAAAAAAGTTGACAAGAGAGCTAATTTCATTAGAACTAAAGAAACTGCTTAAAGATACTTTGATTATCCTCCTGATGAGTTGGCCTATGATGATTTTAACAAATCCTAAGTTCCTTATTTCTACAAAGACCCAGATTATCAATATAGAAGAGTCTTCTTTAGTGGTTATGAGATGTACTTTTTAGTTACAGATATAATCATATTCACCTTCTTTGTTTTAGTTACTTAAAATGTAGCATTATCTATATTGTTGTAATATTTTGTAACAAAGTCTTTTGAATGGTTAAAGTAGGAATGGCAGAAATCTAACATTAGTGAAAAAACTAAAATTGACAAAAGGTTTCTAATATGATAGAAAAATATTTCATTTTTTTTAAAATATATAATCATATATCCCTTATCAATTTATTATTAGGTCAAAATAATTTGTTTATAGATATTTGTATTCACATATATTTAGTTATCAACTAATATAGGAGAATTTAAAGAGTTATGACAATTTAGTCTATTGATTTCAATGAATAAATAATGATAAATTAAAAAATAATATTATCTTAGCTCAATTAAATCTTTATTTCTTTTTTTGTCCATTCTTACTCGTGAAGCTACTGTTTAAACTATTCGACTTAGGTTGATCATGGGAGAATAGACCTTAAAATAATACATTTTTTATACCATTAGTAGGATTAACAGGGTTAAATAAACTTGTTCCAATATCAATGGGTGGTTATTAGTTTTAGAACAATGAAACTGCCTTTTAAGTACCTGACATTTGAGATTGCATATAGGGAGGGAAACCTGGTGCTCCAAGTTATCGATATGATGAAAATGGAGTCTACTATTATGATTACTATTGTCCAAGTAATAGTGGTTGAGGACCTTAAGTAGCTTCAGGGAATTCCATTTCCTGATTCATGTCATTATTGTTCATCATATTATTATTACTCATCATGTTATTCATCATATTATTATTATTCATAATATTGTTATTAATCATAGTATTATTCATCATGTTATTATTATTTGTATTTAACTAAAGTAATGAATTTTATGGCATTAATGGATTCTATTAGGGGATGGAATTTGGGAAATATAGCGATGGTTATGCAGGTTATAATTGTAGTGTTTACTATGGTTATTACTGTGGATATGATGTTTACTGAAACATGGATGGTCCGTTATGTTATTATTAAAATAGCTCATTTTTAAATTGAGAGGTCTAAATTCTAATCTGATCATCCTAAATAATTTTACTCTATTAAGATTGA
Organism: Paramecium tetraurelia; assembly: GCF_000165425.1. Taxonomy (NCBI): domain Eukaryota; phylum Ciliophora; class Oligohymenophorea; order Peniculida; family Parameciidae; genus Paramecium; species Paramecium tetraurelia. The sequence goes on along the minus strand of NW_001799355.1, from coordinate 394,997 downwards.
TTTGAAAAGTACGAGTTTATTTGTTCTTGATCGATTTTGGGTGATTATTATAAAAAGGGATTATCAATAGGTTTTACTGGGGTTACCGCTGATTTATTTATTGGATCAGAAGACAAACTCTCAGATTTACTATTGTCGGTTTTTCGTTGATCTTGCAAAAATGCAAAAGGAGATTGCTTTTATTAAGGTTTTGGTTCACTACTGATATTAAATTAATTGTTTTTGTGATCATCAGATGACGATTTCCATTAACAATTCAATCCAATAGAATTAGCTAATGGTGTTTAGATTTCCAATTTAGAAGAATTAATTTGTTATTGTTATTATTTGGAATCCTAATTTGTTGGAGTCTCCATAGTATTGTTTTTACTTCCTAAAATATGAAGATTATCTCCACCAAATAATGATGGTACTGCAAGAGGAGGATTGGTTGCATCTTTATTTTCTTGAACTGGATTGATTTATGCATTAAGGATATTACCTAAATATGGAAGTTTTTCTTCACCGTTGGCCTCCGATTTTGGTTTGTCTTTATCATTTTATTTCAATAAAAGATCATTAAATAAACCAGTGGATGGTTTTTCTTTACTATTCTTATCATTTTGATTGAACAAAAACAGGAGTGATTAAGTTGGCTGTTCTTGTTCCTTTTAGGTTATCGTTATATTATTCTTATCTGCTTAGCTTTTGACATTTGGATTTAGAAGATTAAATTCCGAGAAGAGAAATCCTGATTTTTATTCTTCTGGCTTTTATTGTATCAATGTACTCTCGTCTGCTTAATCCTATTTGCTATCTGCCTTCTGTTCTCCTTATGTAGATTGAACTACATTACTTAAATTTTAGAAGAAAAGTTGTTTCTTATGAGGGAATTAATCGTTTGTGTTGAGCTAATCGTTTTAATTTCCAGAAAAATTATTGAAGAGACTAAAGATTTGCTTATTTTCTTCTATTTTTGGCTACTAATCCGTAGAATCTTTTTTATTATTTACATTGGAACTTGAAGATTCAGAGATTGAAGGCTATTGTTGAACTTCAGAAGCATTCGGTTTATTTTAGAAGGTGAATTAGTTTTATTACAAATTTTAACCTGAACTTTGATGAGATGATTGTTGTTGATTCAACTCCTTTGAATCACAAGATGGGAATAAGGATGATTATACATTGATTTTATTAGCAAGAATTTGTCCACCTTCACTAGACTTTGCAAGACCAAACAAAGGAGTGTCTGAAAAATTAATGATATTTTTTTCTTATTATTCAAAAGGCTTCTTCTCTTCAGGGACTACTTTATTAATTAAATTAATTTGGAATGTTGTAGTTTTCTCTTATTTGGCAGGTCCTTATACTAGAAAATCAATAACACTTTGTTGTGGTTGCGCTTATGATTCTGTTTAATTTTCCTCTTCTTTCTTTTAAATTACTTCATCTTTTTATTGTTCAGATTCTTTAGGCTCATTAATTTTACTTATCACATCAGATTGTTTTCGGGATTGGGAATTTTCAATTTTTTTAGGACTGCAAGAAAATGACTTTACTTCCTATTCATTCAAATTAATCATTGACTAGGATTTCTTTAAGCCTTTAGATTGATGTTCTATTATTTCGTTAATAGTCAACATTGGTGGCTCTGGCTATTTAGGTTTAGTATCATTTAATTAAACTATAATTATTTCTTTAATTTATGGCTCCTCTTTTAACCCGCCTGCTAGAAGACTGTTGTTTTTAAGGGAATCATCGCTTATTTATTCTTAAACTTCTTAGATTCTACTCTCATTTATGCTATCCTAGATTTTATCGTATACATGTTTCTTGTGTGCAATTTTAATACCCACTTCTTTCTTTTTCTCTAACATTATTTCAAAATCATACCATCAAGTTTTCTTTTTTTGTATTTTTGAGAACTCAGCTTTCGAAGCGGATGATTGGCCTTCTTTTCTTTCCTCTCAGAATTCTCAATGTCCTCAGGCAAAACATGTTCGTAACTTTATTTAAATTCTAATTCTTAATATGTTTTATATCTACTATTCAGCTTTGTCAACTCTTTTTCCTCTTTTTGTTAAACTTTTGAGGACATTTCACTTTACTGAAGTATTACACTTTGTTATTCTTTGACATGATCATCAAAGCTCGTAATTTTATTTCTCCTTTATCTTTGGCTGCTCTGTGAATGGCATATTTTTATGGAATCTAAAATGTAAATCAAAGATACCTTGCTCTATTATTTAAGCTCCAACTATTTCTGAATTTACAGGAACATATATTGTCTATTGAGATATAAGTTCCCTTTATATACAAGAAGAAGGATTTAAATTGACCTAAAACAAGCTTTTCAATTTGTTGATGATTTTCGTACTTATACTTGGCTTTTCTTTTGTAAATTTACTAAATGGATTGAAGCCAACACATGAACTCTATTTTTTGCCTAACATTTTATTTATATGTTTTAAATAATTGTATATTTAAATCAATTATTTCTATTATTCCCCACCTCTAGAATAACAGAATCCCCCCTTATTCATTCAATGCAATATTCATATTATTAAAAATTAGTTCTCTTTAACGTAACAGCAGGGTCAAACTATTGATAAAAGAGCTCAAAATAGAAACAAACCAGGATTACTTCTCATTCACTAAATTATTCCATTTTTTACTATATTTACTGAATTCATGTCCAAAGGCAATGTTTCAAGAATCCAAAAGTCAATCAAAAGATAAATTTTATTCTATAATTATATAATATTATAAAGATAAGTTTGTTATATAAACAATCTAAATAAGTAATTTAAATTGTATGAATTCTAATTATATTATATTGATTAACCTTTATCAAATATCTCCATATAGTTCGAGAATAATAATTTATTCATTTTTAGAAGAATGAATAAAAATATAACAATTTTAATTATATAAGGTTGTCTGATTAACTTTGAAAAAGAGTTGGAGTCATTAACCAAGTCCAACGTTGTATCATTGAATTGAGAATAAAAGTATATATGTTATATATTTTAATAAATGATAAAAATAGTATTATATACAACTAATTAATTTAATACAAAGAAATCAATAGATATTATTATAAAATATAATAACTCTCAAGTGCTAATAGATCTTCTTCAAATCGAAAAGAATGTTGATATATGAGTAATTACAGTCTTATTTATCCTCCATATTAATACAATCATGAGAATCTTTAGATTTAATAGGTATTCAAATTATTAGAGTAGATTCTAGTGATTCAAAAATATCAAAGTTGTAATACTTGATATTTACTATACTGTTTAAATATTGACTTCAAAATTATACTGTCAATTATTTAGATTATTATCATAATTAAAGTATTAATAAATTAAATTGTTAATTCTAACTCTTTTGATTGAAATTAATTATATAAAAATATCACTTTGAGCAATTGAGACATCCATCACATCTACACAAATGTGTACATGCTAGACCACTTAAAAAACATTCACAATATTTCTTTTGGCATCCAGACTTTTTACAATTGCACCCTTTGAAACTTTATTTAAAAGCTCCAGGGTCTCGATTAATAATTTACACTTTGGCCTCCTTTCTTTATTCCATATTAAGTGTATTATTGAAACAACCAACACAATTACAATTTTCTGAGCACATTTATCCGTTAGCAAAGCAATCACAATATTGTTTTAAGCATTAGGATTTCTTGCAATTACATGATCTTTCATTAATAAATAATTTACTTTGTATTTGTAATGATTTTTGGGAGATTTGGAGGAGGAAATATAATCTTAATTGGTCGATAAATATTCTTTGAATCTAACTAGATTGATGTTTCCACTGTTTCCTCTTCCATTTCAATTCTATTTTATGGCACTAGGATCCTTAATTTAATGTTTGAAGTACCTAAATGATGAGTCTTTACTAATTTAAAAAGTTTTCATTTGGTTTTAAAATTTGAATTATTTATAATTCGTTAAAAATTATTAATATATAATACCACATATAATTACCCATAAATATTTGTACATATAAATTATATCATATTTCAGATATCTGATAAATCTAAATATATACAAAGTAATCTTAATTTTCAAATTCAGTATTCATAAAATAATTTTACTAATTAAAAATTGTAATAATAAATCTTAAAAGTATAAAAGTTCAATTATTTTCGAATATTATTTTTCTTTCTTTTGTCTAATCAACTAACTACCTCATCAATTTTGGTATACTATCTAAAATTTTATCATAAGCAGCATAAATTTAAATATAGAATATAAAAGGAATAATTATTAGGAGATATGAAAAAATTATAATGTAAATTTCCAAAGCCTTAATTAATATTTTCTAAGATTATAACAAAGAATCTTATTTTAAGTAATCTTTATGAAATATGGAATTGATTCAACAATATTAAAAATGAAATATTTATTACAAATTATTGAAAACAATCCTGTATGATGAATTCTTCTTAAATGAGGCTGGTCTCTAATATTTACATTTCAATCCACACAGAAGAAATAGATTACTGATCAACAATAGGATTTTCAATGCTTCTTATAATTTTCTTAATCTTTTTTGGAGATAGTTTAGAACCTATTGTGCACTTTTTGGTTTAAAATAAATAATTTAATATATACATGATATATTCTTTTCATCAAATGCATGATAAAAATAAACTTTGAGAATTTACATTATTCATAATTTTATAATTTTTCTAGCAGAATTATAATGCTTTTTATGCATTATTCTATTGTTAGTTTGAGTAGTTTTGATGAACCTCATTGTTTATATATCAGATTATAATAAATGTATAAAAATGATTAAATATTAATGAAAGCTTATAGAAGGGAAAATAGTCCTTGTTCAAAACTTAAACTACCTCAACTTACAAAAAGTCCTTATTTAAAATAAAGTCATTAAATGCCTAGTCAAAGATCAAAAAACTAATCGCCTTTTAAAAAATAAAATAGCAAAGGAAGATCAATTTCTAACATAATCTCAAATAACTCTTTGAATATATCAACCCAAATAAGCACACAAGAGAGAATCAAAACAAACAATTTTAACAAAAAGTCCTTCTTACAAATTGATGAATTATTGGATAAATTTAATATGAATGCTGGGTTTGATTAATAATATAAATACTTAGATTAATTGGAAAAATAAAGTTCAATCTTAGTACATAACTACTTATAAATTCATCAACATATGATTAACCAAAGGAACCGAATTCACTGTCTAAGAAAATGATTGATTACAGATTTTTTAAATAAGTTTTTATTATAAAGCCATTTCAGAACTATATATTTGATTAACAAACTTGTTTTATTAAATATTTTTATATTCTAAATGAATATCTCCAATTATTTAATTTAAGGATACCTAATAAATCCATAAATAGCAGTCATTTAAAAGATTCAAAGTTTAAAATCTAAATCTCATTGTCATATATATAAACTTTGAGTTTATGAAAGGTTGCTATTAAAGGTCATTATATATTAAGTGCTGTAACTTTGATATGATTATTAAATTTTCAAATAAGAAAATAATTAGAAAGAATATATTTATTTTAATTAATATCCTCCTAAGATTTCTAGAGATAAATCTTATAAGATATGAATGTTAAGGGCAACAATTAAGATTTTATTTAAGGTTTGACTTTATTGACATCATTAAGATAATTTCCTAGTATAACTTCAACTTCTGCCACCTTGAATTTCAAATTTTTATACTATTAGAATCAACATTAATATAATAATTACTGAAGCCAAATTGCTGTTTTGTAGGTTATTTTTTATTATTCATTTATAAAATTAAATCAGATAATAGAGTGTTATGAAATTTCAATTAACCTTCATGTAATTTTATAGATTATAATCATTTTAATATTATCAATTTTAATCATTTAACTATGTTGTCAACAAAATATATATTCTTTGTCCATATTCAGATTGCTTAATTAAATAAAGCAACCGTAAATTCTATTTCATCAAATCTACCAGTTATTACTTATGTTCTTGATCAAAGATTTACAATACCTTTTTAACTACATAATTTCCAAATGGATTGATAGCTAGGTTTAGAAATATGAACCTAAGATAATATTGATAATTTACATTCCATTATTTTCAGAAGGTTTCATTAAAATTTAAACAAAATTATTCTTAAGTTTTGGGGTTAAATATTTTAGTATATCTTCAACAGTGTTACTCGCATATTTATTAAAACACAAATTTTCTAAATGATTTAAAATGTAATTTGCTATGATATCTAAATATTTTGGCAATTTTATGGCATATTAGAGGATGTGATTACCATGCTAAGATTTATATAGGAGATTTTAATTGGTTATACAAATTTATACCAGAGTATCCACCTATTTCGGATAGTTATCAATTAATTTTTGGATTATTTTACACCCATATTAAGAATCACACATGTGAAAGCCTAGTTCCTCTGTTGGTTTTAATATGAATCTAACTACATCTATAGACAAGTTTTCCAAACATTTTAGTATTACATACTTGCCATTTTAATCAGTTAAAAGGGATTTGATATTTTATTTAATTTCTTGAATGAATGGAACTATAAGATGATCATTTTTTGAGATGATATCTATAAGTTTTTGGATAACTCGGCAACCGAAAGTATTTTTAGATAATTCAACTACATATGGTTGTAGCTATTTGAAGATCTAAATTTATTATTATAAAGTTCCTAGATAATATTGATATAGTATATACCTTTTTCAAGAATTTTCTGGATTAAGTAATTTCCAAAGATGTCTTTTGAAAATTCTTGGCAATTAGCTTGCACCTTCCAGAATATTTATTGTCTTTAATTGGTTTATCCGGTCTCAAATATTTTTTAAACTTTCCTCGAAAGCACTTGGTTTCCGCACATGTTTTCCTATAGTAAATCATAATATATTAAAATTACAATGTCGATTTCTAATTATATATCTAAATTTTGATTTGATTTTTGATATTAAGGCCAAATTGGATTATTTTAACTGTAATATATTGGTGAAAATTAATCTGATTATATTGAAAAGTAATCGAAGCAACAAACATTTCCAAAAATCATTGAATTCTCTAAACTTGTTTGATTATCTGAGCTAAATGAAGTGCAAACCCCTGGATTTTTATATTTCAGTTTCTAATCAGGGGAAATGGGGCTACAAATCTGATCTGAACCCAAACTTATTTATTCAAAGGATTTGCTAAAGGTATCTGCGGTCTAAAAATTGTATTATCTTAAGAGTTTTGTTTAAGTCTGAGCCTAATTGCATTCATCACTTACACTTAACTTCTTCTGGTCCTAGTGCTCATTTTCATCGTTTACTAATATTTACTAGTGAAATTTACTTGATAAAATCGATCCTAGTAAGTTTTACTCAGTTTCAAAATCATCATCTGTCATAATTCAAATAAAAAAATAAATATACAAAAAATGAAAGTTTTTTAAAAAAAGACAATTATATTTCCATTTCCCTCTTACATTATTCTTCATTATTTTAGTATGGATTTTCTGATACTTAAATTAATTTAAAGTTATACAAAACTGGAGGAGATTAATATAACTGTAATAAACTAATTTTATTTTTGAATTTGTTTGGGATCATGATCTATATTTGAATCAAATATAGTAGCACCAAGAAAATCAAAATAGTTTTGATACTAACATCATAAATTCATCAACAGGTAAAATAAATTAAATATGGCAATTAAAAATGAAAAAATACAGTAAAAATTTTTAGAATAATACTCAATACAGCAACACAATTCTACAACATTTGTATCAAAAATGGATGAAAAACAGAATTTGCAATTCGATATGCAATTAATTTAGTCACATTAATCATGAAAGTATATATTTGTAGTTTTATAATATGAAAAGGTGAAAGAATTGAAAAAGACAATTAGCTTCTTGTTAAAAGAAATAATATGATATGTTATTAGTTAGAGTGAAACAAAATTGAGATTTTAACTTTATATTTGTATACGAATAGTAATTCTTATTAAATCTTATGAAGATACAATATTATTTGATATATAGATTCCAGCATGTATAGAGAGTGTGTAATTAAAATCCAAAATAGATGAGTCGATTTTATCCAATCTAAAAATTAGTTTAAATTATTGAGTCTGAAGAACAATATAGAATTAATAATCCTCATTTTCATTAGTACTACGATAAATCTAATATTAATTTTTCTAATAAATTTATTACACCTACATAGTGACAAAGATTCAATCAAAGTGTATGATAAATACCAAAATGAAAAAGACTAAATTTAAATAATAAAAAAGTATTGCTTCGAGGAATGTAGACCCACACAATCTTGGTTTCTGCAATGAGTATACTTAGTCAGATGTAGTCACTGAGAAATTATGTTAAATGAGAATTCATTTAAATTGAATTTTACAATTATTTATTATTATATTTAAGAAAGAATATACTTGTACAATCTATTATTGATGCAAAGTGATTTTTAATAACAATCCACTATAAATAATGGAATTTATAGTTTGTGGCATGGGATAGATGAAGAAGAATCAAAAAGGGAAAAGAAAAAACAATAAAAGCAAGCTCACCCTTAGTTTTCAGAGATGACAGACAAGCAAAAGCAAAGAAAATAAAACTTGAATCTATAGAAAAAAAAGAAAGGAAAATTGTCTCATAAATCAGATATGTAAACCAATGATGATGAATCAGAAAAATAGGAGTTTAATTAAGTATTATTTGATTAATTGGCAAGCATCTAAAATATGAAACAAAACCTTAATTTGTGCTTTTAGTAAAACCAAATAACGAGGAGATCTAGATCGATTTGCAACAATATATCGACGAATAAGTAAAGAGTTAAGTGATAGGATTTAGTATTCGATTCAAGAGGATATTTCAAAGATTTCTTGTTTTAAATAGGAGAGTGATTTTGGACATACAGAATACAAACTTAGACTAGTTGATCCTGATCCTAAGAGATTAACTCATTTAACAACCCAGATGAATTTTAGATTGTCAGAGGGAAATGGTATGGCATATTATAAAATCGGTGTTGAGGATAGCGGTAATCCCTTGGGTCTTAACAAATCTGATATGCTTGGATCATTGAAAACCCTGTGTTTGATGGCTTAATCTTTGAAAGCTGAATTATTGGTTGTTGGAATAAATTAGGGAACCAATGGCAAAACCTGTGAAGTTATAGTTAGGAAAGGGTTGAAGGACGGGATAAATTTGGATATAAGAATCTTACTTTTGGGGGAAAGTGGATCTGGAAAGACATCCCTTCTAGGTGTGCTTAGTACTGGACAATTAGATAATGGACAAGGTTTGGCAAGGATGAAGTTCCTGAAGAATAGGTCTGAAATTACATCTGGGAAGACAGAAAGAGTGAGTCATACGGTTATAGGTTTTGATAGCGAGGGAAAGATTATGAATCATTAAAATTAACTAAACTTCAGTCCTACTTGCATGGTGGAGAAATTAGTGGATTTATCAACAAAACTGATTACTTTTATTGATATGGGTGGAACAAAAAGAGCACATAATTAAATGATTCAGATTGTCAATTCTCAATTTCCAGATTATGCTCTATTAACCATCTCTTCATTGCAATAAATTGGAAAACCAACTATGGATTTTCTTAAATTAATCTAAATCTAACAAATTCCGTTTATGATTGCCATCACTCATGTGGATCAAATCACTGAGGATTATTATGTGGACAAAGTAGAATAATTAAAAGACATGATTAAAAGTCTATAAATTCAAAGTGTTCCTATTGTTGTTAGAAGTGAAGAAGATGTTGTCTTGTTTAGTAAATAGATTCTTAGCAAAACCCTAATTCCTATATTTTTAATATCTAATATGAAATAGAGGACATTAGATTATTTTATTAAATTTTTAAATTTATTACCTTCAACAAATGAATTAACAAACAATTCAAACTTAGATTCAGAATATTGCATCCATAATGTTTTTGAGATTAACAACTAGAAGGTGCTGGGGGGAACTGTTCTCAAAGGAATTATTAGAGTTAAACAAATATTATAAATGGGACCTGACAAGCATGGTCGTTTCTTCCCAATTGAAATTGAAGAAATTTAATGTAATCGAGTTCAAGTAATACTCAATTATAATCTAGGTTAAATCTGCATAATGTGGATAGATATGCACAATTAGGTTTAAGTAAGGCAATCAGTAATTTGGATCAGATCAGAATCCTATAAGACGAGGAATGGTTTTAATAGAAGGAAAGAGCAACCCACAGGCAGCTTGGGATTTTTTGGCAGAAATCTGGTTATTTGATGATTAAAAAGAAGCCAAGAAAATTGCAGTCAGTTTTGAACCTGTGATTAATACTCAGTGTACTAGGTATCTATTGCATTATTATTCTTAGATAAATTTGTAAAATAATCAGAGAAGAATAATTATAGTTTGAGACTGTAACATTAAGAAAAAAATAATCAAGATCAATTGACGAATCTTGTATGCAAAAGTCTGATACTTTATCATCGAGATCATCCTATAGGAAATAGAGTGAATAAATCAAAAAAGCAAGCAGTTCTAATAGCTTAAACAAAGAATCTTATAGAAGTCCAAGAAGAAAAGGGAGCAGTTAAGTCAAATCCTGTACAAATGACGAAGATCAAAAAAAGACCGATTTGTTTGTGATAAACGAAAAAAATGAAAAATCTATGGAGTTTATAGAATTAATCCCAAAATAACCTAACATTGTTAGGCTAAAGTTTAAATATTTCCCAGAATACATCACTAAGGGCATGAAGCTAATTATAAATGATAATGGGCTATAAGCTTGGGGTTTTATTAAATATATAAATTATTGATATCTTAAAACATCTTATATCTTAAAATTCCATTTCGATCTTTAAGCAATCAAGATTAATTAGCAAAACTTTAGGTAATTTAGAATTCCAATTCTTATGAAATTCTAAATTCCTAAAATGAATTCATAAAAAAAATGAGCAAAAGAAAAAACACCAGCAAAGGATATAGATTTATTTAGATCATTCAATAGATGCTAGACGTATTATCAATACAAAATTGTAGTGTAATGAGTTTATAGACATAATAAAATGGGATGAAGAGGGAATTAAAATTAAAATTATTGATAAGTCCTTATTGTAAGACAGTGTATTGCCAAGATATTTTAAGCATGGCAACTATTCCAGTTTCTTAAGGTAATATCCTTTCAATTTTGTAGACAATTAAACATGTATGGTTTTACTAGTTGCAAGGATTAGAATGGAATCTTAACTTATAAACATCCATATTTTACTTAAAACCAAATTATCCAAAAGTTCATTGAGAAGAAAAAGTAAACTCGATTAGAGAGAATGAAAGCAGGGACATTTATGATGGAGCAAGAGGAACTACTAAAAACAATGACCTCTTTGAAATAAGAGCAAATTAAAATTCAACAATAATTGGTTGCATCCATCAAGTAATAGTTGGGATTTTAACATCATTTCAAACTGATTATTGAAGTAAACTACTATTATTAAATGATTGATAGAGACTTTTGGAGATCAAAACAATATAAGAGAGGAGAGGAGTGTTTTTTATTGAGGGCGTACGCATGATAGTGAAGGCGATGAAACCAGAAGCTTGTAAATTGAATTTCAATATCGAATGATAGAGGCCTCATTTTAGCACCTAATAAAGTGCGTGTATCCAAAAGAGGAAGATTGTTGGATGAGCGAGACATTGTCTGTAAAGGATGAAGAATTCGATGTGCTTTGTCCAACTTCTCCAGGGCCTTTTGGAAAAGCCGTTGTTGAACATATTGGAAATTATTTAAATCATAAGTAGGATCAGATTAATCTTGAGACTCAGGAACCAGTTTGGTTTTGTGGGGGACAAGAATCAGAATCTAGCATTTTTGGGTTTGATTTGTGAAGTTTATTATTTGGTATTTATATTTTCAATTAATTGATAAAATATATTTAAATTAATCTTATTATGACTAAATAAACTATAAAATTACATATCATCAGAAAAATTATATTATTAATATTGAATGCAATAGAAGAAAAGTCCAAAGTTTTTAGACAAGCTATTTGATTTGCTGGAAGTAATAAATTAATTTCATTAGTTTAGTCAGAGCAATATAGATTCTTGAGATGGAGTGATGATGGTAAATCCTTCGAAGTGTGTGATATAAAGAAATTAGAGAAATAAATACTCAAGGTATTTTATAAACAGAAGTCATTTGCAAGTTTTATAAGGTTTATTTGATTATTTACTTTTGAAGGCAATTAAATTTATATGGTTTTAAGAGATCGAAGATTAGACGCAACATCAATGTTTTTGCTCATCGTTATTTTATTCAAGGAGAGAAGTATGAATACTTATAAAGTAGAAAATAGTTGATAAATATCATTAGTTTAAATAAATTGAAGGTTCTCGAAGAACTCAGCAATTAGGATAACAATCTGAAACACTAAATTTATGAGGCGGAGCATCAGTAATTGACAGAAACCTTGAAGGATCTACAAAATTAGCAAAAGTAAATTCAAATGAAATTTAATGAGCAAATTCATTTATAGATGTAACTAAAACTTAGAATTATATAAATAATTCACGTAATCAATTACTTATGGAGTAGCAAATTAATACTCACGACATTACTATAAACATCAAGGCCCAACACTCTTACTAATTGTTGTGTAAGGTAATGCAATTGATTCCGAACAATGAGTAACACAAAGAAGAATTCGCAATTATTCGAAGTATTTGCAAGGTATTTAATGAATTTCATTTGGAATCCATGTCATCATATTTGGGTAGTCCAAATGATAGATTGACTCCCTTGCCCTTTTACTTATAAGATTCTAGTATCTCCTTGGATTTCGGAAGCAAATAAGGTTAAAACCAAATTTATGAATTGCTGCAAAATCAAGCCACGCGGATATTCCAACCATCCCAAGTAAAGCAATAATAATTTATGATCTGATTTATGTTTTATAAATATATGTGAAAGTTGTGTTTAGTTTACAATTCCAAATATTACTTACATATTATTAATTATAATATTTCTATTTGTTGCCTAGCCTTTCTCGATGGGCAGTAAGTGTAGTCAATGTGATTGCAGATATGGAAGGAACATCGGATAAGAGAGAGAAATAGTGGTAAATTATTTTATCAATGAGTAAGTTAGACAATAAGGAAACTAAAAATAATACTTCGACAAACTTGCTTCTAAGTAATTAAGGGAATGCAAATCTGGATTCATAAAGTAAAGAATAGTAAAGTAAAAGTAATGAGAAATAATCATCACAAAAAAATAAACCAAAAAAAGCCCATATTAAATTTAATGAATTCTAGAATGAGAGTGAAAAACTCCTCAAGGCTGCTATCAAAATTTAAAGTAGATATCGAGGATATAAGGTTAGAAGAAAAAATGGATAAAAAACTGTGAAAAATTCAATTATAGGAGCTAATAAAAATTATTTGAAAGAGAATTTTGAAATCATCAATATTCCACCTCTGATTAATGATTACACATTGGATACTAGGGATCCGTATGAATTCAAGAGTGGAGCCATTTATTAAGGTTAATGGAGAGGAAATTTTAGAGAAGGAATAGGGACCTAAATTTGGACAGACGGAGCAAAATATGTTGGGGAATGGAAAAATAATAGGGCTTGTGGAAAAGGGATATTTTATCATGTAGATGGCGATATTTTTGAAGGAGAATGGGATTAGGACAAAGCTAATGGTAAAGGAGTCTACAAACATTCCAATGGATCGAAATACGAAGGAGAATGGAAGGATGATCTACAGCACGGATATGGTAAGGAGGTCTGGAACGATGGTGCCAAATACACAGGAAATTATAATTAAGGGAAAAAATAAGGATTCGGCAAATATGAATGGCCAGATGGTTCTTATTATGAAGGGGAATGGGAGAATAATAAAATCAATGGAAAAGGGAGTTATTGCTGGTCAGATGGAAGGGGTTATGCTGGTTAATGGATTGATAATTGTATGCATGGTATTGGGGTTTACACCTGGAAGGATGGCAGGAGATATGAAGGGGAATATAAGAATGATAAAAAGGATGGACGTGGAGTTTATTAATGGGCTGATGGTAGGAAATATGATGGGATGTGGAGAGGTGGTAAGTAGGAAGGACAAGGGGTTTTCATCTTTACTGATAGTACAAGAAAGAGGGGAATATGGAAGGAGGGTAAGATATTTAAATGGCTGGATAGTGATGCATGAACAACTATATTAAAGAATTAATGAAATTTATATATATACTTGAATTGTTTATCAAAAAATTTGAAATCTTTTTTTAATTTAAATAAATAATAAATGGGCAAAAAGGAAACAAAAGATAAGAAGCCAACACAATTCAAGTAATTATATGATTGATAATTATAATAGAAAGATTTATGAATTGTTATCAAAATATACTTAAGTTATCATCGTTGGATTAGCAAATGTTGGATCTAAATAAGTGTAAGACATCAGAAGAATTTTGGCTAAGAGAAATGCCCTATTAGTTATTGGCAAAAATGTATTAACACATTACTATTTTAGACACTCTTCAAAAAAGTTTTGGCTACTAGAGTTCAAGAATTACCAAAAGAGCACGAATATTACGAAGATTTGGCTAAATTCGGTAGTGCAATTAAAGAGTTGGACGCCTTGAAAAACTCAGTTGCAGGCAAAGTTGGATTCATCTTCACAGACACCCCAGTCTTTGATCTTAAACCAATCATTGAAGAGAATAAAGTCGAAACCCCAGCCAGAGTTGGTGCCGTTGCTCCAATTGATGTTGTTATTCCCCCAGGCCCAACTGGTATGGACCCAGCTTCAATCCAATTCTTCCATGCTCTCTAAATCCCCACCAAGATTGAAAAAGGTTAAATCTAAATCACCAAAGACTTTGTCGTCTTGAAAACCGGATAAAAGGTTGGCTAATCATAAGCTGTCTTATTGTAAAAATTGGGCAAAAAGCCTTTCTTATATGGGTAATAATATATCTGATATTTTAATAGAATGGAAGTTCTTGCTTGTTATGACAATGGATCCATCTTGAACAAACAATAAGTTTCAGTTAATTTGAATGACATTGTTGCTAAATTCTAATAAAATGTTAGAAATGTTTCAGCCATTTCTTTGTAAAATGGTAATTCTTTTGTATCTATATTAAAATAGGTTGGGTTAATGAGGCCTCAGCTCCATATTTATTAGCTAACGCTTTCAAGGATTTGGCTGCTATTGGTTTATAATCAGGATTCATCTTTGATTAAATCAAATAATCAAGTGCACCAACAACAGCTGCCCCAGTTGCAGCCAAAGTTGAAGAAAAACCAGCTGCTCAATAAGCCCCAGCTAAAGCTGAAGAGCCTGAAGAAGATGTCGATATGGGAGGTTTATTCGATTGATCATGAAATCATAGTATATTAATAATACATACACATAAATAAATAAACAAACAAACAATTTAAATGCTTAATAAATATATATAGTTACGAGTGTTAATTCTATGTTTACAATTCGAAATTGACTAAAGAACCTTATTTTTTTGAATAAACCAATTACATCAATTTTGCTTTGTATTTACTCAATTTAAGATCAATTCACACTTAATGTTTTAATATTTCAAAAGGATATTAAAAGTAAGGAGTAGCTTCTATAAAATATAGGAATCGAGGTAATAAAAAGAAGTGATTAGATAGATATATTAGTTGTTAATAAAAATCAGAATGAATTAAATGGACTCATTATGGGTTTTAATAATCTCCCAATTCTATTTCACTTCTTTCGTCATAGAAATTGACGATGTTTCTTTGTATTTCCCAATTGTGATTATTCAAATACTTTTTATTCTTATGATAAAACACGTAGTATATTCCTAAACAAGGTAATTAGTATGAGACAATAATGACAGCAATATAAGTAAGAATTTCAGAAATTGTGGTCTTTTGAAGACAGAATGTAGGGTTGAGTTGATCAAACATAGCATAATCATATAGTAGCATAACAACAGATGAATTAATACAGCAAAGGAGAAAGACTATTACTTAAACCTTCCTATTTTATAATTCGTCCATCATTATTTTATGCAAACCATCGAACATATGTTGATTGCTTGAATCTTGACAGTATTTATAAATCTAAATCAGTATCTTTAGTCCGAAATATAATTAAATGATGTTTGTTAACAGAAGCAATCCTGAAAGTAGCATCCAGATTTATTGATCACATTAAAAGTGTGATTTCAAACCTTCTAGGAACACAATCAAGCCGGAGATAAAAAGAAGAATCAGTGAAAGTAGCTTGGATATCTTATCGACGATTTTCTGATAAACTATATAATGTTGAAATTTACTAAGCATTGCTCATTGTCACTATCTAATTTGATTAAACAATTCAAGAGCATTAAATCTTAAAGCATTCTGAGGATGCGCAATCCACTTAGGAATAGTGTATACTATTTAATTAAGAATGCCAATAACAACAACTCTAAATTTCAAGATTTAGTACATTGAAATGCTGCAATAAAGAAGACAAGCTTATCGGTTGAGTCTAAAATATCATTCACATCTTTCATGATCTTTCGAAACGCAAATGTCATAGAGAACAATAAAATAACAGATGCTGTAATCAATAGAATCTATGAGAATAAGGAATACAAACTATCCATCATTATTATTAATTATTTAATAATAGAAGATTATAATTTATGTTTTATAAATGATTAATAAAAATCACTTAATCGTTTGTCATCTCTTCAAATTGATGTGCATCTTGCCCACCAATTAGGCATGTTCGGTGTGGTTTAAGGAACATTCCTAACCATGTATTTTCTTGCCTCATTCCAAACCTACATCAATAAACCAAAAGGTAATGCCAGCATTGAATGCTAGAATAGTATGTCTCTGGTCTGGAAAGCTATGTTAATGCTTTCAACATATGTAAGCAACATGACTAAGACAATCAAAGTCATAAATCCAAAATGCATAAACACATTATTGAAGCCTTAGAAGATACCTGCAGATTTATGGGTTTTCAAAGATTGGTAATTGCACATTTATGTGTAAGCAAGGCCAACAAAATAAGCAGTTTAAGCATATTACAAGGCCTCAGTAGTGTAACATACAGGCTTATTACTAATTGGAGATATCTAATTGACTTTGCATTCTCCCCAAACAACACTTTCTTCCCATTTGTTAGTTTCTGTATTGCATTGTAAATAATACATTCTCAAATCTACATTATTATTTTTAGAGAATAACCAATCGATTGGTTCAAAATTACCTTCGTCATCTGAAATACATATTTTACTGACAGTTTCAGGTTACTCAGAGACTCGATTATTATAATTATCTCGAAGGTTGGAATTTCCAAAGAAGGGATCAAGTGGATCAAAAATATCAGTTGCTCTTGGAATAACACCGTTTTTGGCCAGCATTCCAATTAAGGAGTCTGAAGGAAAGCCAAAATCATAGAAAACAACAAAGTATGCTAGGAAACATCCACAAAGTTGAATGAATCCATGTTATGCATATGCAAATACAATGCTTTTAGGAGTGATTAAATTTTCCTATTTGTTTCTTGGTCTTCTCGTCATGATATCTAATTCAGCATCTTCATACACAAAAGCAGTGCTTGGAATAATACCAGTACCAACATCAATGCATAAAATTAGCACTGTTGTTAAAGGCAAGGGTATATTCAAAATAAAGTAGGCAAATATAGGAATAACTTCTACAATGTTACCTGTTAAGACAAAAACAATAGTCTTCTTGAGATTATCAATAATCTTTCTTCCTTCTTCTATACCAATGACAATATTAGAGAAATCATCATTGAGTAAGATCATATCAGCTGCATCTTTGGCCACATCGGATCCAGTTATACCCATTGAGATACCAATATCTGCCTTCTTTATAGCTGGAGAATCATTAACTCCATCCCCTGTAACAGCCACAATGTGTCCCTTCTTTTGACAACCATCGACTATAATCAATTTTTGAGCAGGACTTGTTCTAGCAAAAACTACTTGAGATTTACTAAGCCATTCTTAAAGTGGTCTTCCCTATTCTTATTCTGGTTTGCCTTCATCATCAATCATCATTTTAGTCAATAAATCTCCATGAATTACGATAGCATTGGATCTATGGAATGCTTCTTCAAAAGTAATTCCTTCATCTTCAGCAATTTCATTCACTGTTTTTTCAGTGATGATGTTACACTGTTTGGCTATTGATGCAGCAGTCACAGGTTGATCTCCAGTTACCATAATTACTTGCACTCCTGCTGTCTTGCATTTTATAACTGAATCTGGGACAGAGTCTTTTGGTGGATCGATTAAAGAGAACAATCCTAAAAACTACTATTTATCCCAAGGGAAGTTCATCTTATCTAGATTGAATGGATAGCCTCTGGGATATGCTGTTTTTGGTAAATGGATTTTAGCAAAACCAAGAACTCTTTCTCCGTTTTTACCAAATTACTTGTTTATAGATTAAAATGCTTATTCCCAAGTCTCATCTTTTTTTTATTCTTATCCATCATTATTTACAGTTGTGCATAGTCCCCATATTCTTTCAGGTGCTCCTTTTGTCATCAAACAATAAAATGATTCATCAGTTTCATATTCAACAATAACAAAAGCATATTTATTTGTTGAATTAAATGGCATTCTTGCATTTTTGCCATCAATATCGATAGCTAATTTTTTGCTGTTTCTGGTTTCTTAAATGTCTTTAATTGGTTATAAGAATTTGATCAAGGCACTCTCAGATGCATCACCAATGGTAGGCCTTTCCAACCAAGACATAGTCTGTAATTTAATATCCCAGTCATGAGTAGCCAATTATATTTTCTATTCTTTTTGCTACTGATTAAAGACTTTATCATTTTAAATCTTCATTCTTATTTCCTATGGCAATGATGGATCAAAAATAGCTTCTGAACAAAAGGATGCACATTCAAAGAGATCTTAAAATCCTTTACTTTTCAAATCATATTCGTAATTATATTTCTTCCCAAACTTCTGATAATTCAACCCTTTAACCTTCTTGTTGTTGTACCACAAATGTTCCACTGTCATCTTATTCTAAGTCAAAGTACCAGTCTTATCAGAACAAATACAGGAAGTTGATCCCAAAGTTTCAACACACTCCAAATTTTTAACCAACACTTTCTACTGAGCTAATCTTTTTGCTGTTAAGCTCAATGCCACCGTGACTGTTGCAATCAAACCTTCTGGCACATACCCAACAGCAATACCCATCATCAAAATAATGTTTTACAATGCAGGGTATCCATAAGACATACCTAAGATGAAAAACACAACTCCACAAATTAAAGCTATTATTGCAATCATTTTGACAAAGAGATTGATTTATTTTCTCAAAACAGACTCTTCTTCTCCAGAGGACATTGCCAAACCTGCAATTTAACCTATGACTGTATTATCGCCAGTAAAAACAACTATTCCTCTTCCATTACCCTATTAGAATGATGTTAATATATACTTCTTTGCACAAGGTACCAAAGAATATAAGATTCTTTGTTTCCAAGGGATTCTCAGGATGACTGCACTCAGGAGTCCTTTGTAATAAAAGAGTTTCTCCAGTCAAACTTGAATTATCTACCTTCATTCCATTACTCTCTATTATCCTGATATCTGCAGGTATTCTCTTGCCAAACTCTACAATAACCAAGTCTCCTGGGACCAAATTTTCAGCTGGAATTTTCATTTATTTTCCATTTCTCACGACTTATGTTTCAGGAGGAATAAAGTTTTTGAATGCTTCCATTAATGCTGCTGACTTCTGATTTTGAAAGTAAGCCATTACTCCAGTAACAGATACCACAAATGCTAGCACTAGGGCTAAATACAAATTTGAAGGATCTTCTGGTGTTAATCCATATGCAATGAATGATAATACTGATCCTGTCCACATCATGCAGGCAAACACAGAAGTTAATTCGTGTAACAGTTTCATATACCAAGGTACTTACTTTTTCTCCGTCAATTAATTTTTTCCATGTATTCCTAATCTCTTATCGGCCTCTTATTGTTCGAGTCCATTCACTACATTGGTTTACAATTTATTTTCCAGCTCCTACAATGTAATTCTATGTTCATCCTAAGATTATATTAATAATTAGTTACCATTGATTTAAATTTTTCCTGTTTTCCCGAGGATTGAGGCTTTTTCTCTACTTAAGGCACTCCCTTTATTTTTCCATATATTTCCTCTCTCCTTTGCTTCAATTCCTTAGTCATCTCGTCAAATTAGCGTTTAGCAACAATCAACTCCATCTCTTATCTAAGTCATATTCGTAATTTATACTATGCTTATGTGAACATGGTCACAATCTGAGATGCGGATCTACTCCAAGCTTTTTTCATCAATTAAATAATATAATATCTGATGCAAACTAATATCTTACAATATAAAGGGCTTTTTTCTAAAAATAGAAATAAATATTCAACAGATATATAATTATAATTAGAATCAATTATTAATTATTATTAAGAATTTCTCGTTTTATATTTTATTTAGTTAGTATTATATTGGGAATTACATAATTTTTCACAATTTCAGGTAATAAACTATTTATTTTCGTTTAATTAATTAATTTAAAAGGAAAGTGCAGTTCTTTGACTATTCAATAGACATTGCTATTTTGACAATCCTCTAAATTCTTAATGAAAATATGCGAACAAAACGCGATTTATTGCTATCCCAATTCCCATTAGATAAATAATCTTCTTCTTTATTGAAATTTATAATATTATATTACTTTCAGCTTTTATTATTGATTAATTAATAATCAAATGAAATTTTCCTCAGGATCAAATAGACTAATAAACAGCAAAAGAACGCGAACATCTCTAACGATTATTCAAGATATGACTATGCCAGCCAATCATAATAGAAAATCATCAATCCAGCCTATTGAACTCAATAAACATGAAATTTGTTAGTATTAAGATAAAATTTATTTTTCTACTCGACAAGTCTCTCCCAAAAAACCTGCAAATTAGAAAAGTAACAAAAAATTTAAATGAAAGGCTTTGGTGAAACCTTGTTGAAATCTACATCTCAAAAATTATTAAAAACTACATAGAAAGAGTTTCAAGAAAGTAACCAAATAAAAGATGGAGACACATATAAGATGATATCTCCTAAGGTAGTATTCAAAGATGATAAAGTCAACGTGTATTTTGTTAAGGAATTCAACAAATACACCCAACAAATTGAAACAAGAACATTAACCCAGGATTAGGGAAATAAAGAACAAACAATACAGGAAGTAACTAATTAGAGAGTTTCAATCAAAGGACCCATGGGAGGCAATTCAAATTAAATGCAAGCAAGAATTTCTTAGGGAATTTTGAGTGACCCTAAACAATTATTTGCAGGGTCAAGTAAAAAGATCAAACTCGAAAAAGGCGAAACCTTCAATACTAGTGTCAAGTCTAACTTATGTAAATTATTGAAATTATATCAATGACTATATTCATTTACTTATCATTAATACTGTATATCTGATTCCCTTTTTGGCTACACAGACTAAATTATTATTAACATAAGGAACTCGACTATTAAAATCATACCTTAAGATATTGAGGATACAATTACCCACAAATCACAGCCCATTTCCCAGCATGTTTAGACTCCACGCATTCTGAAATATACTCAACTTGAGCGGATAGGTTTTTCTAGGTTTGTTAAGCATTTGAAATTCTCTATTTAATATAACTAGTACATTCCCAAAATTGAATCAAAAACAGCTTAGTTCATTCCCAAATCCCTTTGTATAATTTCAAATTCTGAATCACCCTATGTTCTAACAATTTCTATTTAATCGTTTTGATAGCTAAGTCTTAACAATTATGACAAATAGTAGGTTCCACAACTTGTAAATTATTTTCCTATTGTTACTCTCCAACATCCCCCATACCTTTCATCCAAATAATCGGAGATATATTTCGATCTGTCGAACTGGTTATTGAATCTTTCATAAGCCCCCTTAACTATGTTGGATATTTCGAATTCTAATTTTGCATCAATGCCTGAATCCACTTTGACGATCTAAAACATAATTTTGAATAAAATAATAGTTAAATTAGAATAATTAATTTTGAAAGAATATCAATTATTAGGTTGATAATTATTGCCGAAAAGTGGCACTTCCTTGTTAGCTTCTTCTAATTGACTCTAAGTTCTAATTTTATTTATTAAATAAGATATACTAGACAGACTGTGTCTTTTTATGTCCCTGTCTTGTAGATTTCTCTTAACTAGTTGGTTTGGGATGAATGTTGCTTCTTTGGCTTTTCAAAAAGTTATCTCTGAAAGTGCTAGAAAACATAGAGTGATCAGTATGTTATTATTATTTCGAGGCAGGCATCATTATTTTCCTTTATTGAGAATCATAAAAATCAGTCTTTGTTTCAGGCATTGATTTCTTCTCCTCCTCCTTCCTTAATATTTAGATTTAGGCTGGAATGTTTCTTGTTTTCTTGAAAAAAATTAGATTGGCCTTGTATTATTTTTTTACAGATTTCTCGCAAAACTTCAGTTATATATTTTACATCAAGTAATCAGAGGAATGATTTTTTAGATGATGATTCTTTTTGCTCTCCTAAAATTTTCTCTTTGTTTGATAATCACTCCTTAAGAAATGTCTTCCTTGTCCTAACAATTTTACTGCTTTTGGATCCAATTGCACTTCTGGAAACTTATTGATATTTTTAACAGAACTCGAATAACTCAACTTACCAGTAGTATACATATTTTGTTAGGTCTTTATTTCCGATTCTTCACCATATGGTTTAAATATCTTTGAATGGATGGGTTGTTTTATTGTTTCATTTTTATATTTTAACAACGAAGTCAAACTCCGATCAGCCAATTTTGGAATGTATCCTCTTGAAGGCTTATGAGCAAGTGGAGATGCAAAAATATCGTATTTTAGAAGTCTTACATCCATTTTATGAGATTAAATAATTATTTTATATTCAGAATATATAATCTAACACAGTATCCAGACTTATCTTCTTGCTATTTCTAGCTTTTAGTTGTTTTTTCAGTTTTCGATATATCCGTTCTCTCTCATCGTAATTTTGGGCTTCAAGAATGAATTCTAAAATTTGTCTATGACTTAAGAAGGCATTTTTACTTTTCCTACTTTCGGTGCTTCTCCACCTGCTCATAATCCGAAATATAAGATGTATAGCGATGTATTTCCTAATAAACTGCCAATGCTAGTAAAATCACAAAAACAACTAAATCCATAAAAGATTTAATCTCCTTTTGGATTAGTTGGCTCACTATTATGTAAATTATTTTAAAAGGCAGGCTCTCCAAATTGGCTTAGTAGATAAAAAACTCAATAAATATCCCATATTCTGTTTATTAAGGCCTTGGAAACATGATCCCAACTATAATAACGATAGTATTTTATAGAAAATAGAGCAGTTCAGATTCAAAAGATCTGTAGAGAAAAGGTTTTGTTGAAATTAATATCATTATCAATATGGGACAAAATATCAATTATTCTATGATTTTTGGGATGTCAGATCTTGTGTTATTAGTAACAAATACATATTTTTATCCTGAAAGCTTTGCAGAAAATTTAGAACATAAAATCCAAAGAGCCATAATCCAAAATGCGAATAATTTCTCTTCTGAGTGAACATTTTGTAATCTGAGTATAAACGATTAAACGATTTTGATAAATATTCTTATTTAAATTCAAACCCGAACATTTCCACTGTTGTTTTCAATAATTAATTCCATTAAGCATCAATCTCTTTTTCTTCCATAAAATGGATATAAAATAAAAATAAATATTAAAATTTTGAGTCTAAAAAATATAATTTCATTCAATACTAATTCTAATATTATTTATGATGGTTCATCCTCTTGCAGAATAACTGATTATTATAATCATTAATTTTTTGAAGTTGAAAATGTTGAGAATGTAAATTGATTTTTTTTGAATATTAACCATCAACTAAAATGTTTAAGTAAGTAATAATCAACCTTAATTTCTAATATTATTATTAAGAAGCAATTAACTCAATCATATTTATAAAGTTAAAAAACATTTTAAAAATAAATTTATCATATAAATGAGGCGGACCTCAGATACATCAATAGCTATATCAAATGATGTTAAAAAAAATTCGAATTCTTTAATCTAATCAAAGCACAATCCAAGACTGAAAGAATACACCACTAATTTGATTTAATTTAAGAAAGATAATTTATCAATAATTGAAGAGAATTATGAACCAAGTTTAGGAATTAGCTTTTTAGTACGCATTTATTACTATATATTAGGATCGTAAGGAAAGTGATAAGAATAAAAATAAAACAGAATTACCGGAAGCTATTTATAATATTGGTTAAGCTACGTCTAGAGTGTTGGCGACACCTTTGGATGAGCTAGAAGTTTTTAAAAATTCAAGTAAGAACTATGTGAAAGGTGGTTTGAATTTAATCCGTCTGGTCTCAAAATTCATTCGATAATTGAAAATTCATTCATAAACTTTTTAGTACAAAATGATAAACGAAAACATTTTATAGTTACTTGGAGATCAGGCTTCAAACACATAATTGTTTATATTCTTAAGAAATCGATACTTTAATTAAAATCAAAGGCAAAAGCTGGATTCTAATTGTTTGTAATTAGAATTACTTTTAAAAAAGATACATATTCTGAATCCTGATAATATGATATTAACAGGATTTAAAATTGTATTGTTTTGTCTGCTCATAGTCAATATAACTTACATTCCCCTTTTGTTATTTTTATATGAATAAGATTTTAATAAGTAGGATATACATCACCTACTTGATACGCTTCCTGTAGTTTTTTGTATGCTAGATTGTATTTTAAGATTCATCACATCATTTTATGATGAAGGTTTTTAATGATAATATTCTAGGAATTCTATATAGGGATATAGGTAGAATTGCCAAACATTACTTAAAAAATGATTTCATAGTAGATATTGTAAGTATTATTCCTATATTTACTGATAGCCTAGTAATACAATATTTGACTGTTTTCAGGATAATAAAATTAAAATTAACATTAGCAACTCTGGAAGAAATACTTTGCTTGAGATAATAAATACAGGGATGGTGGGAATTAATAAAATCGGTGTTTTTTATTGTTTACACTTGTCATTTTTTTGCTTGTATTTGGTATCAAATTGGAGAATAAGGAATTAAAAATCACACAAATAGTTGGTTAATTGTTAAGGAACTAAACAACTCCACATGGCAAGAGTAATATTTCTTTTCTCTTTACTTTATAGTTATCACAACTCTAACTATCGGTTATGGTGACATTCTTCCTTGCACTGTATCAGAGGCTTTATTTACAATTTTTATTGCCTTTACTGGATGCAGCGTTTTAGGGTACACAATTAATAATATTGGTGAGATATTCAAGAATCTAAATGAAAGAGAAGTTAAGTTTAAACAATAGATGAAGAGTATTCTGCAATACCTTAAGGATTATAACATTAATAAGAATTTGTCATTACAAATAAGGAAATACTTTGAATATCATCTTAAATAGCAAATTGAAAATAATAATGAAGGATATCAAATGATAAATCAATTGTCAAAACAATTAAGAGAGCAAATGTAAATTGATCTGTACAAAAAATATTTGATTAAAGCAAGATTTATTAAGGATTATTGTTCTCAAAGTACAATAGAAAAACTGTGTTAATATGTTAAAATAGAAAGCTATGCTCCAGAATCTAAAATCTTGAATCAGTAGACAAGTTGTGAGAAACTATACTACGTGTTGGAAGGGGAATTAGATATCTATATTACTTTGGGTAACAGAAATGTCAGCATATGTAATTGCTTAAAAAAGGATGAAATTATTGGACAATGGGAATTTGTGTTGCAAAATCCATATCTATACTCAGTAAAAGCTGTGAAATATACTAAATTATTGGTTATCCATCGAAATGACTTTACGAAGGTTTTGAAAGAAAACAAAGAGGATTTTGAGAAATTCAACTAAATTAAAGATAAACTGCAATTTTCTAAGAAATAAAGAGGTAACAAATGTTTTATATGTGGGTGGATTCATTATTTTAATAAGTGCCCTTTTTTATTTTTTATAGCAGACAGGGAAAAAGTATTATCATAGGCATTAAATAATAAGGACCAAATTCGAGATAGAAATCAACGATTGAGAAAGTTTGAGAAATCAAGAACTTTTCAGAGATTGAATAACCTAAGACAAGCTGCCCTAGATTTTATATAGGATTCAGAAACAAAGTAATACATTCATATCTATTTTAGCGATTTAACTCTACAACATCTGGTTGACCTCGGGTTTAATAGGAATGACTCTATTCTGCATGGCAGTGCAGCTTATCTTGATGAATTGATTGAAAAGAAAATCTAAAGCACATTTAAAGTCATAGAAAATGAAGATGATTCAAATCATTCTTTTTTGCAGGCTCCCAAGGTTGTCGCCACTTACAAAAACAGGTCAATTGTATTTGCACCAACTCCCGAAAATGACAGTTTCTTGAATTTAAAATTCTAATCACCAGACCAATTCAATAGATAAAACTCTAACACTCTCTAAAGACCCAGAAAACAAACAAAGGAGTTATCTCGCCTTAAATAATCATAACCAAAAATCTTATTTAGCACAAACAAAATAGAGTCAAAAATGAATTTCATGAAAAGAAATGACGGAAGTAGTAACTTTTAGAGCCAAATAAGCAGCAATTTAAATAATATTCTAACTACCAATAACAATATCTATCTAAATTAGAATGATAATATCGAAAGTTAATAGGGGTCCTCTTAGCATAGAAGTGAATAACCTTCCAGTTTGCTTCCTCAATAATAATAATCTTATTAAGCTTACAATGGTGCCATAGAAGTTAATTTTGATATCGACAAAACTTAGGTGTTTAGTAACTATTTTAAGGAGGGGAATATATATGAAATTGTAAAAGACTTGATGGAATTGTAACTAAAATAAATCACTTTGAAGTCTCCGAAGATGATGCAAAAAAGCATTATGATGGGAAGCAATAAAAATCATAAAAGATTCGCACTCTTATAAAAGGTACTCAAAAAAGATAGTCTAATGATTTGATAGTCTTATACATTCATTTTATACTTTTAAATAAGTAAGTATGTTTGTGATAATAAATATTACCAAAAGAGTCTAATTAAAATCAATCAAAGTAATAGTCATCTCCATTTTATTCTTCTTCCTTCAACCCACTCCCCTTCTCTTTGATCTCCCAACTCTGAAATCATTATGCCATGTCCATGCTATTTTCCTTGTTTCCACATCCCCCTGTAGCTACTACCATTCTCAAAAATGAATTCTCCTAAACCTTCCTTCAGATCCAAATGATACTACATTATTTAATATATCTAAATACGTTTCCCGTGTACTTTCGTCCATTAGGCCAAGAGAAGGTCCCTTTGCCATGCATCTAGTTATTCATCCAACCTCCTTCATACTAAAATATTAAATCAAATTGATTACTTTCCTTCCGTCCGCATATATAAATATACCAAAACCTTCAAACTTGTTTTTCTGAAATTCTCCCATATACTTATTTCCATCAACATATGTGATCTCTCCATATCCAGTCCTGTATCCCTGTTTATATGCTCCTTTGTATTAGAATTACTCATTGATCTCGTGACCTTCTCCATGGAACAATGATTACTTCCATTCTCCTTTATAGACAAATCCATACGAATCTTAAAATTCACCATAACCATCATATTCATTATCATCAAAATTTCCTTCATATCTACATAATTTTATTTCAATTACACACTTCCATCACAACTAATCTATCTTCCCTTCCCTTGTTTTACATTTTGCTTAAATGTTCCTTCATATAACGAACCATCCTAATCAATTTATCTTCCAAACCCTTCTTTTTATTAATTCACAAAATCTCCTTGAAAATAGCATCCATCATCTAATAGATAGCATGAGTATGTCAATTATTTGAGAGGTGCCAACTCTTTTAATTTGTTTTGCACAGCTTAAAGCAAAATTTAAGGCCACTCTACTTTTTATGCATCTTTCGGGATTATTTCGATAATCTCAACTACTTGTTCATTCGTATGCGATTAGACTTATACTGCAGGTGTGGCTGAAACCTCCGATTTTTATTTTTATTTAGTTTTTGATAGGTAACCTTGAAATTAAAACATCCATTACGTCTGATACTGGTTTATATTTTCACTATTTTTGTTTCATCTAAAGAAGCTTCTTCAGTTGGAATCAATGGAATAATAGGTTATATATTGAACCTCGCAACGTCTTAATTTTTACAGCATGCTATTCCCATTCAATATATAAAAATAATATTGTTAATAAACCAAGACAGATTATAATTATTTGGATAACCATTTATTAATAATTTCTCTTTTCCTATTGAAGAAAAATTAAAATTGTTAATTTTATAATTGAATTCATTTCTAATACAATTTCCATTATAATTATTTTGTCGGTGAATTATTTATTTCTCCAAATAAATCATAAAATATTATCATATCAAAACGTTTATATTATCATTACCAATATTGATCTGTATTTTATTTAATATAGATGTACATTAATTTAATTAATCTCTTTAAATTATAAAATCAATATTACTTTGATTTATTGAATAACTCATTCTCATACTATTTCAATATTACTGAATAAATCAATCTAATAGCAAAAACTTCAAAAATATTATCTTAGGTAAGTTAATTGTGAAACGTATAATTCATTGGTATAGAATTATTTATTTTATCGTTGACTTATTATAAACTAATTGAATTGAGAAAATTTCATATAAATTTCCAAATTTACAAAAAATTAAAATAGATTCAATAAATGCAGTAGTTTTCATATTAAAAAACATGAATAAGAGTTCAATTCTATTGTTAATCGCATGATGACTTGTTCATAGATTAGTTAACGTTGTAGTTACATTTAAGTATGCATAAACTGATATTCTAGTTGAGATTAGATTTCTAATAAGACATTTTTGACAATGTTTTTCTATATGGTCTACAAATCAAAACAAAGAAATTGGTGGTAAAAGGCCTGGCCTCTAAATTCAGCAAATTTACTACAGCTTTAATAATTTGTACTTTAAACAAATGAAATAATAATATTACAAACAACATACTGCAATTAGAATTGCTAATAGAATTAGATTCCATTTTGGAATAATTATAAAATTTGCAGAATTTTTCACAAAATAGACTAAAATATCTATATCATCAACAAAAACAAAATCAAATATATAACAATCAAACCATAAAAATTATATAGTCTCTTAGTCTATTATGTAGATATTCCAATAGAAATACAAAAGTGGTTTATTAAGAACAACTGAAAATTTCATTTTAATTTTTAGAATGAATTTTAAATTTGGGGAAAATAATAACTAATAGATTAAGTTCCCATATACTTGATAATTTATAATGTATATTTTATAATTACTTTTATGAATATCAGAAAGATATTCCTCTTTAAATAAATATATATTTATAAGTGAATTACCCTAATAAGTTAGAATAACCAAACAAATTCTAATTTTTCATTTAAAAACAGTGATTTATTAAAAAATTCAAAAATAAGTGAAGAATAATAGTTCTGCAAATCTACTGCAAATTTTCCATATAACTCTATCATAAATACAATATTAAGTGAAAGTAAGTCAATCTAATAGTAAAAAAAAATTTCTTTGAAAATCATTCATATTAATAAAAATAAATAATAGTAAATGAAAATTTTTTGATAAGAGGTTACCTAAAATCGTTGATCTGAACAACCAAAGTATTTTTTGGAATAATATTAATAATATTGTTTCCTTACAACTTATGGTATATCTTCTATATTTACATTTTAACGTAAATTTCATTATGATGAAAAATGTTGAGCAAACCAAAAAATGAAAACAATTAGATTATAAAATTAAGAATAATTTTAAGTTAAAATTACCATAGTATAAACTAGTAGTCAACTTAAGACCAAAGGGAAATTGAGAAATTAAGGAAAAGACATATAAGAAAAAATAAGTTAGCTAAATTGATTCAGTTAATAATTTATGTTGTTACATGAATAAAGGTTTTATAATAAAATCAACCTTATAATTTCAAGATCAAATTTTTTTGATTAGCCCATTTTTCAAATTATTTCATTTATATTTTATGAATTTCTAATCAAGTATTTAATTTCTTAACTTTTTAATTATTAACTCCAATTTTTATTTGAGAGCTTTTGTTTATTAATTGATGAAATATTAATTGCAGTGCTTGTTCATCTGTGCGCGTAACATGATGTTCCTGAGGAATAGTAGGTAATAGAGGCAGAGGATCTTATTATATTAGTCATTATGATTGGATCTTTTTATTATATTTACTTATCTATTAAAAAAATGTAGATTGAGTTTTAGCAGTATCATTGAATAGATAATGATAATATTTTAGTATAATTTTGAGAAATTGGATTTTATTTTTAAAGGTAGATTAAATATTATAAAGGCAACTATTACATAAAATTACATATATATTATTTTAATTTGGATCTATGAATTCAAAGAAAAATACTTAAAATGATTGCAATTTGTCATTAGAATCGAACATTTAAGTAGTTATGAGGATAATTTTAGATAAACATTGATAGTGCCGAGAACGATGCATTTTCAAAGATTGACTATATGTATGTAGCCCAAAGATTTAATGTATTTACAGCTTCATCTCATTGTGACAATCAAAATGTTTACTTTATTTACGCTATGGATAATTTCGGCACAGATATTGAGAAGAAAAAATCAAAGCCGTGCTTTAAGGCAAATGCAGAAACGGAATGCTATTAGAGAATATCATTGCCGAGCTCTTGTAGATCATTTAATATGGAGGTGAAACAAAACTTAAGTTCAACTAATCAAAAATTACTGTTTACGCTAAACAGGAATTATAAGTGCTCTTGCTTATGTGTGAATAGGTAAATATAAATTCAATGATATAAGACCTGATATCAAGGTGATAGGGTCAACGGGAAACACTATCGGATATGTTAGATCCTCTTTATTTTCAATATAAAAAACAGTTGAGATATTTGATGCAAATAATAATTTGTTATTTAATATAAAAGGTATTTGGAATTAATTCTAAACATACTGTTATCTACCTTGTGGTTTTTGTCAAACAATTTCTTTTGACATCCTTAATAGATTCAATAAAGTAATAAATTATATATTTAGAAAATAGCTGAGATAAAGAAGATCGGCTAAAAGAAGGGATGTTGTTATCAATGCATGTTGAATGTAGAATCGGAATATGCAGTCCAATTTCCTAAATTATCATCTTTCGATGAAAAAGCTCTTATTCTCTCAGCTGTTTTCTTTTTGGACTACAACTATTATGAAGAAAGATATAGTGATATGTGTTGTTTATGCTTGTAAAAGTGTTGCTGCTCCTAATGTATTGAATGATGTGTATGCATTATATTTTAATAATATTGGATTTTAATCTATTGACAAAAGAATTGATAATCGTTTTAACCTATTTTTTGTTTCAACTCATATACAATACTTATGAGTTCTCTTTTTGGTTTATGTATTTCGATTTGAAAAAGTAAGGCTACTTCTGTTGTAACGATTGTTAAATAATTTTATTATTCGTTATTTAAATATTAAATGAAGTTCTGATATTTGGCTGTAATAACTTACATTATTTCATGGTTTGATGTATTATATGTATAAAAAAACAAGATATATTATAAGAACATATATGAAATATTATAATATTAATTTTAAAATGCATGCAAAGGAAGAAATAGAAATGAATGAGTTCTAAATTGAAGATCCATAAGAACTATCAGTACAAGAGCAAATCTCAGAAAAAATGAAACCTGCCATTTCAAATCCAGAAATAAAAGCCATCATAAGGTTTACTGTATTGTATTTTGTTATTGGAATACCGGCTGGATTTTATTCCTCCTTGACCCTCCTACTATAGGGAAGCGGTATTTCATCTGGTTAAATGGGTAAAAGAATTAATTATAACCTAGCTTTTTGGGTTACTAGTTTTTATCCACTGTCTTTCAAGTTGATTTTGGCTCCCTTTGTTGATAGTTTCTATATAGCAAAATTTGGAAAGAGGAAAACTTATGTGATACCATCTTTGTATATGGTTGGTTTCACATTTCTAACTTTGGCATACAGTGGATACTCATAATGGATTGAACACCTAAATTTGTATCCTTTATTTGGATTGACCATATTGCTCACAGTTTTGCAAGCGTGTGCAACTATAGCAACTAATGGTTGGGTTCTATCCTCCTTTTCCAAACATTACGTTCATTTGGGAGCAACTTGTTAAATGGTTGGATTGTCATTAGGGTATGTCTTTAGCTATGCTATTTTGATGAATATCACATCCCCTTACTTTTGTCATTAATATTTGGGTTTAGACTAACCAATCATATCATTAAACTCATACACATACATTCTAGGATCATTAATTTTATTTATTGCCATCCTAACACAATGTTTGGTTACTGAAGATCCTGTGGAAGAGGAAAAGACTAATTTTATATCAGTTTTAAAATTATCCTTTTCATTGTTAAGCAATTCAAATTTAAGATTTTTATTACTCTTTTTATTAACAAGAAGATTTGCATTTGCACCTGTAATAGCTTCAACTTCATTAAACTTAATTTAAATGGGATTTCCATAATCCGAATATGCAACTATTGAAGCAATATGCACAACATCTTGGATATTGAGTTCTTTATTGGTTGCTAAATACTTATAAAGAGGGAAAGAAATGACCTGGGTGTTAAATGCTTATTATTTCATGTTTTTGGTAATGGGTGCTCATTTCGTTTATGTAATTAGCTTCATTAAAATGGGAGGTTACAACAATTTTACTTAAACTCTTTATGTAAAATATGTAATATAAGTTAGTTTGTCTTATAATATTTATATGAATTTAACAATTCCTTTATTTCCTGCACATTGTCTGGATTTTTTTTGAGAATTGCTGATCCTGCAATCGGAGGAACCTATGCTACTCTATTATTTAGCAGTTATTTGTTTGGAACTCAGTTTTCAGCAAGTGTTTCATTGTTTTTGTTGCATTTACTTCCTTATAAGACTGTTGTGCTGTTGGGATGGTTGTATGGATTGATTTACTTTACGGTTATCAAAGATAAATTAATTAAATTACAATAGTAAACATATCATTTATATTTAATAATAGTTTCGATCTAAAATCTTGGAAGGTCATGTGAGTATAAAATAATAAAATAAATAAAAAACATGATAATAGTATTTTTTATATATAAACTATTTAATTAAAAATACTAAGGTATATGAAGAACTAAATTATGACATTCTTGTTAATGATATCAAAATTAAGTGATAAATTGATTTCTTAAAAAAATAGATTATTAGTTTATTAAAAACACAATAACAAATATATATAATTTGTATATATTCAAATATCTTATTCATTCATATTTTTTATTAATTAAAAACTTAATCGAGTATGGGATTTGAAGAATTGTTACTAACCATTTTAGGATATATTAAAGTTGATAATAACAGTGCTGATACAATTATTCCGAAAATCAATAGCTTTTTGTACTTTTAATTTATCTAATTCGATGTTTAATTTTCAAATAATAGAAATGTCTTTATTTAGTAATAAATTTTCTTGATAAAATTAATAATAACATGCCATAACCATTTATTTCCTGTATATAATCTTCCTAGCAAGGCTAATCCGCTGATTCTATGCAAATTTCTATTATTATAGATACCCCAAATTATATAATCCTTGAGTATTCATTTCTATCATCCTAGCTATTTCACAAAGACTATTAACAACGAAACCAACACTATCCAAATATTCCAAAGCCTGCATCATTTTGCTACCCTACTACATTCCTGCTCCCATTCCCATTCCAAATCTATTCATTCCTAATTTCAATATATTCACTTACCATAGCCTCCCATACCATAGCCCATGCCCATTCCCATTCCCATGCCTCCTCCATATCCACTACTATATCCTCCATATCCTCCGTATCCACCCATACCACCATATCCCATTCCTCCATATCCTCCACCATAACTGTTTAGACCTCCATAGCCAAGTCCTGTAGTGGAGTTTAAATTGTTATTTAATGAACTAATGGATATTTTTTTAATTTAATACGAGGTCTGGTTATTTGTTCCTGAATTGGCTGCTAGAGCAGAAACCTGTGCAGCCTATTCTTGAGTCATTTCTCCAATACCAGTATCTTAAATCTGCAAATCAGGAGATTTGTTTATTGTCTGGTTCTATTATAATTCTTAAGTTATTGCTGTTGCTTTTTAAACTCCTTTAAGTTTAATTAATCTTATTACTTTATTAACTTTCCCAAGGTTTAGGTGGCATAATAATTGACTAATATTTAATTAAAAAATAAATATATTATTAGTACTCATCCATTCAATTTGTCGACGATATCACAAAGCAATTCAGAGGTCTCTCTTACTTGTTTAGGAATGTAATTCATTTAACCTAGCTTTTATTCAATGCATTTTAGTTCTAGATGTGGTTAGAATTTCTTCATTGCCAATGATTCAATCGATAAGGAGTGATTTTGTTCACGAATTCCAAGTTATCCTTTCAATTTACTAATTTCACTTTATTCAACTCTAATCTTATTATTATTTAATATAGATATACATTGTCACTCATCCTATTGATGGCTTTCAATTGATTTTATAGTAATAATTGTTTAATCGAATCAGTCATGTAGATTAGGTCTTCCATTAATGATAAATCGAATTTTTCTATGACTCTCTATTCCCCATTTATGAATTGCACATCTTTGATGCAACACAATCGAGATATCTCTGAGAAATCATGCAATTCCTCTGTTTATGGCTTAATTAATATTCTATAAAGATTTTTTTTGATGCCAATCAAATTTTTAACAACTTAAAAAAGCTTTCTTTAATTATTCAAATAATCCTAAGAATGTTAAATGTATTTACTTTTAATTAATGGAGGTTGTGGATTAAATTGTAGAGCTGCTCAGTAAACTTTTTATATTAATAAGCATTTGGATTATGGACTGTTTCCAACAAACTAACCTTCTTCCGTTTATTGGATGACTCCTTTATTGATTTAACTCTTTGTAAAATCATTCTGTTTTCTGTCGATTATGGAATCACTTCTCATTATATTCATAAAATATACTTCTTGGCGATTTCAAAGCACTCATGGAGTTCAAATGGTTTAAATAACATTACAGACTATGATTTTCTTCATATCTAATAGGTTTTGGAGTGATAAAACTATTTTATTTATTTCTAGGACTAATTTTTATACTCTATGCTCTTTAAGGGCTTAAATTTATGGTCCTGTTTTATGGAGATGCTAAACGATTAAATGGAGAAGAGGTATCAACTCTTTAAGCGACATGAGTTGACTTTTATCTATTTTGGTAAGTAAGAGTTTCTTGATGTTTAAAAATTGGAAAAACAATGTTATTCTTTAAAATTAAACTCATTTAAATATATATTTATTAATTTCAATAATTCGAGATCATCACTACGCGTCAAATTTATCATTCCACTCATCAGAATTTATATTATTGCCTAGTAATTTCCACTCCAACTCAAATTTTATGAGAATAATTCCTATCAAATTAAGAATAAAGATTACATCTCTTATCGAACCTTAAAATATAATAGTATTAATAAATTAATCAGCATTTTGTAGAATAAAATCAATATATTGAATTTAGCCCATGAAAATCAGTGGTTGTTATCTAATAATTCATAGAGACTTTGGCAATCGATATGATAAGGATCATTATCATTAGGATAAATAGGTATTTTGTAGATTTAAATAAGACTAAAGAGAATGTATTAAATATTAATATTGATATTATTAAATGAAAATAACCTTTAATTTTATAATTAATATTATACTTGTTTGGATATTTTGGATTTTCATACATAAATAATATGTCAAGTATTTAAATAAGTAAAATAGGATCATTAATTAATTATTCTTGTGTGTATTTATTTGGATAAGAATAATTAAATTAAATTTACATTAAAAAATATTAAAACAGAAAAGTTTCAAATATGATAATAATAAATCCTATTATTAAACATTTTAGTTATTGAAATGTTAGAAATTATAAATGATTTTACTTTATGTTTGTTTTATTGATTATATTCAAATTGATTAATTTATTTACAAAAATGTCTAAAAGCAATTTGATTCTCATTCTTTAACTTGAGAAATAGCTTGAACTATAACTTATGCGCCATGGTATCTAGCATGAAGATAGTTAAAGGTTATTGCTTTAGTATGGTAAGGTTGCAAGTTCTTATGCTGATATATAATAAAGTGAACAATAAATTGAAATTCTCACCAAAGGTATATATTCAAGATTACATTCAAAGTTTATAAAAAACTACTTTCCTTAGGCGTATCTATAATTTCCAATTTGTCAAATTAACATTGGAAGTTAATGATAGTTATTGCAATAAAATTGAGTAAAGCTATGGAAAGCAAGGGTCAGCTATAGTAAGGATTAAATATTTTGATAGAGCTTGAAATGTTTGTTAAATAATGTAATAAGAGTCTTGATTGGGCAAACGAAGTAGAACTCTAAGAATTGTATTATATTCTTGCCATTTTTTGGGATAAACTCAAAAATAAAGAAAGAAAGTATTATGCTGCAAACGAATGCATACTATTGATAAAGAGTTAAATCAAAAGTAATCACACTAAGAAGCAAATCAATATGCTAATATAGATGTTAGAATTTCAATTATCAACAGTAAATTCTAATAATCAACAACTTTCCTTATATACCGAGATCCACAAGTATTCTAAAATTTCTCTAGGGGATGAACATTAAAAAACTAAGTAGACTCTCCTCAAAATGCAATAAATAAAGTAATAAATTTTATTCGAAGAGGAATTGGAAGAGCACAGTAAAATAGAATTAAAAAAACCACTCTCCAAACAAGATTCTACAAAACACTTAATTACTGATAAAATGAGATAGTCTCTTTAAGACAACAATAATTTAACATTTAAAAAATTAATTAAACCTTCATGCTCTAAACATACTTAAAGAAGAGGTTCATTTTATGAGATAAATAGAAATAATTCATAATCGAAATTATCTATTTAAATTACTCATCAATCCAGAAAAAGCCTTGACGATATAAAAAAATCCAATGATTAAACAACAAAATCAAAATTAAATTCAAGAACAATAAGCCAAGGGGAAAATCAGTTTTACTATTTTCTTAATTGCAATAACTTAGAGTAAATTTAATTCTTACTTTTAGAAGTAGAAATAAAACTGATACCACATAATTTCAAACAATAATTGCCAAAAATCAAGATAAACCTATTTTATCAAGTAATATCAATAAAACAATTTAAACTATTCAATCCCAAAAAACTCAAGAATGTTTAGATAATAAAAATGCCAAAACCAATTAAAATGCTAAGTTATTAAATTTAATGATCTAGAGACCAAAATCTGGTGTTAATTAGTAAAATTACATGAAGAATTCTTAAATTTTGAACTAAGTTAAACCTAGTAAGAGTAAAGGCTCGTCATCAAGTATTTAATACAAAAATGATCCCTTGAAAAAGGTTCTAAAATAGATGAATACTTAAGAATTTAATAATACAAAAAATAAATAAGTGTTAGTTACTGAATTGAGCACCAAAAAATCTAATTAAGTTTTAGATGCTATGCACTAGCTTACTTCTCAAAAATCTATAAATATTTTAGGTATATAGAATTTTATTATAATTTTGCAGGTGAACTTATGTAATAGTAAAATTAAGTTGATTATTTTGAATAAAATTTGGATAAAATTATAAGAATCTAGAAATACTTTAAATGGAAAATTGATTCAACAAGGTTAAGACTTGATTCAATTAAAATAAACTAAGCTCAATAATACAGCAATGAGGAAAAGATGACAGAAAAGGTTCCAGAGACAATAACTAAACCTTAGATTTTTCGAAATTTCATTAAACGTAGTAATACTTCATCGGTAGAATCCTTAAAGTTTATTCATAAAAAAGAAGCATATTTGTAACCAAAAATAATTTAAAAATAAAAAGACTGTTCATTTTATAGTCAAACAAGCAGTAATTTAATGAATATCAAATCAGAAAGTGAAATAAATTTTAAGTATTATATAAAATATTATATCTAGAGAAAAAACTCAAGAGCAATAAATTCAATAAACACTTGAAAATCTTTAATTTGGATATGAGTATTAAGTATAAGGAGATTGCAATTTTTTCTGCACAGATTAATCCGATTAAATTTTAAGATTTATAGGATTCAAGTCAAGATTAATAAATAATGAATCCTTAGTT
This sequence comes from Paramecium tetraurelia, assembly GCF_000165425.1. Lineage (NCBI taxonomy): Eukaryota > Ciliophora > Oligohymenophorea > Peniculida > Parameciidae > Paramecium > Paramecium tetraurelia. The sequence continues at coordinate 356,544 of NW_001799355.1, read as the reverse complement.
TTCTATTTTACGATTGAAAAGTCAATTAGATCTTATCAGATCTGTTTACCAATCCAATTTATATCAGACCATTGGAATTCTTAAAGTCAATTCGAAGGCCTATCATTTTGTTAAAATTAATTGTCAGAATTTATAGAGTTAAATCTAATAAAAATTCCTTTTGCTTCTTCTATCTTGATTTATATGGGTGATAATTTTGATGAAACTTTGACTTCCATAGTGTAATTATTATCTATCATAATGGTTAATGTCTGTGAGAAAAAATAAATTAATGGTAAGAAATTATTTTACACAAATCAAATTTAAGCAAAATTAAACAAAAAATTAATATAATCATATTATTAAAAATAAAGATAAGAGAAAAGGTAATATTATTTTAAACCTTAAAACTTCGAAACAGAAGACTGTAGTTTGAAGATCAATTTGAGAGTAAGTTAAACTGATCTAAATTTCAAAGATTCAGTTGAATCAGGTTCTTAGAAGTAAGAAAGAAAAGCTTAGAATGGTAGTATAATCTATACTATTAGAACAAATCCTATTATAGAATAGTTTTAAGAATACAAGTCAACAACCAAATTATTATTACTTGAAGAACCTGAATCATCATATTTATAAATGCTTGATGTTTCTATTAGGGAACCAGAAATAAATCAATTTACAATGAAAGCTTTGAATATTCCTGAAAATTTATTGTCTCCTTAATATTAGGAGAGAAGACGCTTTAATTCTCGATTATTAACTCAATCCAGAATTTAATTTGCTTAAAGAAATTAATATACATTAACTCCCACTGCTTCTCAAACTAAAAAAACTAACTAATTACTCTTACCTCAATAAAAACAAAGAAAAATTTTGAGGCGACCTTAAACTTCTGTTTGCTTGGTTGAAGAAACTTCATCAAGTAGATCTCAAGATTCTATACTCCTTTTAAATAATCAGTCTAAAGATCATGAGTTGTAATTTGCATCAGTGTCTCAAAGTGCTTCATTGAGTTTTCAACCACCTTTAACTTCTTTTCAGAGAAGGAATATTGCAAATGTATCTTCCTCTTAATAATAATTGTTCAATTCAGGTCATATCCTTTTAGATACACAAATGAATTTAATTGGCAATGAAATATTTGAGACTGATGATCTAAAGATACACGATATTGCTCTAGAGGAAGAAGATGAATTAAATTGTAAAATGAGAACTGTTTTCAAAAAATGTGATTATTTTACTGTGTCACCTTTATGGAAACAAGATAGAGATGTTAAAATCTAAAATTTTGATGTTGAATATTTTTGGAATTAAGTTAAATTTGAAAAATAGATATTTAAATCTATTTACAATAACCCTTTTCAATTAAATGAAATTCTTTTAATTGGAATTTTAAAAATTGATAAATAATATTTTATTGTAAGTGTAAGTTAAGTTTTAAAGTCGAATATTGAGTTATTCAATCAATAAGTATTAAAAATGAAAGATTTAGTAAAGATTTAAATTGTTTTTGAATTAATCTTTCCTTTCGATAATGTTTGGAAAGACTCTGCTACAATAACATTTAAAGAATTCATCAAATGGTTTATTTCAGATTTTGAGATATCCTAATATGTTTAATAATTTGGATTAAGTAAACTATAAAAGATTTCAGTCTTATAATATTTGAGTTAATTTGCTCATATTAAGGATTCAAAATTAAAACTTGAATACTATGAAGAAAGAAAAAAGGAATTTCAATTAAAAAAGATTTAGAGGAGGACTTTAGAAATACAAAGAATGGAGGCTATTGAAAATATATTTTTAAGAGACAAAATTGATATAAGCTACATTTCAAATTTAGGATTACAAAACTTGTATTAAGAATTGCTAAAGGATAGAGAAGCTAAAAATTAAAATTAATAAAGAAGAGATAATAAATATAAGGCATTCTTATAATTAACAGATCCTAGTAAACTAGATCCAATTACATAAATTCCTAAATTTATAGGATTAGATTATGATGGTGAATCTGAAGAATAAACAATATAATTGCCAAACTATGAAGAATTGAAAATATTGTAATCATACAATACAATTGTGAACATACATCAGAAATAATAAATATTCAGACATAATTCTATCTATTATATTTGGACTAATAAAAAGTTAAAAATTTGGAGACCATTCCAAAGAAAAATATGGTAACAAATTCAAATAAAAAATGAAGAAAAGTTGCTTAATGCTATTTAGAGTAACCTAAGAAGTTATTTTTTAAACTAAATGATCTGTAAAAGCTTAAGTTTAAATGGAAAGAAGTTATTATAGAAAGAAAAATTCTTATAAGAAAAATAAGCGAGCAATTTTAATTTGCTTCAGACATATTTTTAACTAGAATAATTTACCAATTAATAATTTTATGATTTCTTAAATCTATTGAATTATGCGTTAATTAGTGGTGATAAAACATAAAAATTTTGGGAATCTTAATTTTATCAATATAAATAATTATCTCACAGTAAGGTTGCTTTATTAGGAGATTGCTTCTTCGAGATCATAATATATTTCAATAAACCTTCAAATGTATTAAAATAAAATAAAAGAAGATATATAATGATAAAAGTCAACCTATTTTCTAAAGATAATATGAAAACAAATTCATATAAATTAGTATTAACACTAGAGGATTTGCAAAATACTCTAAAGAAATCTTACGATTTGAATGACTCAAATTTCATCTAAACTCTATTTAATGATGTTTAATAACTTATGAGAAGGTACGTTCGCTACGAGAGATTTTCTAATTCTAGGCGTCCTACAATATTTATAAAAAATATAAAATAGGGTAAAACTGAAAAGTTTATTAATGAATTGCCTTGGATTGCTAATTACGATTATGATAACCTTGATTTAACTCCATATCCTTAAAAATTCTAATTTTTCCATTAACAAATAAAATGTATTAATTTAATATGCACTACTATAGAGTTCATTAAATTACCATTGAATTTTATTAATAGATATTAGGTTCATAAAAAATTAACTTAAAATAAAATCCCCAGTATCATAATTATTTAGGAAATTTAAGATATGAAGACCTATTATATAGAAATTTATCTTCCTCAAAGTTGCAGAAGATTAATATGCAGAATTCCCTTTAATTAAATACATACGCTAAGTGATATGAGTATGGAAATATTTAAAGATTATGGGAATTCAATTTCAATAACAAAAAGAGAAAGATTTTGGAGAAATTTAATCAAAAGTTTTACTTTTTCAATAAATTAGGAAATGAAATTAATTTTAAAGATTGAAAATATATAAGTGGAATCAATTTTGTAAGAGGTTCTCTAATATGAGATTAAATCTATTGAGAAAACTAAGGAGGTTATTCTTTTTAAAACATTTATTGAAGAAAAAAGAAAACAAGGATCTGAATATTTTAATATTGAGTATCCTTTAAGACTAAATGAAGCAAAAAATATTAATATGGTTATACAATTACAATGGTTAAATTAATAGGAAAAAATTTAATAATATAGATTACCTTTATATGAGTTGATGATGGGATATTTTGATAAGCAATTATCTAATTTAAACATTTTTGACTATAAATTTAGAATAATTGATTTGATAAAAATGAGTGAAATCTAAGTAGAAAATATTAGAATAAACTACTCTTTGGATTTAGAAATGAAGTAAAATGACAATTTCCAATTTTTGATGCCTCATAGAATTTATTAAAATGAATGTCAAACAATAAAATTAAATGTGAATCTAAGAACATTGTAAATTAATAAGTCCAGCTTTAAGCTTCTATTCAGAGGAATTTTACAATAAAGACCATAGATATTGGTTGGAATATATTAGAAATATGAAAAAAGTAAATTGTATTTTTAAATTTAACGAGTGATTGATGGTTAATTGTTACTGTATACGATTGAATTTGAGGATATAGATAATTAGTATCCGGGATTTTAGCAAAATCTGAAGGTGAATTAGAGAGAAGTAGGATAAAATATATTTAGAATGTTTAAAGAAAAATTGATTTTATAATGTTAATATCAATTAAATTGATTAATTGCCTATTTATTTATATTTGACTCGAACTAAAAATAGAAATGGGATATACAAATTGTGAACTTAAGATATAAAGAATGACTATAGTTTTATCATTTATTATTTGAAAATTAGACTTTCTTCCTCGATTCTACATCACCCTGTGTTTACATTTTTCGAAATTGGCTATATTTTAATTCTTATTTCATAATGCTTTTGACTGATTTATTGTCTGCACTATTGCTTCTTTAACTATCATTGTCTTTGTTATCCTCAAATCTGACTTTGTGTTCTGACAAGGATTTTAGTTTTGTCAATTTTTTGGAATCAAAAGATTTCAGAGAATTCTTGGGTTGAAAATCACAAATTGGTGAATCATCTTTTCTTTTTTTCTTTAAAGAACGTTATGATTAGATAGGACTTTGTTATATATTCTCATTATTTTTTAAAATGTCTTCAGGATTCGCATCAATTTCTGCTACTAATTATATTTGTCTTTAAGATTATTCTGAGCGCTTGCTTCCATATGATTTGAGATCAGCAAATCCAGGAGTGGCTGGCTCATCTTCTTTTTTGGAATGGACAATTAGTTTCTCCTTGGAATTGGGAGCCCTTAATTTGAGTAAACGAATACTCTTATTATTTCTTGGATGACTTGTTGATGGATCTCTTGGAGGACTTATCAGCGATCTCATTTTTAATAATGATTTCAGATTTCTCATCTGTTTAACTAGAGCAACATTAAGAGCTTCCCATTAATTAATGTATTAAATAATTCATACTATATATCAAACAGATCAAATTGTAATTCATTAAGCCAGGAATGGAAATATTCCAATGGTGTCTTTGAGTGTAAATAGGAGACTCGATTTAATGCCACTTGCATAATGTGGAGGATTGTGTTTGAGAGTAACCAAAGAATTAGGTGCTAAATTGGAAGTAACAAATCAAAAAATAGTTCTAATAGAAGATGTGAAGTTCTCGGATAACAGAACAGAATTATACTTCATAGGCGAATTATATCATTTAAATGAATAGGACTTAATCGAAGCAAGAAAGACAGAAAATGTAAGACGAATTCTGATTGACTTGTATAAGGCATATAATTCATTATTGAAATAGAATAAATAGCTAGATTTCTCTCTCTACAATCTATTTTAAGTTCAAGATCAATTAAAAGTACTCGACATAGGAGTTTTTAATAAAAAAGTCTAAAAAGACTCAACTCCAACAAATTAGCTTGCATTATTAATATTAAAACTGTTTTTATCCCGACAACAATACAAACCGTTAAGATATATGAATTGCGAATAGTAGGTTGAATACATTAGAAATTTCAATGACTTTTTGATATTATTGCCTATGTTAGAGGACATTCAAAAAAGAATTTCCTGGGAAAATCTTGGCTATTATCTACTATCTGATTCTCATAAGCAAGAAGCCCCTCCTGTCGCTGTTTATTATAAATAGCCATATAAATTGAATTCAACTCTAAATTCATATAGTTTGGCAGTGTAAAGGATGCAAAGCAATTTGAGATCCAGAAGCAAAAGACACTTAGGTTCCCTATATGAATAATAGAAAACATCCTTTAATGGATAAGAAGATGACTCCTAAGAGAATCATAGGGTAATACGTTCGAGAAGAACAATACATCCAAATGTTAATCTAATCAAACCAGGATCTATGTAGTCTACTCCAAATCATTATAAAATGGAACATCCAAATAGACAGTCACCTATTATTCTAAATACTTAATCGTAAACCTAATAGATTAGATCATAATTCAAAACTGAAAATTCTTTACAAACTATTTAGCAAAACATCTCTTATGATAATTTCTTTTTAAAAACCTAAACAATAACTCCTTAAGATTCTTAATCTAAATTTGTGTCCATTAATGCAAGTGTGAGTCAAAATTTATATACTTCCGAAAATTAAGTTACAAATGAAAATGAATAATTAAGTACTCTTTAGTAATTGCAAGAGAAGAGTACGATTCAACATGAAAAAAGAATCTTCAAATTACCATAACATAAATAATTGCCTCCAAATGATAATGAATCAACCATTAAAGTGATTAAATTTGAGGAAGATTTAGTTAAGGAATTCGAGTAATATTCTGAGAAGTATAAACAATATATAGAATGTTTAAATATGATTGGGAAGACTGTTGCTAAATGCATAACTACTTTGGATGCCAAAAATAATTTGTGGATGATGCCTTTGTTTATAGTATTTAAGAGAATGTATTAATTAAGAATTTCCTTATAAGATAGCATTCAAAATAATCAGAATATCTTTCAACTCTAACATTTTTAAGAATTTGCAGAAAGTTAGAAATATCAAGAATTTTAGAAGGAATTTATTGATTAGAACAACATTGTCAAAAATGAGGTGCAAACTTTATTGTAAAATTGTGAATTCAAGATTGATAAACTTGATAAAAAAAACCAATAGAAAATAAATCCATTGTTGAATCTAAATTTGGATCAGAGTATCAGAGATATTTCCTTTATCTACTTTTACTAACAGATTTATAGTTATATTAAAAAGTTAATGGTCGAGAGACCGAAATAGGCACAGCAATTAAGGGATTTGATTATCAAAATCTAATGTTCTCTATTGATTATGGACTAGGCTGTTGCAGATTTCAAATTTGATCTGAAGGAATATAATAATCGCAAATAAGATGAATTGTATAGATAGGAAAATGAATTAAAATTAGAGAAAATAAAAATGAGAATATAAAAAAATGGATATTAATTTTGATTATTTTTAACTGATACTTTATTTAACAGATAAATTATTATTATATTTTATTTTTCAGTTTTTATGGGTGCTCAATAATCAGTAGCAGAGGGAATAATTAAATCAAAGAACTTCACCATATTAGGGTATAAGGAGAATGATATTTATGGATCATTCAAAATAGTAGAATCACAAGGAAATTTATACGCCATGGTTTCTAAGACATGTCAAAATCAAGAGGACTATGCAAATTTGTGCAAGATTTTAAAAGAGACTCAACAATACAACAGCATAAATCAACTTGTGAAGTTGGTAGAAGTTGATACTCAAGAAGAGTCCAATCTATGTAGTACTTTTTATAAGGTTTCGGCCTTATATGAATATTATGACATTACACTCAGGGAGATTACTAAATAGGCATCAGTAAATTGCTTATTTGTTCTGAAATCATTGTCTGAAGGATTGAGAGAACTCTACACACAGAACTAAGTTCATGGAAATCTCACACCTGATTTTGTATTAATTGATAAATCAAAAGGAGAAGTCAAGTTTAATAATTGCACTTAACTGACTGGATATAATCATTATAAACGTATATTAGCTAGTGATGGATTGTGGTATTTATCACCAGAATTAGTAACAGCATTAGGAAAAAAGGATCTACGACCTCAATATAATCATGAGAAGAGTGAAGTCTATCAGTTAGGTTTGATTGCTTTGGAACTTTGGGGAAATGGTAATGTTTAATCATTCTACGATAAATAAACCTACTCTTTGAACTAAAGTAAATATTATTTTTATATCTTAGGTGTCATTAATGAAGCCATCGATGAATTTGGTGTAAGAAATGGTTATGTTCTCAAAAATGTTATCAAATAAATGTTGTAATTAGATCCAAATGCAAGACCAAATATGACAGAATTAAGTACTTCTTTTGCCCAATTATATGATATTTAATTACAAATCACAGAAGATGAACCGAAAACACCATTAAATGTTTAATCAGTAACTTAATAATAAGTTGTGACTTTATGTGAATTAAATTAAGAAGAATAACACTAAGACTTTGTTCAAATCCATAAAGAATCATTCCAATTTTAAGAGTTAAGTAATTCAAATGAAGTGGGTAAATAAAATTTTGAGGAATCACCAAAAAAGGTAGAAAAATAACATGTGGAGGTTAATCCATAATCTGTAAAATCTTCAGTTTCTTAATCCATAAAGGAGTATTATGTTACTGGATCGATTGCTGCTTAATTTGGATAGCTGGCTCTTCTTGAAAGCAATCCCGAATATTAGTCCAATGGCACTGCTCAATTTGAGAATCATCATGATTATGATCAAGATGTCTTACAAGAGAAACCTTAAAATATCTAACCTAATTCAACTAAAAGCCACGAATCTACTGTCATAAAAAAGAGTGTTAAAGTGAACAGCAATCCTCCTCCAAATAAAAAACCAATCTCAATCAAGAGACCGAAACATGAATCAATTGAAACCAAGCTTCCCAAATAGGCAGTTGTTGTCAACAAAAGAAGATGAAACAAAAATAATATTTTTTAGTATATACTACCCATTATTTTTGAATTATTTAATTTCTTATTCAATTCTAATGTAAGGAACTCCAGATTTGGATCAACCCTCAGTTGCTTCTTCAACCTAGCCTTGGGGTAAATTAATATCAATGAATGGAGCAAAAGTAAGCTCTCAAGATCTCCTTGATAATGAAGTAGAATCTCAACAACTATCTAGGTTACTATTGGGAGATTGCCAACAAACAAAATTATAATTCCAGACAATCGATTATCTGGGACTCATTGTAAATTAAAATGGGATGCTGCAAATAATATAGCTTAACTCTAAGATTTATCAACTAATGGAACATTTATAGGAGATTAAAAAATTGGCAAAAGCAATGAAATTATTGTTAAAAATGGTGATGAAATATTTATTTTGCATAAAAGTAAAGTACCTATTTCAGATATTATTGGATTTACATTGATAATTCAATAAGTCAAAGAAGTGAAAGTAGCCGCCTAATTAGATGAGCAATAATAAAAGAAGCTATAAATGATGGAGGAAATGTAAGATGACATTCACTGTCCTATCTGTGATGATGTAATTTTCTAATGCGTTTCTCTTATTCCTTGTTTACACAATTTTTGTGGAGCATGTTTCTCAGATTGGATGGCTAAACAAAAAACATGTCCTTCATGCAGAAAGGAGGTTCAATCAGTTAATAAAAATCCAATGGTTAATAATGTTGTAGAGAAATACTTGCTAATGCATCCAGAAAAGAAAAGACCTCCAGAAGAATATAAAGAAATGGATGAGAAGAATAAGATAAAAGGAGATGCACTAGTTTTTAATTAAGCTGCTCCTCCTCCACCACCACCACAATAAGTTCCAATGATTTAAAATGTAGCTCCTGCTAGAGGAAGGGGAAGAGGAAGAGGATAAGCTTAATAATAATAATAATAATAATAATCATAATAATCATAGAACAGTGTACAAGATTAATCTAATTATAATGGACCAGTTACAAAAGATTGTGTTACTTGCTTAAAAGCCATAAATGGATTTCAATGTTAAAAAAGAGGATAACAACATTTAAATTGCACTAATTGTGAATCAAAAATGCCTAAGTTTGGTATTAAATTTTAATTAATATATAGATTTAAATGAAAAAAGACTAGTTTTTAGATGTGAATTATGTGAGAGGTTCTTTTGTTCAATTTACAACAAAAATTGCTCTTAGATTAGTAATAAGAATCCTATGCATAAACTTTAAGAGCATAAAGTCCCTGGAACTGTTGACATTCAATGTTTTCGATAAAATTATATAGAATAAAAAGGATTCCTTGATTATTAGAAAAATAACAATATTACTACATAGGATATATTTAAATTTATGATGGAGAATTGCATTAATAAAGGACAATTCAGATATATTGAAAGCAATAAAATACTTACTAATCCTGTTAGAGATATTGATTTGACATTAACTCCTGATACAGTATAATTTGATTTTAATATAAAAGCCCGTGTGTAGTTATTGTTTTGGATTGATATGGTAGTAAATTGTGTTTAGATATAGAATTGCCATTAAAAATTAATTGTCAGATGATCTTAAAAATAGATCTCAATGTTGGTTTGGAATTAATTGTAAAACCATGATCCATAATCAAGAGCATGCAAAAAAATTAGATCATATATGCGAATAAACTAAGCTTTGATATTATTTTATGTTTTTATTACATTAAAATAGAATAAGATTTTGATTTATTTTTAAACAACATAATAATTTCTACATATTCTCATTAAAATGACTTTGACAATTCTGACTTAAATGCATTAGCTCCTTCTTCTTATTTAAACATCAATTTTAGTGTGTCTATTGTGAACTATTTGTTTTCAGTAGTTTCTTCTTGTTCTTTTTAGTTTTCCGACTCTTTTTTACCTAATACTTTAAGAAGAAGATTTTCTTATTTCTGCCCTAAAGGCTTAGTAACTGAAAGTCCTTTAATCAATTAACCTGCATAGACTACTTCTTATTTTTCATTTCTGTGTTTAATTTTATACAATACCTATAAACAAAGAAATAGCATTCACCATTATTTGCTTTTTCAATTGCTGCAGTACCTTACTCAAGAATTCCGTTTGCATTCTTTCTAAACTTCTCAATATCTTGCTTTGCAAAATAATTAATCATTTTTACCTTGGTAATCAATTCTGTGTTTGGTGCATATTCCTATTTTTATTCGGTCTACAAGTACTTTTCATCTAAATCATCTTCATCTAATCATAAAATAATTAGCATATTTACCATCATCATCTGATCCATCACTTTCTTTAGGTGCTTGTTAAATGATTTAGGGTTAAGGTTGCACGGGTTTAATTTCTACATTGGAATTATTATTAAACAAAGATGAAAATAATTCAGATGATGGTTAAGTGGATGAACTTAGGATATTTCCTGTAAATAATTAGCCTGGTTTTAAGTTAATTCCACTATTATTAAACAAATTTTATCCGAAATTCTATCCAGAACTCAAACCACCGAAAAGTGTTTAAGGCTAAGATTAGTTTTTATTCTTTTCTTCATTTTATTCGACGTTCTTCTCCTCCTTCTAAGAGCCCAACTGTTCCTGTTGCTCCTTTTCACCTTTTTGAGATTCATCTACTTTGCCTTTGAATTCTTCTCCTAATTATGCCATGAATAATTTAATAATATTTAAAATTACTATCAAATAAATAGAGAATTTAAGACAGAGGGTGGTCAATATCAATACATTCCCATTTTATGACCCTTAATGTGTTCTAATGAATAAATCGCTTAAACAATTTAAATCATTGATATTTCAAAGTATATCACAATATATCATTCTTATTGTCATTCAATAATTTATGAGGTTATTATTCAATTTTTGAGAGCACATTTAGAAGCCCATAGCAAATTTAATATATTTTTTAGAATTAGATCAAAATAATTTGAATTGATTTTATTGTTTTTTATACATCCTCCCATTCTCGCATTATAATTATGTAATTATTAATAAATAAAATTATGCTATTTGAACAATTAATTAAAAATTATTATAATTATAATATTTACATATATATATAAAACTGTTGAAATCAGATAATTAAATTTCATTCGTATTAAGCTAATTCCTAGTATAATGCATTAGTCAATTTTCGTCTAAAGATATAGATAAAGTTTTTACTTTTTGGAGACTCCAAAATTAATCATCTCAAATTTAAAAATGTTTTCACAAATTTTCACTTCCATCTTATCTTCAATTAGATGAGGAACACTTTATTTTGGTTAAGTTTCCAATAAGGTTTGTCCATAAGGTTATAAGGATTACCAAGTTCCATTGGCTGATTATCGTGTCCCTTCTCCATCACAGATTTCCCATTAATTTTTATTGAATTTAATTTAAGTTTATTTTCTAGATACAGTATTCATATTGACAATAATGTCACAATCCTAAGATCTTCCAATTTTAAAGGTTTATACGGATCCAGCCTTTCCTATGAAAATGGCGATTTGCCTAGACATTGGTGTGTCAAATTGAATTTTAAGAAATGGTCTATCAGTGTTTAAGAGTTAATATTGTTTCCTTCCTTTTTTCTTTAATTTTCTGTACTCTTACAAGTATACTACGATTAAAATTACAAATACCTTAGAAGACTTCCTGTTCCTCTTTTGTCAAGCCATGAATTCGAGCTCCGAATTTTTCATTCTCTCTTACAAGAGTCTAAAAAAAATACTCAATTGGAGATTCCTAGTCCTTCTTCTTATTATCAATTGACTTTGGTACTGAGTTTAATTGAACTACATGAAAATAGAAATCTGCTCCAATTAAATAACTATTATTTTCTTCCATTATTCTTGGGCTTTCTTTTTAAATTCTAACCAAAGTTTTTAAAGCAGTGCCACAATCCTAAATGTAAAATATTGGTCGTTCTCTAAAATTATAATCAGAACTACTTGATGAATTAATGAATATGTTCGAAGATATTTGAAGGCATTGATTTAAATTTTGCATGGAAATATTTTAATGACAAGAAGCATAAAATTTGTGGAGTGATTCTACTTGAATGACGAAAACCGAATTCTGTAGAAATTTTACAAGGAATCTAATCAGCATTTGCTTCTTATGAATTAAGGCCTAGTATATTAATTAAAGCAAGTACCTATATCTATGTTATTGTCTCCTTGATTTTAATTTTTTTTACGACGAAATATAGAGATTTCATTCTTCGAGACTTGATTGCTACCAATTATTCTTGTATATATTGAAAAATATTACTTATCATCTTGAAGAATGTATATTTTTTAATTAGACATTTGGTGCTACTTGTAAATGCTGATTTTGACAAATGGAGATCCTCTGTTGAAATCATTACCTCCCTTTCTTGGAGTTAAAACTTACTGAGTCATCTCTCCCTTCTAGGTACTGTTTTTATCACCTGGGTGGTTTTGTTACTTGTATATAAAAAATCTAGTACTTATTTTTCTTCTATCATTGTGGAATTATCTTACAAAGTAATTGATCGAGCCATCAAAGGAAGGTTATTCATATCTATTTCATTGGGAAGCGCAGATAGCACCTGTTGTTATATGTTCATGAAACCTAACCATTAAATTTTTAATTACTATTAAATTGGTTTGATAAAGTTTAAGCGAAGTTAAAAGTGTTTTGCATGTAAGTTGATCTGGACTAAGTTTGAAAAATAATTTAAAATTAATATTAATGGAAATATTTTCTTCCTTTCACTAAATATCAACTCTAAGATTTTATCAAATTCTTAGCATAATACTATTAATTAATTATGTAAATAATGCAATAACATTGAAATTGATAGTTAAAAAAGTGTTTAGTCAGCTATAGGCTAATGAAATATAAGTTTAAATACATGATTTTTCCGTTTTATCATTTGGAGAATTCTTATTTTATTGTGCAAAATTTAATTCTATAAAGACACAGTAGAAGGGTGATAAAGTTTGAATTATTAACCTTATATTATAATGATGCTCAAGACTTTATTTGAAATAAGTAGAGCCTGCGATAAAAACAAAATAAATTTATGTAAATTTAATTTTAAATACAGAGTAAGACTTTATAAGTTCATTAAGTTCTTAAATTTGAACTTCACTTCCATAGTATCCAATAATTAATTAATTAATTTACATTCTATGTCTTTCTCTTTTTCCTTTAGAACCAAACAAACTTTACTTGGCATTTTACTTAAATGAATAAGAAAGTAGTTTAGCAATGTTAACTATAGAGTATAAATAACGTAGATTAGAAGTATGTAATGAAGTTTTAATGATTTATTAGTTTAGAGCATGAAGGATACACAATATTTATCATCCAATGATTCTATTAAAAAGAAAATAATATAAATTTATTTAATATAATATATAAAATATATTTAATTATGATTTAATAAATAATATTTAACTAATACTATGAATTCATATAATTTATTATTATATGGTAGAATTGATAAAACAATTACTTTCAAAAAAATCTTGTTTTTTCTTTCCAAAAAATGTTGATTTACTTTGAAATATATTTCAATTATCATTTCCTATCATCTTTTTTCATCTCATAAAATAGATATCATTTGGATCATATGTATTTTATTTTACCGCTAGAAATTATTTTTTGCAATTTAAAAAGTTTATAATAATAATTTTGCTTCAGATTAGTGAGTTTAAGGGGCGTAAACATGCAATTTCTTAAAATTGACTTAATCCCTCATATTATTTAATAGTTATGAATCAATAAGTGATTAATATACACAAGAATCGAATTCTTAATTCTAATTTTTATAAATATTTATTTAATGAGTGATTACGAAAGTGATACAAAAGATTAATGTCCAGCTGAAGTTGATTGGAAATAGAAAAGAGGTACTTTAGATTAGAGATAAAGAGATGAAATCTATAGACTTTCAAAAGAATATCATTTCAAAGTATTAACTTTTATTCAAAAATTTTAGGAAAGCGAAGTTTATAACATTGCTAAAAGACATTATTATTAATTTGAGTTAGTTGAAAGAGATATCTAAAATCTCAAAAAATAAGATAATAACGACGATGGTGAATGGATTACAAATGAAAATGAAAAATCCAAATCTCAAAATAAGTATAGAAAAAACTCAAACAAGGATTATGATCAGAAGAATAATAGAAAGCAAAGTGATTAATACTAGAAATAGCAAGAATAAAGAAACACCAAAAATAATGAAAGGTATGGATATAATCAAAAATAATTCAAGTATTCAATCTCATTATTTTAAGTTCATCATAGAATTACAATAACAGAAACTATAGAGATGATGCTAGAAATTAAGATGACGATTACGATCAACAAGACAATTAATAAAATTATAGAACTGATAGAGGGTAACAAAGATATTAAAAAAATACATATAATGAAGGATGGAATTAAAGAAGAACAAATTAATATTAATATTATAATAATAATAACAAAAACTATAACTAAAGAAGGTAACAAAGAAACAGAAATGATGACTTTGTGTAATAACCATAGTATGTTCTAAAAGACCAACAAGCCTCAGAATAATAATAAAGCTAGGATCAAGCAGCTAAATAATAAGTGAGTGACTCTGTAAATTAATAAGTATAAGACTCTCAAAAAAGAAAAGAAACTTAATAATAAGATTAAAAAAGTTCCAATTAATAATAGTAATAATAATAGTAATAATAATAATAATAATAATAGTAACAATAATAATAATAACAATAATAATAACATTAATAATAATAACAACAATAATAATAATAACATTAATAATAATTATAATAGCACCAATAGCATTCAAATTAATAAATATCTTAATAAGCAAAAGTATAATAAAATAATCAATAAATTATATCTAATTAAACCAATAAATCACAAACCAAAAATTAAGAAGATCATAGCACAAAAGTTTAATAATAACCTGTCGTTTCATAAAAATAATAGGAAGTTCATTAATAATAACCATAAGTTTAAGTTAATCAATAAACACAATAATAATCAGCAGTTTAAAATACTCCAATTCCTCATCCCCAAGTATAATAATAGGTTCATCAATCCTAAATTGGGTAAACTTCAGCCTAAGCTAATACATTACCATTACAAGAGTATAATTAACAACAAGATCAAATAAAATATCTTGGTAATAGTGGATAAGGATCTTAATAGTATGGTATTCAAACAGTGCCATAGTAATAAAGATAATAAAAGCCAATTACCTAAGTTCCTTTATTGGCGTAATTCTTGATCTATCCAAATAACTGTACTTCATCAACAAACTTGTTCCCCTTAACCATGGTATTAAATACATATATATATTAGTAAAATTTGAATAACGCATTTGAGTAATTACGATAGATTGCATTGAATTATGAATAAAAGTAATAGTGAGAGATTTCTTGCATTTTTAAACAATACAGTAAAATATATGTATTAAATAATGGATAAGTTATATATTCTGAGTTAATTCTCCTTCTATTGATCTTTTCGTTGCATAAAATGGGTTTGACTCTTCCCTTATCTTTATTGATTAAAATTATGATAAATATATAATCAATAAATACAAGTGAGGAATCAAATCCATTGAGTAGATCAAGAAACTCTAAAAATGATAGTTCTTCTTCAATAAATTAGAGTTTACCCAGTAACTCGAAAAGTGAGAATGATTTGGAAATAAGGAAATTAACTTGGGATCAATTTCAAGGAGTTCCTCCTGAAGATGACCCAGCTTTGGCTCATACGAGATGGAAGATTGGATATAATTATTAAGTGCATCATGAAACTGATAAGATTTAAGTGATTGCAGAGGTTTGGTGTAAGGTTGACCCTTCTTCCTGGACAAGGGAGAAAATTGATGAACTTTTGCATCATTAATAAGGTTTATCATTTTGTAATATCAATAGGGCACTTTTATATAGGAATGATTTGCGCTTTGGAGTTCAAGAAGAGAGTGTAAGAATTCTCCTTTAGCAAAGACTATAAGCAAGAGATTTCAGAAATTTTTAATAGGACATTGTAAGAATATTTAGACCTGGAAAGCAAGTACAATATTGAGACGTTGAATATGTTGAATACTGCTAAACAACGACAATGGGATATAAAGATAATGAAATAATTGAATTCACTATCAAAATATACATGAAGATACTTATGAAACTTGTAAATTTAAAAGTGTATTGTGATAATTGTGAAAATATGATATTTTTCAAATAACTTAGTCTAATCTTCTGAGAACACCACAAGTGTTTCCGCTTTCGAGCCAGATGTGTCCTTAGAGTCCCCAGCCTGTTCCCCAAGAGTTTCTGATTAACCAATTTCCTTTTTTATCATATCCAACAGCTACGACAGCATGGTTAGTTGATGTGTTAATGCAGTTATTGAAGACACCTTCAGTATATCCTTTCCAATTTGAAGCATGGACACTGACAGAAATTGGATATTAAGCAATTGCCTCATAAGCTTATTCAGCTGTGGTCCATGTTTTTCTTCCTTTAGCTTTGGTATCTCCAGTTGCCTTTTGGCAGTCTTAATCCTTCATAGCGTATGGGTAATTTTTTTCCAAAATAGCACCATTTCTATTTAAATAATCAATGGCATTTCCTGCAAAACCACCGTTACATCCATATGAATATTTGTCACAATCAACTAAGTGTTACTCAGAATATGAAAAGTTTGATCCATTAGTAAAGATGAAATAGGCTTCAAAAGCACCAACGGCTGAGAATGACCAACATGATCCACATTATCCTTAATTCTTGATTGGATTCAATTTTGTTGACCAATCAATAGATTCAGGGTAGTTGTATGATTTAATTGTTTCGTCAATTTAAACATGAGAATCATCAAGACCACCAAGGTAAATAGATTCGAATTCTTCGTCTGTAAGAGTAGCGAATTGATTCAATCCGAGTTTATAGCTGGATTGTCTGCTATTTTCTTCTTGGTAGTAATTGTAATTTTATTTGAAGATTTCAAATCTGTATTCGTCTTCAAATTGGCTGGCAAATCTTGCTTAGTATTATTGTTTCCATTCAGAATATAGGGTTCTCATGGGATCTTCTTGGCTCAAATAACTTGTTGTTGCAAGAAGAACAGTTGTAAAGAGTGCAATCAAGGCCTTATTCATTAAATTAATTAATAAAATCTTCTTCTTCTTTTCATTTATAAAGGAAAGTACATGAAGTCATCAAAATTTATAAAATATGTAATCGGAATTTTGTAATTATTTACACATTCGTGATGAAAGAAAACTAACAGGATCCCTCTAACCTCTAAAATAAGCCCTCTCTCTAATCATAGATTCTTGAGAACAATTTTTTTCTTGATTCTCATCCGATTCTGAAATATATTAGTTTATATTCAAAATGCCCTTTACTATGGATTATTATCAAATAGGAAGATAGAATTTGAAAGGGAGTAAGTCGATGCTAACTTAGATTGATTGTCATTTTTCTGACATCGGTTAGTTTTAAAATAAATATAATATGAGAAAGTAATTAATCCTTGTCTATGTGATGATGAGAACTTGCGACGGCTTTTGTTTTGGAGTAGAAGAACCAAAAATAAACTGAAGAGTGATTTTTATATCAAATGACGTATAATTATTAAAAAGATATTAAATGAACTCATAAAAATAAATTGATGTAAATTGAGAACCTGCTTACTAAGGAAAAGGTGGAAATGTGATTATTAATGAATGGATTATATTTTAGTGTGTGATTAATTAATTTATTTTGTATGAAACCATAATATGATTACTCTAATGTTTTATTCGAATGCATTCTGGTTCGTAAGCATTTTATCAGCGATGTGAAGTATTATTGCTATATTTTAAATGGCTACATGCTGATGAGTAGAGTAAGATATGCAATGTATGTAAGAAAGTGAAGGACTCCTCTCCAAAATATGTTTTACCTTTATAGTTGGCAAATTAGGTGGGTTGGGTAGTAGAGAAGAAAGACAAGTAAATTCTATTTAAGGCGATCACGATCAAGTATATGGAAAAGTACAAAGACTTTGTCGGTAGCAACAGTGATTTGCAGAAGTAATAAAATAAATTAAGTAGACTGAAGGAACATCTAAGTAATAAAGTGACATTCTACAAGATTGCTGATTTCTATGAAGCATAATACAATTTAGGGAAGGGGAGTTCAGCAAAAGTTATCTAAATAAAAGAATTAGGAAATGAATAATCAAAATTGGCAGCAAAAGCGATAGACAAAAGTTATCTGCAAAAAAGTGAATCTGGCATGCAGGCGTTTTTGAATGAAGTCAACATCCTCAACCACCTCAGCAAGTAAAGTAGTTGTGGTCCCTTCATTAAATTACACGAGACCTTTGAAGGAGATCATACATTTTACCTCATCTTAGATTTGATGCAAGGACGAACCTTAGCAGATGAATTGGACATCCTCAAAGTAATAGATAATACCAATTAATAGCAAAGAAAGGAGTTGTTTCCCTTGAAATTAGTAAAAGTTATAATGAAACAATTGCTTAAAGGGGTTAAGATACTTCATGAAACCAATATCATTCACAGAGATTTGAAACCAGACAATATCATGTTTCGAGAATTAGATTCATATGAAACTCTAACCATTGTAGACTTTGGGTTATCAACCTTCATTAATGTTGCAAAGTATCAATTTCCAAAATGCGGTACTCCTGGATATGTAGCACCTGAGATCTTAAATTTAGTTGACAGATAATAAAAATACGATTCAGTTTGCGATATCTTTAGTTGCGGTTGCATTT
The DNA here is from genome assembly GCF_000165425.1 of Paramecium tetraurelia. Classification (NCBI taxonomy): domain Eukaryota; phylum Ciliophora; class Oligohymenophorea; order Peniculida; family Parameciidae; genus Paramecium; species Paramecium tetraurelia. The sequence continues at coordinate 337,462 of NW_001799355.1, read as the reverse complement.
TTTATAAATTACTATTTGGGCATAGTTTGTTTATGGGTAATACTTTTAATGAAGTTTTGGGACAAAATAAAAAGTGTAATTATACACTTGACCCATCTGAAATGAATTCTATTCCTTATGAAGCCTAAGAATTACTTAAACGGATGCTTGTAAAGAACCCTTCTGAAAGAATCACAGCTTAGCAGGCTTTGGAATCAGATTTTTTTAACAAACCATCATCTCCATTACAATCAAAGAGTATATTTTGTATTTAATTAGAGCTTAAAGCGTTCAATGTACCTAATATCAGTAGTAGGAATATATTTTAACCAACAACAGATGGATTGCAATCTGAAGCTGAATCTCCGTTTTAGAGAATAAGTCAGAAATGCAAAAACCAAGTGGATTTTGATGTAGACATCTAAGAGAATAAATGCTCCTCTATTTAAATTAGATAGCTACCATCAGTTAAAAAGCCTACTTGTGTAAGGTTGGAGGATTCAACTATTGGTAGTTTCTATGCTAAGGATCCCTTAAGTAGTTTCAAAAAACTAAAAGGAAGTATTGCATTCATATTTATCTGAGCATCTCAAAAACAATTAAATGAGACTAAAGAAATCCAAGTTAATCAATTTGATGTTGAATAAATGTAAAGAATCTCATTATTTAACAGAAAAGATGATAATTGATATTGCTTCTATTACTTAATATCAGTTTTAACATATATTAACTTTACATTTAGTTTTCTTATCCCTTAATTGGCTGTCCTGAGTTAATAATTAATAAATATTATAATTACCAAAATGAACAGGTAACTTACACCTGATGGTACCAAATCAACAATGAGAAGTACTATTTTACCGAAAATTGCCAATAAACAATCTAAATTAGAATAACAATAAAGCATCTACTAAAGTGTGGATGCAGAGAAGATGTAAAAGAAAACAAGGAACTTTGATTTCTCAAACCTGTAGAGAACAATTCAGACCAGTTATTCCAAGAGCAGACAAAAACAAAGGACTATCCTATAACCCTTAACTCATACTATCAATAACCGAATCTAGACCAAATAATAGCTAAACAGAATAATAAACTAATTGATCCGAATAATGTAAAATGATGCTGAATTTATGAACTCATGTAAACATTTGCATGTCAATTCATAAAAGTTATCATAACTATTGCTCATGCTTACTCCACATAATTTTGAGACAGAAGGATTCTTCACAATTCATCGTAAGTTGAAATAATAATCACTATCAAACGAGCACTCTTATTTTATTGAAATTGATAGAATGTTTTTTAGTGTCTCTAAATTAAACATCCCTGTACCATTATAGCATTTGATGCAGCTATCATAATATAGTGATTCCCTTTTTTAAGATAATTCTTTTGGCATGATTGTGAATTACTAATAAATGCTATCTATTTTAAAGTAAGCATATCAAGTGCATAAAAACATGCTGTCGTAGTAAGAGTTAAGCACAACAACAGCAAGTGATGACGAAGAAAGATTGTCACCTTCCACTAGAAGTATGATTATATAAATAGAATACTAGTTGTATAGAGATTATTATCTCGCAATACTGCAAGAAAGGTTCAATTTAAATAGAAGCGACTGGGTTACATCAACGATTAGAATATGGTTGCTTATTATGATTCCTTCACTGACTTGAAAAAGAAACTGGAGAGAGATTGGAATGCCAAGAACTATATCTTTGGATGTATCAGATTTGGGTATATTGACCTTATCAAATATCCTCAATATGTTGATCAGTAAACAAAGAAGGAACTCAAAATATTCGGTTAACAGAGATCAAGATTACCTATATCCATATAAGTTGTCTATAAACATAAATCTCAAGCGATGAATCAAGAGAAGGCATTGAACAAATTGAATCTGTATCATCCCAAGAATATTTATTACGAATCATATACCAAGGACCCTGATTTTATATCCAGAGTTTGTTATTTGAATGTAATTAAACCCAAATATTGATTAGATGTATAGTTTATCCAATAGATTTGAATCTATTTACACATATAAGAATGATCAGATAACCGATTACAATATTATGCATATTGATAGCATCTGCATCAAGAACTTATTCACAGAATAATCAGAAAATATTACCAAAGATTATGCCTTTGATGATTAATAAGGTGGTTTCCATATTAAAAAGAAGGAATATCGTCCTCTGGATTTAGAATAAGCAGATGAATCAGATTCAGAACCTGATCTGGATGTGTATGATCCACTTTATGTTAAGAGCATACAATCATATCCACAGTACTTGATAGAAACTCAGATTCAATTTACTTTTCCATTGCTCTACAGATTTTATTACAATAAAATGTCAACGAATGCAAAGATCATTCGTGATAATTATGCAGAGTAATATTGCACATTCATAATTAAGATTAGTTGATTAATGCAAGATAAAACCTGAATAGTAATTCAAAGAGAAATTTGTAAATGTGCCAAGTCCTGATAATTGCAATTATCAAAGACACAAATATAAACAACCAGAGACTGTAGATCTAACTGACGAAAGCGACAATGAAATATATGAACAACCACTTGAGGCCTTAGATAAATAAGATCTATCCCTGAGTTTTAAAGTGCAGCCTCTAATCAAAGAAGAAGATTAACGAGAACATACTCAATATCTTAAGAGTCAATCCTCAATTATTATACAGGATGAATAAAAAGTGAATGACAAAATTCAATTTGCTCACAATGTTGCTAGTCCATTCATCTGTTTATAATGTATTTTACTTCTTAAATTAGACATCAGATTCTTATGCACTATTATTATAGTTAAGATTTCCATTATCAATTCATATGTAGATAATTCCATCCATTGTCGAACGAGAATTACCCTTGAAAGAAGTGAATATTGAAGCAAGTACCATAATTATTGATAATACTCTAACTATTGATTAAGGAATCAAAGATTTGGAATCCTATCCTATTATAGATATAGATTCTGAAGAAGAACCAAGTTTTGATGAAATGCCCCTTGAAATTGATTTGCCTGAATAAGTGGAATAATAGACAATTGAACAAAAGAATGAGGATGATGAAGAAATTACTATTGACAAAGTTACTGAATTTGTAGATTTGGAAATAAAAGATAATCTGACCATTGAAGTTAAAAATGATTATGTAAGTAAATTGGTGATTGATGGATATCCTATTTATTTTTATTTAGATGAACATCTAAGGAAAACTGAACCACTCATTCATAAAGTGACTATGGAAGGCAAAGAAATTCAATCAGTCCAAATAAGTTGTGAATAAAAGGGATCCAAAATTTATATCAAACAATTTGCGATAAAGGCTTTATGTGATTAAAGATTGGAAAGCAATATTGAGAAAAAGTAAAATTATGAAGAAGAGGATAAATAAGTCAATATTTATGAACCAATATCATTGCCTGAATAGTGGAATCAAGGTTAATTTGTTATCAATTTATATTACTTGTAAAGAGAAGATATGAACTAAAATGTAGAATGGCTCAAAAGCGTCTTGATCACTTATTTTCCTTAAATTATCATTGTAGAAGAGTATAGTGAATCCTTTGAAGCCTATATCTATGGAGTTGGTCCCAAGGATTTTAGAGATGCAAACGGACGAACTTTGCTTTTTAGAAAAGACACCGAAGACTGGTAATATCTCATCATTATCTTAGGACTCAATTTAATCAAGAATTTTAATTCAAAACACTCCTAATCTATGATACAATATGCTACTTAATTAGTCTCTATGGATCTATTGATTAATTAAGTTTTGTTTAAAATAAATACATTTCAGAAAATCACTCAAAGCATACCAAATCTAAGTTTGAAAAACTGCATTTGCATCCCTATAAATATGTTGAAAATGTAGAAAGGGAACGAATCAGACCCACAACTGGTTATAGTAAAGCTGGTCCAAGAAGATAAAATTATTGATATTATAAATATATCTATATAGATACAACATAAACAATCTTTCTTTAGTATCAATTATATTCCGAGCATCTCCTTTTCTAGATATAATCATTATGATATTTACTAATTATTCTATTTAATTTTATTGTCTATTTATAAATAACATAGTTTTGAATTAAGATTATTGCTTCTATTCTTTCTCCTCTTTGATTTATTCCAAGAGTTTCAAGATTTTATTGTCAATCTGACATAGTTTCATTATTTCAATAACCATTTCCTCAACTTTTAATTATGTTGATAAATCTTTTTATCCTTTCGTTTTTTATAATAGAATGATTGACTTCTCAATTTTCTCTTTCAAATTATCCATTTTTGCTACAGGTTTCAAATCAGTTTCACTAAAGTTAAATGTTTTAGTTCTCCCAGTTTTAAACTTTGGACTTTGGCTATACAAAAGGCATGTCTGTTTTACTAAAGGTAGACTTTATTTTATATATACGTTTCATCAATTTTGTAGAATCTGGAGTTCGTTATTAGGTTGAAAGAACACTAAATTTTGAGGATTTCAAAGCCTATAAACTAGGTTTAGATGAGAATTTCATAGAGTTCATTTTAATGAATAAAATAAAAAATAACATTTCATAATATTTAAACTTTATTAATAAATTGATAAGATTTGATATCCATAAATAAAAAGCAGTTAAGCATTCATGAACTAAGAACAAAGTAAAATCATAATGTTCCATTTAAAAATTATCATCTAACAATAATTCTCACTTTAAATTATAATTACCAAATGCTTTATTAATACATTTTTAATTTATTTTATTATCTAAATATCCGTAAAATCGATTATAACGACTATAAATTATTGAAAATTATTTAAGTTTAGTAATTCAAAAACTCTCTAGATTCTAATTTCAAATCATTTTGTTAATATACATGAATTAGCTATTTCTAAATTTTTAAATTTATTTTTTGATATTTTGCATAAACTTTAACTCAAGAGATAAATTGTTATTAAATCATACATCAAATTTTACAACTTTATTATTTATTAATATAAGGGTTAAATGATATTGAAAAGATAGTAATTTTGTTATTTAGAAATTTATAATAACTCCTTCTAGAATCTATTGTAGAATACTACTTATAAGTATAAAATATATAGTAGCATCATAAAACATATTAAGCATCTATTTTTGATGAACTACAATACTATTTTATATAAGTTCATTAAAATATTCTACACATTTATTAATTATACATTTTAGAATATGGGTTGATGGAAAATTTATAAATAACATTTATAACACTGAATCTATATTATTCAAAGCATCTAAACGTAAAATATTTATAATTTTATTAATTTAATTTTGTATATTTATATTTATGAACCAAGAAGTTAAATGAAACTCAAAAGCAGAGTGAGAAGTAATGAAAAAATCATGATTATTGATATATTTACAGACTTTTAACATCCTTACAAGGATTTGCTCTGTCAAATATTTTAAAAATAATTCCTCAAATATAAGTGTAATTAGATTTAAGTATTCTTAGATTATGGGTCCTGTAGTTGGTTGTTAGTATTTTTAATGATTCATACCCTAGAATTGAAGCTAATAATAATTTATCAGAATTATTAATTCTTAATATATTAGCAGCTAGTAGTATTGGTATATTCAATATTCAACGTACTTAAAAATATGCTTTGTAAATTCATTATTTATGCATCTTTTAATGGCTGATTGATATTCTAAAGTTAATTTATTAAATGAATTATACCAGACTAATAATTTATTTAACATTGCTAATTAAACATTTCTGTATACTCTATTGTAAATACTACTACGATTTTTTATGATTTGTAACAACTTGAAATAATCTTAAGTTCCAACTAAATTAATTAATTTGAATTCATGAGAAGCAGGTAATATTCCTACATTAGATGATTTTAAATCGATGTATTTTGTTTTAGAAGCAATTTCATAAGTATTTGTATAAAATTAAAAAATATTAGAAAGGTATCAATTGGATCATATCATTTTTTAAATTAGATGAAAATTTGTCAATGATAATTAATTTTTATATTATTAATGGTTATTTTCTTCTGATATTTTAGATCTGTAAACCTCGATTGTAATTTGTCTTAAAATTATAATAAATAGAAAATGAAATAATTACGAATAAAAGAATCAAATTTAATATTCAATATTTATTTTGTTTTATATTCAAAATATATTTACAAATAATGGGAAAATTAGAAAATGGTAAAGGTTAAATGAGCTTGAGTTCTTTATTTTGTCTCAATAAATTAAAAGTAAGAACACAAGTTTTGATAATTCAAGTGATAATTCAATTTTTAGTAGGAAGTTTATTAACATTAATAAGTTATTTAGCATTTTAATACATTATTGATATGTACTCGGACATCTCTTTAGGTTTCTATGTTTTATAATATTACAAAAAAACTGATATGATCACTTATTTATAAGTAAGGAGTTCTTAGGAAGTACTACTCAGAAGTTAAACTCATCTATTAAAGTCTGATTTCTTATATCAATTTATACAAACCTTAGATCTGTAATATGTACAACAGCCTTTAAGTTGTCTAAACTATGATGATAAATTGGACAAGTACTAATATGAGTAAACATTTTGTTATGGTTTTTTCGGAGACCAAGCTTACTCTTCTACTGATAAAGATACATTGGCTCTCAATTATTCTTCTTTCTTAACGTAAGCCTTACCAATGATGGATATGGATTTGGATTTGTTATTTTCTACAATAGGAGATTAGATGTACTTTTCTATTTGGCCTGGTGATCCTTTTCCAAATTATAAGCCTCATAGAAGAATATGGTACACTAACCATTTGAAGCAAATAGAAGAAAAAAATTATAATTTGACTTATTTTAGTGAGCCTTATATTTTATGGACTTGGTTTTTGTTTATGGTGACTTAGACAAGGAACATGACAAATTTAAGTGGAGGATTGGATGGGGTTTTTGGGAGTGATTTAAATTTTAGTCTATTTCACACTTTATAATCGAAGTAAGAAAATGTAACTTTTTCGATAATTGATTAAAAAGGTCAATTTTTGTTGAGTTAGTTCAATATTAGCGAAAATACCTATATATATGATACGGATATATCTGGATTTACAAGGGAGGATTTCGAACAAATAAATAATTATTTGCATGAAACACAATTTATTAATAATTGCTCTAGGATTAATCAATTAACGGATAATTAACGACTTTGTAGATATAATTAGAAAACTAAAACTGAAGAATTAATAGTAGCAAAGATATTATATCCTACCGATTTGATATTGCTGATGTAATAGATTTCACATCTATCGTTTTAGTTAAGTAGATCTTCTTGAAAAGGAAAAGGAACTATTGAATCAGCTTACTCAAATCAAAAGAAATTTTGAAGATTTCTTTAGGATGTATATTTTAGTAGGAATTTCAACAGGATTATTCTCAATCATTTTGAGTTCATTGGTTATCTATGTGACATTGAGTCCAATCACAAATCTTATTTTGTATACAAGTTAATAGATAACAAAAGAATCTGATCTTATGCAATAGTAGATCAACTAGAAGGTTCGACTTAAATAAAGCAGATACTCTTTAAAGACTATTTAAGAATTGCATTAGGCATTTAGGAAAATGAATGTGCGATTGTTTAATCACAAGGAAGGCAGAAGAAATAAAACATGCACAGAACTTGAATAAATTCAATTTCCTTTGAAACCTTTGGAGAGGTTTTCATTTAATACTTCAAAGATCAATGTAAAATTTTAAGTATATATGTAGAATTACAATCTTAAGAATGAAGATTTGTAAATGTTTTATCCTTTTGAATTCTTGCGACTTCACTAAAAAAGAAAAAGACACTGGTATAATTACATTTAAAATTGAAGAACTACTTCATTTATTCTCATGTGTGATATTTAATATTATTATTTTCAATCTTTTAAGTATAAAGATTTAAGTCAAGAATGTTGGTAACGTTGATTCTGAACTCGAATGATTTGAACATTATAACATTATCTTCTTTAGATGAGAGATTGAGATCTATATATCATAAGTAAAATATATTCTGATTAACTATAATAAAATATATAAAATAAACAGAAATATTCAAATTTGAATGAGTAAACACAAGCATAGAAGAACATAATCTAATTCAGAAGTTGATTTAAGAAATGCATTATGTCAATAAGATGATAAGAAACATTTCATTGAAATATTTAATCATGTATTCAAAAGTGCCATAATGATTAATAGGCATCTCACATTTAACCTTAAATCCCAGAAAAGGAAGTTATAATAGAAAAATTAGATGATGATTATGCAATGCAACATCTCAAAGAGAATTGTGGTTTAACATTTGGTAATGCCAAAAAAAAATCAAATTTCGGATCCTATTAAACCAACAATCTATTTTAGATTCCAGAATAGAATGACTTATTATCAAGTGTTGAATAAACCTAAGAATCAGGCAAGAAATTGGCTTAGGGAATGAAATTGAATGTGAATTCACAAAAAAGATAAACTTACAGTGTTGAACAAAAAAACAATAATGATTAAAAGGAGAATTAAAAAAATGAGAACAATCGATAAAATTCAACATTAATAAATTAGATTGTAATAAATTGTAATATTAATTTATAGTAAGCTTAATTACGAGATGTTACTCATCTAATGAACAGTGATAAATTAGATTAATTCAATAAAATGAGTTTTACCAAAGAACTCTAAAAGAAAACAACAGTTCATCCTGTTTAACTTCCATATAGTCATTAAAATACAATATAACCCTCATTAAATCCTAATCAACATTAATAATAATCCTATTCTTAACATCAATAATCGTAAAATCAACTCAATAATAATATTCTTTAGTTGTAAAATTCTAATATTTAACACTAAAGTCTAGTCCATTAGAATTCTTAAAAAAATGTTGTTACAAAACAACATACAATAACTCCTGATAGAAAACGAACGCCTTCAATGGCTATTAATAAACCTTCAGGAGTAGAGGCCCCATTTCAAAAATCAGATAAATCAATTACTAATAATACTATTAATGAGAGCGAAAAAATTAAAAGTAATCTTTCAGTCTCGATTTTTAATAATCTCTTTTAATAAAATAAGAAAATTTCAATTAGCAATATTACTAATAAATCAGATCAATAAAATGATTCTTTTAGAAAATTAGAAACATAGATGAAAAAAATAGAAAGAGAATTAATGTCTTTAAAATAGAGACAAGATTGTCAAGATGAAATAAATAAAACCATATAATAATAATTATTGTAAGTTATCCATGATAACAGAAAACAAAGAGATGTATGAATATACTCATATCAAAGTAAAGTCATTTGTCCTTAAAAAAGTTGGAACAGCTTGAAATGATTACTAGAAGAAATGAGGAATCTATTCTGTATTTAAAATAAACATTGGGAAGCCATAAGAGAATGGACTCAACCACACATCAAACGTATAATATTTCATTTATTTTTAGGGATTCTACCGAATTGAGTGATCAACATAGAAGATTTACTGATTTGAAGAGTCTGAACAGGTACATCTGAACAACACGTTATTTTTTGTAATTAATTATTTCAATACATTTTCGAATATCGTCCTTATATTATCCTTCAAATTCTTTAATGAGGATTACTATAATTTATATTAAGAATCAAAAAAATATTATTAATCTATAACAAATAATCTTAAACTCATTTATTTCCAAACTTAAATGATGCTTGAGAAACCCCTTAAACTTAATCAACCTTTGTCAACTTTTTTAAATTTGAACCTTAGCTTAATTTAGAGTAATCAAGCTTTACTTTCTAAATTTAAGGAGAAGTAGACTGTCGAGGAATGTCTTCATCTGCAAAATCTTTTGATAGTCTTTTTGAATCATCTTCGTTTTCTAAAAAAGATGATTTTTTAGTTTGTTCATATTAAAGCATTTAAATTCTACTCTTCAATTCCAGTTCTTACTCTTTTAAATATTGGATTTCTTTTTAGGCTTGTTCCATATATAAAATTTTATCTTCCTTACATTACACTAGAGCAAGGGATAGTTCATTGATTTTAATTTCCAATTATCGTTTTTCTAATTGAAAGTCTGCCTTATTATTGCTTTAGGCTAAGTGTTGATTTTATTATTACAATTCATTTACTTTCACTTTTTCTTATTACAATTCCTTTGTCAACACCTCTAATTGTTATTTGTCTAACTAAGCCAATCAAATAAAAATACACCTTCTATTATTCTTATCGTGCATCTTCAATTATAAACAATGCATTAATGATATCATTAGGATCAGATTCTGAACCTAATTGTAAAATCTCTTCGTAGTCCTCATCCAAAGATTTTTATAGTTTCACCCAATATTCTAATAGTTTTTACTTAATTTGTCTGTTTTCTTCCTTTTAATCTGTTTAACATATTTAATTATCTTGCATTAATTATATTTTATTTATAAAAGTAATAAATATGCATCAAAATATTACTCAGAATTATTAAAATCTCGATTCCTGAGGTAACGAATATTGAATCGCGTTTTTTACTCTTTATCGACATTCTCTATTTACTGATAAAATTGAGAAATATGCATTATCTAAATAGGATCTACTTGTATATTCCTTTTATTTGTTCTTTTTTTATTTGTATAATTCTAGAATCATACTGAAATCATACATTGTTTTTAGTTTTCCTCTTCAAATTATTTGATTTTATAAATTGAATTATCACAAGTTTAATTTTTAAAGATGTCATCTAATTTGTCTCTCCTTTTTTTATGAATTGTATATAGACTTTCAGGAAATTTAATGCCATCAATCTTTTAAAAGTTCTAATCTCTTGATATTGATACACATTAACTCAAGATCTCCTCTTTTGGAGATTATTTTATAGAACAACAATATTTTCTATTTATCAAAATATTAAATACTTAAACTTTTTGTAATTGGATTCCAAAGTTGACAATTCAAGGTTTCTTTAGTTTTTTGACATTTTTATTGATTGAAATACGTAATCAAAACTGAATGACTATTTTTTTCTCGTTTTTGGACTCTCTTATTATAAGTATTGATTTACTTGCTGGTTTTGAATGATATTGTTTTGTAGTTATAAAAACATCAGGAAGTTGGAAATCCTAGTTTTACTCCTCATTGAAATTTAATTTTAATCTTTTGAAATCTTCTCTGAATTCCTTCTTAATCTCCTGATGCTTCCATTTTTATTGAATTGCTTAAATCTACTCAAAATCATCCTTAACGATAGCATAAGCTTATTACATTTATATTAAATTTATAATAAAAAATTATATATATGTCACTAAAAAGTAATTCTCTTCTCAAAAAGACTTTTTTTATGAGTATTGATATTTAATACTTAGTCGAGCGGCGGTAAAGTTATCGTTTATTGGGATAGCGTTTTCCTAATGTGTAACAAATCACCTTAAAGAGGATTCAATTAAGGGGACTTGAATTTAGGACTGGCTATCTATTAACTCGAGTTTATCAAGTTTTTTTTATTGTGATAGTAATCAAGTTGCTTCTAAATTGGATCTGTTATTTATAGCTACAATGTATCAAGATATTCAAAAATGGACATTTTATCCATTATTTTGATTAAAATTAATAAACTAAAACAATATGAAATATCATTTATTTTTTAATTATTCAAGAATTCTTAAACAATTCTCAGATCCCGTTTAAAATTAATTGTAAAGCTAACCATTAAATTTAATTTGATCATTTTAAACCTATGTATTTAAGGATTTAAAAAATGATTCAAATTATTTCAATTATTCTTTAATCATTTCCATTTATTATTAACATTATTAATGCTTTATCATCTCCTCTTAAACAAACTGTTATTAATTTTGTACTTACTAAAATATATTTATCATTTACTTCTTATAACTCAATTATTAAACTATTAATATTCAAAGTATTTTAAACTTCTCCTTAATTTACTGTTTATTCACCATTTTGACTCTATAATTTAGTTTCTAGTTCATTTATTTTGACTAATAATTATTAATTTTCATTCTAAAGTTAAGTTGTTTATTGCTATAATTGAATCACATCTTAATTGCATTTTTATTAACATTATTTGCAATTTTATTCATTCTTTTTACTCAAAGCATTTTATTCTAAATCATTTTATTTGCCTTTAATAAAATGAATTTCTGGTTATTTTGCTCCTTTTCTATCGTTTTAAAACGCACTCCATGGAATAGCTTGCTTATTTGTTTTTTCAACACTCTTTTTAGATTTTTTCAATTCTATATCTTATTATAATATCGTATTCGATAATGAAGTAATTTGGTTATTTTATTCAGCCAATTATTCATTCATAGTTTAAATCAACTAATTCAATCTTTCATTTTCTTCTATAACATTTAAAATTTGACCTTCCATTTTTTATATATCAGTTTCCCCAGCAGCCGCTCTTTAATATTTTAATTTCCATTTTTCAATTTCAGTTTACTAAGTATCTATAAGCTGTTCGAGTTTCGATACTCTTTTTTTGATTTCTTAAAATTGTTCATTTTGTTATTGATAGTTTTCTATTTCAAATCTAGCTTTTTCTAATTGTTAATTTAAAATGCAATTCTCATTGAGTAAAGACTAAACTTTGCTTTCAATATTAATGTTATTTTCTTTCAAATAAAATGCTTGTTGTGTCTTATTTGGAGTGGATATAGTAATTGACCCTCTCATTTATTAATTTATAAATTATTTTTATGGAGTGCTGGGGGCATCTGTATAAGGGTTACTCAATCTAACTTATCCTTAGAATGGATTCATTTGAGGAACTGTCATTTGTACCTTCTAAATATGAACACTGGATGTCGCCTTAATCATTAACGTTTAATTTAAATATTATAAAAATAAACGAAATCAGATTGAAAGAATTTTTCTTTCATTTATCAAGAATTCTTTGATTTCTTTAAGGTTATCAAGCGTATTTAAATAGAAAAGTGATTTATTCTATTTTTTATAATCCTATCAATAAATATTAATAATATTTACAGGTAGCTTTTCTTAGATAAGTAATAATAAAGTTCGAGTAACAGTTATATTCTAAGGCAAATAACTGAATATTTCCTCTAATTCTTATTTAGTTGAGTTATTAAATGTATTTTTTAAACGATTGTCGTAGTTTATTAATCCTGTAAATGCATCTGCCAATTTATCTATGGTATCATTAGTAAAGTGTTACAATTTTATTTATTAAAAAATAGATGAGAGCATTTAATTCCGTCTAAGGGATAGATTCATTAATTTATATAATGGCTTTTCTAAAATAAATATTGTGACTAAATAACAACAACCACACAACAAAAGAGAAATCAATATACCTAACACAAAATCTTAAATGATTTTCTAGCTTTATGCATTTACTTCATCAATCAACATATCAACATTACTCTTGTATTAAGCTTAATCGAATTTACTAATTAAATAATAATTTTCCTAATCTAATTTCTACACTTTTACATAGTAATCTTTGTTATTAGTTTTGTCAAGTAGACATAAGGTTTGATTAATTGGAATCTCACAGTAATTTTCATAATTTAATCCCTTTGAAAAATTCATAATAGTTTAAAAATCTTAAGAATCAAATCCTGTGACTGATTAATTATAATATAAGTCAACGATCGTTGAATTTATAGTGTAATGATTGCTCAAAAGTATATGACCATCAGAATCAATTAGAACAAAATTATAAGGATATGATTCATCTTAAGGAAAAAAGATTTTCATTATAATATCAGTCCCAATGACGCCCTTGACTTCATTGTTAAGTCCTCTGAGATTAAGAGTTTTAGTTAAAGTGATACCTCCGCTGAATGCAAAATAGGGTTATGAGTTTTAAACCTCATTTAGACTCTGATTATGGTAAATATACCAGGGTCTAAATGAAGGATTATAAGTTGATGGATAATATTTGCATGGTTAAAAAACGTAAAATTAATCTTTTGTATTGGATGCAAAATAGGTTCGATAAAGTTTATTTTGTATCAGAGCTGTTTATATTAGTAAATTTCCTAGAGACATTTTATCTTGGTGTTAAGAGTATTCGGTAGCGTTGTATGGCATTCCATAACAATAACAAGAACTATTAGCAAATTAAGAGAAAAAACTTGAGGGACTTTCAAACTCATCACAACTATTAATATGATATTAAAATCTAATGTTCGTGCTTTATTATTATTCAAATAATGAATTAATAACTTTCAATGTTGTATTAGTTAACATCAACCCTTACTGTAATTATTTTTTATTCAAAACAGAATATATATAACTTTGTTTACTAAGAATTCTTTATGCCAATATAATAAAAGACTAATGAGAGATTTCCTAAATTAGAAAACTTTAGGCAAATATAAAGTACCCTGTTCCAATCAAGATTACTATGATGATAAAAATAGTTTATGCACACAAAACTTGGGATCGAAATCTCCAATTCCTAATGAAAGCAAATAAAGTATATGAGGCTTTAATGTTATTCATTGTAAATATTATAAATCTAATCTAAAAATTATCTTATTAACTAATTTATTATAACTTAGACCAATTTGAAGATGAGAGGCTTTATCAAAATTATAGAGGAGACATTAAAATTTGTAAAAATAGTCCATAAAAAAAATTAATCATAATTAAGATTAGCTATGAATGCTATACTCTCTTTTTCTCTTGAGACTTAAGTCTTGTTGCGTTCTCATAGTATACAATTAATCATGGAGACTACTAAGATTTTTTTATTTTTGAGTGGTCTCTTCGTTTTTCTCTTTGATATTTTTGATTAGTTGATGTTGGTATTTGAGAAGTCTTTCAAATGTCTCCCGTTAAGAGTTCCTTCTAATATTGTCGATTTACAACAATTGCTACCTTACTTTTAGTAAAGAAGAATAGGAGGTTTATCCCTTGGATCTTTCTAGATTTTATCTGCTCTATAACAACTGTTAGACTTATTTAATCCTGGATTGACTATTTTTCTCCTCACTCATTTACAGATTTTATTAGATCTATTAGCATTATTAAATAATCTATTTTTCTTTCTCTTGACTTTATCTCAAGTCTTTGTATTACACAGCTAATTGTTGTTTTTGTGAGGATTTGAAGGCAGATAAAAATTCACTTTCGAATATTCTGCCATCACTGTCTTTATTGAGAAATCTAAAAAAGGCAGAGATGTAGTCGTTAGATAAATTTGTACATTTTTTTAAGGTCCTGCTTGTAATGTAGCCTTTACCAAACTAATCAATTTAATGAAACAATTCAGTAGGATTGAAATTGCCATCTTCTTTGAGTATTTAAACTTTACTAAAATCTATGGAAAACACATTGAATTTACTTAAAATTGATTGCCTCCTATTATAAAAGTTTGATGAGTGCCTCTTTGACATGCGTGTTGTTATTCAGTTTCAGAGAATTAATAAAACTAAGTATATTATGATGAAATGTACTCTGGATATGTAAATCGTGTTTGGGAGTTGGAATTGAATTGGCTGATTAGATGTTTGATTTCCTCGTCATTTAGAGATATAAATCTTTTGATATCGGACTGGTCGATATCGTGTCCATTGGAGGATAGCATCTGGAATGCCTAATGGGGGTCAATAAAGAGCTGCTTTATTTGTTCTAAGTTGATTTGACATTCTGCTATGATAGTTATTAAATTGTTTAACATATTAAATTTATTAATAAAATGGATTAGAATAATAGTTTATAACCTGGTTTGATATTAGATCAAAGGTTCAAATTGTTGAAGAAAATCGGGAGTGGAAGTTTCGGAATAGTGTATTTGACTTTCGATTTGGACGAGAAAGAATATTGTGCGACTAAATTCGAGAATCGTAATCTGCAAATGAGAATGATGAATAGAGAAATATTAATATTGAAGCAAATGAAAGGAATTAATGGTATTTTTGTATTATTTTATTATAGGATTTCCGGATTTGATACATAATGGAAAAGATCGATAATACTCCTATTATATGAGCACATTATTGGGAGAAAATCTTGAGATCCTGTTATAAAGATGTGGAGGTAAGTTTTCCCTCCAAACCACATTGTAATTGGCAATTCAACTGATTGATCGTTTGGAAGGTTGTGTAAAATTTAAAATTTTAAGTCTTTCATAGCATGAATTTTATACATCGAGACATCAAACCTGAAAATTTTCTGATTTCCAAAGAAGATACATCCTTAGTGTATCTGATTGACTTTGGCTTATCAAAATATTATCGAATGGCCGATGGAAAACACATTGAATTTTCTCAGAAAACAGGAGTTATAGGAACTGCTCGTTATGCCAGTATTAATACATTGCAATGTAAAATTAATGATATATTCAAGGGATGGAACAATCAAGAAGAGATGATTTAGAGAGTTTGGGTTATATGTTGATTTATTTCGTAAAGGGAGAATTGCCGTGGTCTAATGTCAAAGCATTTTGTAAAGACGACAAGTATGATCAAATACTGTAAGTGAAAATGGGGATCCCTCTCAGTTAACTTTGTTTCAATTTACCGAAAGTATTCATTTGATTGATAATTTCCAGTGTTTCATAAATTACTTCTAGCATGTGAAATCGTTGCTATTTCAACAATAACCAAACTATTCTCATTTAAGAAATCTGTTTGAAAAACAACTCTAAGACTATGATCATCAACTCTATGATTGGGAACTAAAGCTAATGGAAAAGCATACCTAAGATGTCCTCATCGATCCTGATACCATACCCGATATTAGATTATAATCTGAAATTGATTTAGTTCCTCCAGTTGATGAAGAAGGAGAAGCATTTCACTTAAAATAAGAGAATTAACACAATGTTAAGTTCATGAAATAATTACATGAAAAATACTTTGATCAGAATACCTATAAACAATAGGATGAATTCTTTTTGCAAAAACACACTTCCATAGAACCTAAGAGTTAAGCGACAAGCAAATAAAATAATTATTAAATTAGCAATCACACTTTAATTCAAGTTGAATCATAACCATACATTCATAACAATCCTATGTAGTTCACTAAAAGAAAAGATTCGAAATCTTATACTTCTTTTAAACAAAGTCAAGAACATAAAGAAAATAGAAAATTTCGATTATCTAATGACGATTACGATTTGGATATGGCTAATGATGATGGGCCTAACCTAGACTTAAAGAATCTCGAAGTCAATTACTTTTTAAAATGAATACTGGTATTTTCTAAATATTATCCTAAGATTAAACTTCCTAATCGTCATTGATTTGATAATATTTAACTTATATATTATTCTATTTATCACAAAATCTATGATATAATCTATAATTCTCTATATTTTTTTGATTCTATAAAATATACAATTTATAGTGAATTCAATATATAAAGAGAGAGTTTGTGTTTCAGTTTGAAAATGAATTTAGTAATAGAAATAAAAAATATAAGAATTATTGAATATACTCAGTACCAAAAGAAAAATTATTAAAAGTTCGTATTAAAATTAACATCGTAAATCGGCAATTATTTTGGAGAGTCTGATTTGTATCTATCTTTATTATTTCAATAATAATATTACTTAAATGATAAATTGAAGAATATTGTCCTTACAAAATTTCATTTTGTAAGAGGAATTGATTCTTTTTCTAATCAACTACGAATTTGTTCAATCTCTATTTAATCTATTTAGAAGCTGTATTAGAGAATAACTTCCCTTGATTTTAGATGGGTTTAGGCAAATTAGGCAAACAAGTGACTACTTACTAAGTTTACTTGTCTTCTTTTAATTTCTTTATAATCCAGTTTTTGCCTTTAGAAGTAGATTCTTATTTGCTATTTTTACTTTATTAAGTATGATGAGCCGCATTAGATTTGGATGGATTGACTATCTAGATTATCTCAGCAATTCAATACTCTTTTCCTTTGGAAGGTTCATTTTTTATTATCGATCTGAAACTTAAAGGCCTTGTGGCATTTTTTGAACTATCTGTTATTTTGGTTATACATCATCCAACACATATTCAATCAAACTTATAGGCTCACACAACTTTGCCACATAGAATTGACTCTAAAAGAATAAGCCATCCTTATTTTACATCATATATTTATTATATTTATATATTGACTCATTTCATAGGTATTTTAACATTCTTTTCAGCCATAACATGTTTACAAAGGAATGCAATTGTTCTTCTATCGTTCCTTCTTTTCAATTCTCTTTAATAAAGATCTTTGTATCTAGAGGGTCTAGGAATTTCGTATAATCTTGTATCATGAAATAGCCATTATTTGTCATGTTTCCTATCTAATCGAATAAATCTCAATATTACTGTGTTCTGAAATGATTCTGTCAAAATTCATCATTCTTTCCTCTACACTTTTTCCATGAATAATATACCCTGTTTGAACCAACTCCACCAATTTCAAATTAGCCCTTGCAATTCCTTTAATTACACTCATAATTAATTATAAATAATACTTAAAATTTGATATTGATTTTTCAGATTAAGAAAATATTTGATATCAAAATCCAAAAGATCATTATAAATCTAAATGACAAGTTTTAACAGATGTCTAAAATTAATGCTATTTTTGAATATATAAAATTTAATGTTAAAAATCAATTTTAAGGAGACTAGATAAAATAGGAGCAACCTGAATCTACTACCACAGAAATCTAAATTTTCAGGGTTGAGGAATGTTTAGAGTTGGCATTCTCGATCTTTTGAATTACCATCAAATTCTATGCTTCAATCTAATCAATAATAGAGATAATAACCCAAATATAGAACTAACCTAATTGTACCAAATACAGCACACTTTCAATAGTCAGCAAGAAGATCATCTAGATCTGACAAAGTAGAAATTGCTGATGCAGTTTCAACTACTAGTCATGTTGTCCCTGAGACTCCTGTCAAAAAGTGTTTGATAAGAAGAATCAGTTAATTTGAGTATGTAGGCTCAAAATAAAAAAGACTAAACAATATAGCTCCTTCAATTTAAGTATTTCAGCATTCCAAAGATGCAGCAGTCTTGAAGAAAAAGAAAATGAATAGATTAAAAATGCAGTATAGTATGATTTATGACTAATTAGAATTTATGCAAAGAGCTAATCAGAAAAAGCTATATCGCCAACAAAGAAGCAGGAGTTTACCATTACCAGCAATTCAAAAAATAACTCATAAAAGAGCCAAAACTAATTGTGATCAAAAATATGAAGGTCCTATCACCAAATTGGAGCCTGAACTAGAACGGAAAATCAATTTGTTGTTCCAAAGAAAGAGAAATTCTCATCTCATCCTAAGAAGAAGAACCTGCATACAAGAACCAAAAAATAGTGTTTTTGTATCAAGGGACAAATTATTGAAATTTCAAGAGGTCATGGCAAAGAAATTTGTATTCATTTATAATCTAAACTTTAAGGATTAATTTGATTCATCTTGCGAATCTTCTCCTGTCACCATATCTAAACTTTAATTTAAAAAAACATAATTTAGTAAATTACAAATCGCTAATGCCGACCATCATTAATATCTAACTCCCAGATTACACTACGAGTAAAATCACAACATTTTTACAAGAAGAGAATCTCATAGTGTTATTGCACAATATGTCATTGATAAAACTAAAAACAATAAAAAAAAAAATAATATTTTTGACTAAAAATTACCAAACCTCAATTAACCTAGTTTAAATGACTTTAATTAGTATTTTCTTGCTTAAAAAAGGAGCGTTGAAATTGGCAGAACTACATAATAGTTAATTCAATCAAAATCTTCAGATAATTTGCCTAAACAAATTCAATTAACTTGTAGGTAGAGTTAGTTTATAAATAAATAACTAAAGATAATGAAATAAGACTCATAAATCTGTAATTCTACTAGAATTAAAACCTTACCAAGTGATGCAACACTCTCCAGAACTAAAATAAATTTATAATAAAAGTTATGGCCTTATTTCTAATGATTAAAAATGAAATTAAATTTTGTTTATATTTTGATTTACAACATATTGATTTATCATAAATATATATACCCAGAAAATTAATTCTCAATTTATTTAGGGAAAAAGATGATAATTATCAGACCTAAGTTAATTAAATTATTCATAAATAAAAGATGGGTTAGGGCATATGAAAGAAAATCATCCTAAATTAAGAGACATATAATAATATTGTTAATATATTTCAAAATATAAAGAATGACTGAAAAATATAATAATGTTTTCTTAAATGATGTTTAAAATACTGATTAATTAAAATTCAAAGGAACTTTAATTATAGATTATATTGATTTCTTTTTACAAATGACTTAATTTCTTTTAGTTATTTGACTTGAAATCAGAAATTGATATTTTTGCATAAAGAGTCAAAGATAAATATTAAAAGTTAATCTTTTTCTATATTAAAATTGTAGTATATTTGATAATATTTAGCTAAAGTGAATAAGTTATAAAAATATTGTAAATAACTAAAATGCTTGATGATACATATGCTGAAATATGCTTTAATTATAAAAGATAGAAAAAAAGCACAACTCCGAAATAGGCAACTAAATTTAAATCAAAAAAAGATGTTTAATTGTTTGTCGATCAAATCCAAGCATAAGTCAAATTACCACCTTTAGAACATGAATTCTATTTAAATTAATTTCGCTCTCCAAGTCTTTCAAAGCAACATTAATATTAATGCTCTAAGAGTGTCTTGGTGAGAAGATAAACAAGAAACAGCAGACTAGGCAGTCTTATATCTGACATCGGCGTACTTGAAGAAGGGGTTCTATAAACATTGTAACAAGTTAAAGATTCGTTTTCTAAAGAAAAAAATAGGCTATAAGAACAAGAATCAAAATATGCTTCCTTGCTAGAAAATTTAGAAATAAAAAACCATATAACGAATACTAATTGGAAAACCCTAATAAATCATCACTTCAAGAATCTTAATGAGTATTTAGATTTTGCAAATAAAGATATTAAGGATGAAAAGAGTTTTGTTTACAGTCACTAAATTTCTGCTAGAAATCACTACCTATTTGTAGACAATGAAATAAGAAGAAATTTTATTAGAAAAAGATAAATGAGAGCATGATTAAAAATTTTTATTAATTATTTATGTTAATATTAATAATATAATGCTAATTATTAATAAAAATTTTGAGAGTGAAAATTTGAAATTCTTTTTTTATAATTTCTAAGTCAAAATTTAGATATTGGGTTTTAACAAGAAATTCAGCATTAGTAATCCAATTAAAACAGTTTAATTTAATAAAATTAAAACACTAAAGGATGATAAAATTTTATGATAAATATTTTAGAAAATAAATTTGTAAATGAATGATTGCTTATAAATTTATAAACAAGGATTACATAATATAATTGTTTCATTTATTTGTCCCTAAATAGGCTTTCAAATATTGTATGCTTTATGCATTGATTTAGATAATCTTACAAACCATTATGATCATAAATTAAAATTTGATTACTTTAAGTATTTTCAATCATGTAGTCAATTTTATCCTTTTAAATATAAATCAAAAATAAAATTATTAATATTTTATCTTATTATAATCAAGATAGAGGTCTTTAATCAATATTTAATTAATGATATATATATGATTTTATGTTCATAACGATTCAACCATAAAATTGCAAAAGTAAATTTAGAAATTAAGTGGTTCGTAAATATTAAGTTAAATGAATAAATTTCAATTTTTTAATTATTGCAATAGCATTATAATTTCACACTAAAACCTCAAAATTATTTAATCAAATTTGGTAATCTTTATCAGTAAGAACAACCATAGCTATTCTATTAATTTATGCATCTCAGTTTCAATTTTCAACTACTGTTAATAAACCAATTTTGACTAAAAGAAATCATAAATCTTAGTACTATACTGTCCTTAGTTACATTGCTAAGTAAATTTGTAATTTCTACCTTAATGATTTGATTAGGTAACAAAAAAATTCAACAAAACATGTATTATTCAATAATTGCTTTACTTCAATTACAGCGTAAAATAAGCAAATTTATTAAAAACATGGAAACAGATCTAATAAAAACGAAATTTTTCTTTGGGAACATTAGAATAAGCACTTATACCTGACTTAAATTTATGTAGATAGTACAATTTATGCCGTATGAAAAAATATCAAATATATATAAAGTCGTGATTATAAATAATACATTTATAGAATTATATGAATTTTAAAGCTGATAAATTTTTAAATTATATATTTATATTAACATGAACGCTAAAGGATATAAATACTAATTGAACATTCATGTTGAGAAGGTTTAAATTAATATAAATTTTCAATGTAAAATGCAGGTACATTTAAAAAGAGGTAATGCTTAAATATAAGTGACATAGGAAATTAAAAAGTTGAAACATAATAATTAGCAGATTTCAATAAAGGTACTGCATGCATAAATGAAACATTGTCATTATAGAGTAATATTTTTTAAGTGAATGGAATTTATTAAGAGAAAAAAGCATTACTAACAGTTGTTATTATTACTGATAAAGGTAATAAGGCAGCAGGCTAATGTTCAATAGATTTCTCAACATATTTGAATCAACAAAAAAATGGTATTTTTAATGGCAAACATAGATGTCTATGAGTAATTTCATTTAGATAAGTGTCCTGATAAGCATGCAAAACTTTTCACAAAAATTAAATTTATACTATTAGGAGAAGTTGATATTGACACAATTAGTACAGCTTAATCAATCGCAGATGAACAAACTACTGATAAAAAGTAGCCAGGATAGACTCAAGATAAATTAGAAACTGAAAGCACAGCCAAGAAAAACAGTATTGAATCTCAATAGATTAAACCTTTATAAATTGATGATTCTTCTAAATAAAATTCAAATAACACTCAATAATTAAGCGATAAAGAGTAAGCGATAAATTTAGCTAAGCAGGTTAGTCCTTTAGCTCCAAGTCCTTTATCTTAAATAAACATTTAATAATTAAGCGATGAATTAGGTGAATTAAGAAAGGTTAATGCTGAAATCAAGGATCAAAATAATTTATTAATCCAAGAAATTCAAAAAGAAAAGCTGTTGAAGGATGAATTAATTTAATAGTTTCAAAATTTGAAGCGTTAATTAGATAACAGCATCAATATCAATAAATATTAGGACTAAATTCTGGATTATGATAAAAGAGCATAATAACTAAAAGAGGCCTTACAAGAATCTGAAATAAGTAAAGAAAATCTATCTAAATAATATCAATCGACTTTATAATTGTATTCAGGTTTGCAAGATGAGTTTAACACTGTTAAAGAGGCATTTTTAATTGAAAAAGAAAATGCAAAGACTTTTATGGAAAAACTTCAAGAAAACCAAGAAATATATAAATAAAAAGATGTTGCAAATTAAGAATTAACTATTAAAAACTAATCACAATTATAGAGGATAATAGATGTAGAAAGTTAAATTAATTTATTAAATTAATAAATTCTATCACTAAATAGATAAAAGGAGGAAAGCAATAATGAGATTTTATAACAAAAGGATTATATTATACAATTAGAATAATAGATATAATAGTAACACTTTTAATGTAGCTCATTAAATGATCAAAAAAAGAGTATAGATTAATAAGTAAATATATACAATAATCAAAATAGATTTAATAATATTAGTAGTAGATTTAAGAATTATAATCCTAACTTTTGAATCAATAGTAGAAGATGAATTAAATGAAAATCCAATTTTAATAGGATTCTGAATAAAACCGTAAGGAATCTTAAATAAATAATCAAAAATTGTAAGATTATTCATAAAAAATATCTGAATATGAAAAATTACAAAATGACACCTAATTGAAAATAGAAAAAATGATAGAGGAGCACTCTCAAGAAATCAAAAACTGTTCAGAAAGTATATACTAAGGAGTAATGCCTCAAATAAAATAGTTAAAATAAGAGATAGCTTCATTAGAATAAGCAAATCTTGTTTAATTAGAATAATTAAAGGTTCAAGAGTCCAAAAATGAAGAATAGACAATTAGAGAAACATAACTTAAATAAAGTATTCATTCGAGTGAGGCATAATTAACATAATTGTAAAAATTAATTAGTGATATCTTTGGTGAAACTTAAATTTTAATGAAACAGTTTCTTAATTAAGAAAACTTTGAGAAAGAGACAGAACTTCCAAATATATTATCAAAACTACATTCTTAAATAAATTCTAAAATTAATAAGTTATAATCAGAAATCGATTTATTGAATTCTTAAATATAATTACAAGATGAAAAATATAAAGATAGAAGTAAAAGTTAGTAAGATTGTTTAATTGATCAATTATCAAATAAGAACTGCGAGATTAATGATCTAAAACTTGCAATTGAAAATCTAAAAAATTAGAATTAGTTCTTACATCATGAAAATGAAAATATAAAGAAAAATGTAAATGAAATAACAAATTAATTGGAATAGAAATAAAATGAATTTTAATAATTGAAATTAATCAATGAGGACAACATTTAAACGTAAACCAAACAATTGAAAGATTAATAAAATTTAAATTAAGAATTGCAATTGAAGTTAAAGAATTTCGAATCTGAGTCTTAAGAGATTTAAAATTCATAATAAAACAAAATTAAAAATGCCGATGTGAAGATCAACGAACTTTTAAATGAACTCAAGCAATAAGAAAATATTATCAATGATTAAAGCCACAAACTTAAAGAAGGTAATATGATAATTCAAGATTATACTAAGAAAAATTAAGAATTATTGAATAAAATTTAGGAATAACAATATTAAATTGAATAAAATACATTCTAATAATCTTAATATGAAATAAAGCAAAAGGCAATTCAGTAGGAAAATGCTGAGTTACAAGAATAAATCAATTTATTAAACCTTTAATTATAATCATTTCAAGAAAAGATCCCTGAAGAGGTACAAAGAAATGCAAAAGAGTATGAAGATATTATAAATGAAAATAACTAGAAAATATAAGAATAGTAACGAACGATTAAATAGTTAGAATAGTAAATAAAAGCTTAAATGGAAGAATATAAGCAAAATTTAGATTAGTAAGAATAACTCCATAAAAAAGAATTCTAAAAACAAAACGAATATAATTAAACTACGATTTAATAATTAGAAGAGGAATTGAAAATTTCCAAATAAGCTTTCTTAGAATAGAAAATTAAAATTGATGAATCCTAATAAAATTAAAATTAGGATTAGCTTTAGAATTCTTAATCTATAATAGAAAATCTTTAGCTAGTAAACAATACAATAAAATAATAACATCAAGAATTAGAACTTTAACATAATAATTTGAAATAACATCTTGTATAAGTTGATAAAAAAAACCAAGAATAATAACAATTGCTTGGATAATAGTAAAATTAAATCACTACATTATAATAGAAGGTAAAAGAGATGGATGGTATAATCAAAAATTTAGAAATCGAAAAAAATTCAATATCTAGCAAATTGACAAATGATTTGTAGGAATTACAATAATAGTTGTTCAGTGAAAACGATGAATGGTAAAAGGAAAAAGAAATTATTTAAAAACAAGTAGAAGACCTTGAAGCTTAAAATGAGGGATTGAAGGAGACATTGAAAGAAAAGGAATAACAGTTACTTATGATATAAGAATAGAACATAGCATTAAAGAGTTAAAATTAATTGTTGAATGAAATATAGTAGAAAGTGTAAGAATTAGATAAGGAAAACAAAAATAATAAACTTAAATGGTAACAATAGGTTGATGAAATGAATAGTAATTCTAATCTTTAAATTTAAAATTTAACAAATTAAATCTAAAGTTTGGAATAATAATCTGAAGTATATAAAGCAGACATCAATGAACTAAAGAGATAGATAAATTAAAAAGATGATGATATCAAATTAATAGAAGAAAAAAGTAAATTAGACAATTAATATTTGAATTCAAATTATAATAATAAATTAAGAGAATAGGATGAGTTGATATAATAACTCTAGACAGACTTATAACAATTTTAGCAAAGTGAAGTTGAATAGCAAAGTTTAATTAAATTTTTAGAAAGTGCTAAAGAGAATTTAGAAAAGTTGTAAATAGAGAATTCAGAATACACATAAAGGATCTAATTGGCAAATGATAAAATGAGTGAGAAGATTAAGGAATATGAAGTTAAAATTATATCATTAAAAGAAACAATAGAAAATTTAGAGTAAAGATTAAACTAGTTAGAATTTGAAAATTCAAATCATAAGTAATAAGTTCTATAACCTGTCGTAGAGAATTTAATCGAAAATAAATCTTAAAAAGAATCTAATTAATTAATAGAGTAATTGCAAGATGAAATAATATCTTTAAAATGCAGAATAGGAGATATGTTAAATACTGCCTCAGATATTGGAGGTCCAAAGTTGGTGGATAGATTATAATGTGCTTTAGGGATAAAAGAATGAAGTAAATATAGTTAGATAATTTAAAAAAAAATTATTATCATATTGTAGTTAAAATTTTACTAAATTCCTCTTCTGATATCTTCCCATCTTTGTTGAGATCACAATCATTTAAAAATTGTTCCCAAATTTCAGGTTCTAAGAATCCCATCGCTTCTTCTAGTTCATCCTTTGAAATATATCCATCTCCATTCTAGGAATAAATCGATAAATTACTAAATCAAGCATTCGAAAGGCCTATCTAATCCTTTCAATTGAAACTAATTTTTCTACTCTCATTGCACCCATAATAAACTCTGAATAATCAATAAGATTCGAATGATTTAAATCTAAAGTATCTAAAATTTAATTCACTTTTTCTTCAGCTTATTCTTAACTCCTTAACAAAACTCTGTAACCAGCTATCAATTCTTGCTTACTTAAGTTTCCATCATGATTCTTATCAAGAGCATTAAAAGTAGCTTTAAGTTCACTAATTTCTTAACTATGCAAGGTTTAACTCACCATATATGTCATAACTGCTTTCTTAAAATTACTTTATACCTAAGGATAATATAAATAATAACCTAAAACTTTTCAATATTGCTTAACAATTGTAAAGAGATTATTTCTTACTTGGCATTTTTTTAAATCCAACAATGTCTTAATGCTTAAAGGGCAGAATATCTTTTACTAACATCTAGGTTCAACATCTTGCTAATTAAATCCTGAGCATCACTTGATACAGTTGACCAATCATTTCTATCAAAAATAAGCTTCCCTGCTTGGACCTTTGCCAAAGTCTCTTTATCAGTCTTCCCAGCAAACGGAGGATAACCACACAAGAAAATATACAGAATGACCCCGCATGACCAAATATCTACTTTTTCATTGTACTTTTGATTTAAGACTTCTGGGGCTATGTAATAAGGAGTCCCTAATCTTTTTTTCATATCAAAGTTCTGAGTAAAATGACGGGAGGTTCCAAAGTCAATCACTTTAATCTCCTCTCCTTATCCACTCAATAAAATGTTCTCTGGTTTTAAATCTCTAATTAAGATTTGATTATAATATCAATACCTATGAACAATTTATTTCTCATGACAATAACTGACTGCTTATAATATTTGTTTGATGTAATCGGCTGCCATTCTTTCACTAAAAATTTAGAGTTTCTTTATTCTTTCGAATAACTCTCCTCCTGGAAGATATCTTAATTAATGAAATTAATATACTCTGTGACAACTATGTATTGATCGTCCTCTTGAAAGCATTCAAAAACGCGCACAATATTTGGATGATCTAGTGATTTTAGTATGTTAAGCTCTGATAACATTCTTTATTGGTCTTCAAATAACAAAGAATCCTTTTTAATTTACTTGAGTGCTCTCAAAATGCCAGTCTTATTATGTTTACCCAACCATACACATCCATAGCTACCTTATCCTAGTTTTTTCAAAATGCTATATTATTCATTCCATTCCCCTTATTTCATCGTAATAAAATTGTCGTAACTAATTTTTACTGATTTTCTCGCAGATGGCAATTAAATTGTCTTCTTCATCTTTGTCTGATGCGTAATTTATGTAAAATCAAGTTCAATTTTTGTTACTGCACTTAAGGTTGTATATTTTTGCATTGGTAAAATCAAGTCATCATCATCCTAAAAGGAATCCCAATTATCATTCGACTTGATCACAGGAGTCAATATCTGAGTATGCTTCTATAATTAACTTTAATTCATCTCTCGATGATTACAACAACTACTCCCCATTTTTATGAATTAATATTTTATAATAATAAGTTTCTTCAATATAATCTTCAGCATAATATAACAATAAGCTAGATTAAATCAATGGAAAATTAAATATCTAATATTTTCATATATTTATAAATTTTAACTAACAAATTGGATAATCTTGAGTCAAAATAAATTCAAAGTTGTAAATCGGAAAAGATTTTATTTCATTCCAAATTTAGTTAGATTTAGTAAGAAACCATCTTTAAAGAAGATATTTACTTGTTTTCTACTCAAAATGTAATACGGGTCCACATGTTCTAATAATAGCTTATCATTTTAATTAGTATAAAAATGAAAATCAGTTTTTCATCTCAAATTAGAAGTGAAAATTTCTAATGAAATAATTGTAACTAAACTTAAATTAAGCAAGCTTAGGTGTTTTTTTATCCAAAATAATATACTCACAGAAACGTGAGTCTTAAAAAGAGTTATTTTAAAAATTAATTATTCTGAAGTAAAATTAATCATATTTTATTTTTAGGAATTATAAATAATATTTAAAGTATAGAATTACATTTATTAATTTAAAAGAGACCCTTTTGCAACATAAGATCTTTCATATAAATAAATAGAAATCATTGAGTATTTTTCTCATAAAATGATTAAAAATAAATCCAACTATTATACTAATTAAAAAATGAAATAATTTAAATAATTTTGAGTTTAACATTAGACCTAATATTCTATGTAATCAACCATTATTTTATTGTTTATTATAAAAAATTCAATTATAACTTGTTATTTAAAAAAGACATATTTATGATATGACTGTGGTAAAATTTGATCAAATAATAAATATTTATATGTATTTATTTGGTTAATCAAAACCTCGTGTTTAAAAAATAAATTTCTTGTTAATAAGTGAAATTTAATGATTTCGAAAAAATAGATATATAGAAACTTCTTATGTAGAGAATGGAGGATTGGCAATTAAATTTATTGTTTCTACATTGCTATTACTCTGTTAAGTGCAATAATATTTGTATTTAGTAACTTAATTTATATGTACATTGTTACAGAAGAATTAATGACCAATACTTAAGAAATATTTCAGAAAGAGACCTATAATCATCTGAAAATGCTCAGTTACTTAGAAAAACATTCAACTTTAGATGTGTTTGAAGATAGTACAAGACAGCTTTTATCAATTAATTAGTTGTATAAGTTGATAGATAAAGATTTCCACATTGAGAAGCCATATGATTGCCTAAATAACTAATAATACAATGATTCATATGCTTATTTTTTCTCTTTTTGCTATGCTTTTTGTAATTTGACAAATGGATTGAATGTAAGTAAATACGAGAATATATTAAAATTAACATCCTTATTAACTGAAACTCTGAGAATTTATGATCTTTAATTAATAACATTAATGGCCCATGCGGGCGATGAACAGTTCTTTACATAAAATAGAGGATATGCTATTAGCAATTACTATCCCCATAGTAGATAATGGTATAGGGATCATATGGCTAAAATGGGAACAGGAAAGAAGGTAATAGTAAGTGATCCTTATGTCTCATGGATTGATGTAGTTTTCATTTCTTAAACAACAAATTTGTCTCACACATAATTCGAAGGCCTGATAGGTCAAGACCTTGACTTTACAAGAATGCCCAAGATATAAACCAATACATCATAGTATTATATAGTGGATAGCAATGGCAATATCGTCATAAGTGATCTTTATGCTGGAGGAGTAAAAGTGTTAATAAAAATTTACAATCAAAGTTTAACAGGTTTTAATGAGACTGATTGGAATAATATAATCCAAAATGACGAAAACATATTTTATGTTTATAACAGTGTTTATAAGAAAAATATTATCGTTTTAAAAACAGAACTGAGTGAATTAAATTACTTTTTATTTGTAGTTTATGATGGAAGCTAATATTTAAGCTAGCAACAAGAAATTTACAATAAGTAAATTGGGTTTTAGAGCGACTCAATTTATTTGTGTGTAAAGTTATTTGGAACATTTTTCCTACTGTCTTTGTTGGTTTAGATAGTGATAATTAATTATTTAATGAAAGATTTAAAATAGTTGGAAATGATGGCTACTAAGAAAATAGTCTATTTCTGTAAGAGCACTGTTTAGTTAAGAGAAAAAAGGTTCACTTCCACTATAGCTCGTTTATATTATGCATATACTAATTTGATAAACAATTT
Source organism: Paramecium tetraurelia (assembly GCF_000165425.1). NCBI lineage: Eukaryota > Ciliophora > Oligohymenophorea > Peniculida > Parameciidae > Paramecium > Paramecium tetraurelia. The sequence continues at coordinate 307,128 of NW_001799355.1, read as the reverse complement.
TGATTCAAATGGATAGATAAGGAAGAGTGAGTTATGCTCAAAAGTTCAATCCATAGAATTTCCCCAAAAGTATAGAAATTTGAAAACTAGGATTTCCTCTAAAATAATTCCAAAAAAGAAAATTTATAATTAAACTTAATTACTTGAATACTTTATGTATTTTAAAAACGAAAGCACTTTTTGATTATTGAATATATATTTTATAGGATAATTGTTGTATTAATTAGAAATTATATTTTAATGTTTGGTAAAGTGAAAGGGAATAGGAGTGGAAATTAGCAAAGTATTAGCAAAAAGAATAAGAAAGAATTGAAAGCACAGAGAAAATGGGAATAAGATGAAGAACGCATAAAAGGTTTGATAATTAACCAATTAAGGATCGAAATTTAGATTATTGAATGAATATATGTATACTGTAAATAGCGAGGAAGCCTAGAAGCATTTTAAGAACCATCCTGAGGAATTCAAGATTTATCACACAGGTTATGCCTAATAAATAGAGAAGTGGCCAGAAAGTCCTGTTGGGAATATAATCAAATTATTGACAGAGAGCGAGTAATTTCAGAATAAAAAATTGTAACAATTGAAATAGATAAGACTAGAGTTGTTTGTGATTTGGGTTGCGGTTAGGGAGAGATTCAGGAATATTTTCAGAAAGATAAGAGATTGAGTAAATTGATAACTGTGAAAAGTTTTGATTTAGTGGCAATCAAACCATATATAATTGAGACTGATATTAGCAATTTGCCTATGGATGATTGTAGTTGTGATGCGGCAATTTTTTCATTGTCTTTGATGGGAATAAATTATTTGGATTATTTGGGGGAAGCTTTTAGAGTATTAAAGAAGAATGGTCATTTAATAATAGCTGAAGTGAAAAGTAGAATGAATACAATAGATAATTTTGTAAATTTAGTTACTGGAATGGGAATGAAAATATTGAAGAGAGTAATTTGATTAATTTAAATGAGTAGGATGAGCACAATAGTCATTTCGTATTGTTTGTATTTGAGAAGATAATGGATGTTTGTCAATTCAATGGTCCTTTGAATTAGAAACGAGTTTATCAGATATTGGGTCAAAAGGATCCAAATTTGAAGGATTGGCAATCATTGGGGTAGTAGATATTGCAGCCATGTGTTTATAAGAAGAGATGACCGGTTTATGTTTGATATTAGATACATATTTTAATAATATTATGTAATAAAATAATACGCATTTAATTAATTCCGAAAAATTTGTATAGTACTTTTGAATGATTCAAATCAGGAATTTCTGAGGGAACATTATTATTTGAATTAAATAGAGAAGAGTGAAGATGCAAAAATACCCAACATTGAATCCAAGTTAAGAGTTTGATAGAAGCATAGCAATCTCAAATATGAGTTTGAGTCATATGGGATATAAAAATGTGGAAGGGAAGGTAGTATAATGTGCAAAAATTAGAATTTGTTCGAGAGAGTAAAGGGATTTTAGAATTTGATGGGGCCATTGAGACAATAGAAGATAATTCTTTACGAGAGGAGAAATATGTCTCCACCTGCTCAAGAATGTTATGGTACGAAATAAGTTTAAAAATAGGAATGGATGATTATGGAGATATATTTTATGGAATCAACTTCGCATCTGCAGATTACTTGGGACTGTGCACAAATGAATAAGCAAAAGTATTTAGTTTAAAATAATTTAAGGAAGCTGCAATGAATGCTGCTAAGGAATATTCAGTAAATTCTTGTGGAGCACCTTTAGCATTTGGTGCATCGAAATACTATATGTAGTTAAAAGAGGAGTTGAAGGATTATTGGGGAATGAACGAAGTAATCCTTTACAGCGCAGGATGGTTGGCTGGATTTGGAGTTGTTAAAGGTTTGATAAGGTATTTGAATTGAATAAAAACTAGACCTTATGATTTTGTGGTAATGGATGAATTATGCCACAATTGTCTCACTGAAGGAGCATTTGCAGCCACAAAGAATGTGTCAAGAGTACCACATTTGAGTTTGGAAGAAATGGAGAAAAAAGTTTCAGAAATCAGAACTGCAAATCCTGATGCCTGCATTCTAGTAGTCACTGAGGGTTTGTTCAGTATGGATAGTGATTACACTGATTTGGTGGCTCTATAAAAATTAACATTGAAGTACGAGGCCTTTTTGTTAATTGGATTGTGCTCACGATTTCGGTTGTATGGGCAAGACTGGTAATGAGTTGAATTTATGAATATAGGCAAGGGTGTCTTTGAAATGCAAGGATTGTAAGATTTCTCTAATGTGCTATTGATGTCTGGAGGATCAAAATGTTTATCTACAAATGTTGGATGGGTTGCCTGCAATTCATATGAAGTCATAGATTATCTTAAGTTTTTCTCATCTGCCTACATGTTTACAAACTCAGTCAATCCAGTTCAATGTGCTACTGCTCTGGCTCAATTAAGAATACTTAACAGTGAAGTGGGCAGTAGATTAAGAGTTAAGGTTTTGGAGAATTATCATTACATGAAAAAAGAACTCAATGCCAGAGGTTACCAGATAATTGGGTATCCATCTCCAATTTTACCTTTGTTGATTGGAAACGAATTGGTTTGCAGAGTAGTCACAAGACTAATGATTGATGAAGGAATTCATTGTAATGGAATTGAATATCCTATTGTGAAAATGGGATAGGCCAGATTGAGAGTCAATTTGTAACCCTAGCACACCAAAGAGTATCAATTCTTATATTAATTTAGACACATGGACACTTTCATTGAAACTTTCCATTTCTGCTTTGTAAAAGCAACCTAAATTGTACAAGAGTCCCTAGAAAAATATCAATTAGCTTTGGAACAACAAGAACAGACACAAAAAGCAAAAGACAGTCAGAATAAAGCTAATTTCAATGATAATAGAATGGAACTCAAAAAACCAAATTTATGAATTATTAATTATCATATTATATATATAAATAATTTATGTTTACTGTCATCAACTCTAAGTTGGGACTTAGAAGAGGAGGAATGCAAACTGTGACATCAGCTGCAATGTCAGAGATAAGGAGAGTATATACATGAGAAGTATTATTTAGTAAAGATAAACAGAGTTTAGAAAGAAAATCAAGGAAACCAGGACTAATGATTTCAGAAAGAGACCTCTAGGTTAATTCGAGTTGTACACACTCAATGACAAATTGGAGAATTCCTCTGATGAGGATGAATTTCAAAAATAAAAGAAATAGATTGAACAATTAGAATTACCTTTTGAATCCTTAACCAGCACTCTCAGAACTACCAAACCTGTGTTCATTGAAAAAAAGAACTATAAGTATTTCAATAATTGAATATAAGACAGGCAATTGTTCAAAAAGTGAAATCCAAAATCCAGAGCTTCTTAAAAACCAAAGATAACAATAAGATTGCCATTCAAAATCAAAACGATAATTGGGTATTTCACGCAGATGGCTACGGTAAATTAATGTGGGATACCTTCTGTATGTTATTGATTTTTTATGAAATCTTAAGCATTCCCTTCAAATTAAGTTTCGATGTAGAAATCAACGCCACTTTAGATTAAATAATCGATATAATGTTCATGTCTGATATCATTATTACCTTCAATACGAGCATATACAGGAAGGGAATACCCATATATGGTAGAAAACAAATAGTTCTCAATTACATTAGACTTTGGTTTTGGATTGATCTCGCCGCCTCATTTCCTTACGATTCCATAATTACAGCTTCGACGGGAGTGAGCGAGGATGAGAGTTCATAAACTACAACAACTCCTTCTAAAGATGCTACAAAATACACTCAAACATTATCCTTGCTGAGACTTGTTAGATTCATGAGATTTATAAAGATCATACGTCTGTTGAGATTGGCAAAATTGAAGGTTTTCTTTGATAAAATTGAAGATGCCATTCAACTCAACATTATGTTGTCTACAATAGTAAGCTTTATCAAATTGAGTGGATTTGTATTATTTTGGTCTCATTGGTTAGGATGCATCTTCCATTATATTGCTGTTAATGAAGACTCCTAAAACAACTGGCTCTATTATTATGGCATCTATGATGAAGATTGGTCAGTTAAATACATCAACTCTCTCTATTGGGCTGTTACTACTATGAACACTGTTGGTTATGGAGATATTTCCCCAAGAACTCCTCTGGAAAGACTATTTGGAATATTCTTTTTGATGATAGCCACTGTTGTATTTTCAGTCACTTTGAATAGTATTGGTTCATCCTTGTAAGGGATGGAAGACAAAAAGGCTGAAATTCGTAAGAAATCAAATCAGATTTTAAAATACATGAAAAAACTGCAAATTCCTGTTGCTTTATAAAATAAAGTGAAGAAATATCTAACTTATATTTGGGAACAAGAAGCCATCTTTAATCTTGAACACATAACTGATAATCTATCTTATGCTCTCAAATTTGAATTCGAAATTCAAGTCAATGGTACAATCTTAGGCTACTGCCCTCCTTTAAGACATAACTTTTAAAAGACCTTCCTCAAATAAGTGACCAAGACTTTCAAATAATACACAGCTTTACCAGAAGAATTCATATTCTTTGAAAACGAATCAATAGCTACAGAAAAGCATCTCTATTTCATTTAAAGTGGCAACATTGAGATTATCCTATAAAGAAACAATTAGAAACTCAATAAGCTAGAACAAAAAGACTATTTTGGAGAGATTGGATTCTTTACAGGTTTATCTAGAACTGCATCTGCAAGAAGTGTTAATTATTCCTCTTTAGTCTATATTGATAAGTCATTGTTTACATAACTGTTGAAATAAAATCAAATTGATTTGGTATTAATATTATAGTTAACATAATAGGAAAGATTCAATTACATTAAAGACGAAATCATATTCAATAAAGGTTATCATCATATTAATGTCTTTTGTTATGGTTGTCTTAGAGATGACCATACTGTGATTGATTGTCCAGATATGCACTTTATAGTGGAATAGCAGCAATATTGTTAATTTAAATCTAATTTTTAGAAGAAAATGTAAAGTCTTTTTGAGAGGAATGACAGAGTTTATGTGCATGCCCTTCGCCATAAAAATATTGTTAAATTTGTAATCATCTATATTTTCAATATTCAAGACTGTCACTCAGATTTCTTCCCTTGCTTAAAAACTTATGGCTTAGTATGATGAGTGCAATTTAATTGACGAAATGGACAATGGGTAATTAGTAGAAGAGAAATTTGAAACTTAACAAAAGTTAGCTAAACCTCCTAAATTTGGTCCATTCAGGTCCAGATTTAGAGAGGATAAAGCTAAGTATAGAAAAATGAAATCCTACATCTAAGATTAAGAGATGAAGATCAAGTCTTTAAAAGCCTAATAAAATATCAGTTAATTACTTTTGAAATGTAGTAACTCATATTAATTCTTAGAACTTAGTATTATTATGCAATAAAAATCGGCTAATTAAGAGGAGTAAGTAATTAAATCTGAATTCCCATAAACTAAATCCATGGCCACGTCTATGAAAGTAATTTCAAAATTTAAAGAGGAAGAAGAAGATGATAACAAAGATAAACAATCATCTGATTATTAGACTGTTTCCTCATCTGATTTTGATGACGAGGGAAGTGAGGAATAGGCAGATAAATTAACCTATAAGGAAATGAAGACTTAAAATCAAATATTAGAACTATTAGAAACTTATAATCAATAACAGAAGGAGAGAGAACAGAGAGAGTAATAAAATAAGGTTTATTATGTTTAATTCTATGATAGTTAGAGTCTTAATTTATTTTAATAAATAACTTTGAAGTTGGAGCTGATTTTCATAGCTATTATCCTAAATACAATAAAGAATAAATGATCTACGAATATAACAAAATAAAAGACAATCAGAGATTTAGACCCAATTTAGTCTAGTTTTACGAGTAATTGTTAATTTATGATTAGAAATGACTTTTATCATGAATTAGGAATAACGTACATATTTGATAATGGAAGTGAAGCCCTCATAGATAGACGATTTAAAACCATGTTATAATAGGACAGACCAAGTGGCAAGAAGTTAACTAGAATTGCTAAATAATCTATGGGATTAATTAAAATGCCTGAACAATTAAGTTAATTTTAATCAAATAATTTAATTAAATTTAGTGATTAGGAGATTGAATGACTATTAATTAATTTTTATTTTCTATAAGTATAAATAATACAGATTAAAATAGAATCATCTTATGTGCATATTGATTCTTTGTTCAAATCTTTTCTTAGATTCATCCGCCTTAGTCTACTCAAGCGGAATTTAGAAGTAATACTTCTGATTAATCTTATTTTTTCTATTCCCCACCTTTTGAATCCAAATTAAATTCAGCACTTCTTGGCTCCTAACATCTCGAAATAGTTTCAACACAGTAATCAATGATAAGAATTGAAGCATAGCTGAAATGTACAAATAGCAAATAGTACCTAAAATAAACATAAATTTAACCTACAGGTTTATTAAGTAGATCAGTTAATAAAATAACAACAGACAATGCTCCAAAGCAAATTTCTAGAAACACTCCAACATAAATGAGCATCTGGATCTTAGCAAGTACTTTTTTATCTGCATTTAGATTTGAAGTTCGTATTTATCTTTATTGAGCAAGCATCTCAGCTTAATACTCCTGAGCAAGTTATATTTTAGTTTTGTTATCATTCTCAAGTTAAAAGGAATCTAAATTGATCACTTAATTTATAGTATTTTTTTTAGGTGTTTTATTTTATCGTTTGACTTCATTTACTTATGATTTAGTTTTCTCCACAATTTTAATCTATTATTTTTTTATCTTCTTAATATTATTCCTATCCTTTTTTATATTCCATTCCAAATCTACTTAATCAAAGTCTTCCTCATTCAATAAACAAGAATTAACTTTCTAATGATTAGACCCCTCATCTGCATGTAGTGAATTTTGTGATTCTTCGCTAACTATGGTTTTCATTTTGCATTTTTGAGCATCACGTTTAATTTCAGTATTCTGCTATGTAGGAGTACTTTGCGGTGATCTGAACGTCACTTGCTTTTTAAAAAAAGTATGATATTAATGTTTATCGATTTATGTAATGGCAATGGCTCTGGCAGTTTCCTTTTGACTTTCATCACTTACACTTAGGGAACTCAACTTTAAAATTTATTAGTCAGGTGTAGCTGGTGATTACAAATGATCTTCTTATTAAATCATCAACTAAGTTTTTGATAGTATAGTCTTTTGATAACAATGATAGGATTACTTGCTAATTATTTAATGAGAATTTCAGCTTCTCTTCTTTTTCTTGCTCTCGGTTATCTTAATCCAGCCTTTTGAGTTGTTGTTCTATGCATTGATTGAGGGATCTACCGTATAGAAGAAATTCAAAAATAAAGGAACTAATATAAATATAGCAACTTACATGAAATTGAGTAACAGTACTGCATATGCAATATATAAGATAGTTTTATATTATTGTCCTAATCTTAATCCTAATTAAAGGTTTAAAATTTACCATTTAATGTACTGACAGCCAATTAAACAATTAAGACAAGGAAGAGTCTTATTTTCATGATGTCTTTGTAATATGTCAGAATGAATTTTCTGTTCTCGGTTTTGGGGGCTGATTATTATTCTTAATTATTATTGTTTTTCTTCTCAGCAATATTAAATGAGATTTCGTCATACATGGTATACCAAACCATCAATAAAATCCCATAGATGTAAAATAGTATGGTGTAAACTACTTCTGCCAGAATTCTTTCACAAACTCTTTCCTTGTAATCCTATTAAAAATGCGAATGGGAAATACATATAATTAAAAGGGGTCCAGGCCTAACCATAGTATCTTTAGTACGCTTAGTAAGATAGTTAGACATAAAATACAATTCAATGGGGATCCCAGGACATTCTTGATATAATTACATCCTCTATTGATAATTATCATCTATTTTCATACTTCTGATAGGAAGGGATTTTATTCATTTTGAGAGATTGTTAGAATTGTTTTAAAGTGAAAAGAAGGAGGATTGTAAAGAGTATTAAGAAGAATCCTATAAAAGTATAATAAGTTGCCATGTGGAGTTCTTCCAGTTTCAACTCACAATCCTCTCCGAAGTACCCCAAATCACATTAGCATGATCCATCTTAATAGAGTCCACGATCGCTGCAATTTGAAATCTGTAATTCTTTTTAAACGGAACTCATATTAATGTAATAATAATCATAAATATTAGCTATTTTGAATTTTGTATTCACTTCCTTCCAATTTCTTCAGCATAGTCTTGAGTTTTTAATGAATGGACATCATATTGACTTTGTCAGTTCTAATTTAATCTTTATTGATCATTACCTGGTATTAATCTAGATTTATTCAGTGCCTCTTCCAACATTCTTTTAAATAAATCCAATAGCATCGATCATGTATTTAATTACTTAAGGAGAGTTGATACCTACTGTCATTAGGCTGATCACACCACTTTATAATGAGTCTACCAAAATGAAAGTAGATCCTATCTTTTTTTCTAAATTGAAAGAGATAGATTCCAATCTACATAATTGAAAGAATGTCTTATATTATAACACATCCAGTCCTTCATTCATTATCGTTGGACAATAAATGGAGTATCTAACATTGTTTTATCTGTTGGTATCTTCCACATAATAACTACCTGTAGAAACATCCAATCTGCCTCTCATTAGAAAATCAAAATATATAGATGCGCTACTATATTGATTTAAGAAGCAATCTAACCCAATTACTTGAAATCCCTACTTATTATTTTCTAATTAATATCCTATTGTGTCTATTGTAAAATATCCGATTAATCCCTTGCCATAGAGTTTCTAAGCAATTTAATGGCATAAAACTTCTTGATTTATCTTCAAAAAACTCTAGGGACTAAAAGAAGCAATAGTTTAAATTTCATTGGTTTTAATCTTTTCATATGATCCTAAAATGGAGACTTCTCCTGTAGGTTCCACTTTGAAGTTGTATGAAATTGAATGTATTTAAGACAATCTACTTAAAGGTGATCCTTCTATGATCCCTCCTCGATTGGCTATACTCATTATGAATTCATGGTATCCACCATACAAATGAGGAAATGCATAATGAAGCTTCTTCTTGATTTTCTTTGTCAATATTTATGCTAACTAATTGATTTCCAATGGTTATATGTTTTTGATCATTTTCTGGACCTCTAACCAAGCTATGCCTCTTCCTTAAGATTCATCATCCACCTTAATAATCCAAGTGTTTATAGTTGGATTTTTTATTATCAAAACTGACAATGAATTTATTAATTCTTTTTCATCGTAAATATTACGAATAGTTGGTGGTTGGGGCATTTGTAATTCATCAAACAATACCTTACAACCCGATTTTGTTGAATAATATTGATGCAATTGTGGAATCCCTGAAAATATTGGAACATTTAGAATATCAGATATTTTTATATCATCATTCGAACAAACACCAGGTACAATATAGGATGATTATCCTCTTATTAAGGATTTGATTCTCTTTAGAGCTCTTGGTGAATAATACAGCAGCTGAGACAATCCCATATGATTATTGAAAATATTGTAATTTTCCTATGATTATATGATATTTATACTGGCCAAACAAAGTGCAATCTATTTTTACAATCTGAAATGTCTCCAAGATTTAGAATTTTATAGAAGTAATCAATCAATTCACTAGGTAAGTCAAATGGAGCTACATAAATTATATGCACGAGAGGATCCTTTAAATTAAATATCCTAGTTATTTAAGTATTCTATCTCTAAGGAAATTTGTCCATGGAGAGTCTTTTGATTTCTTCAAATGAAAACGAGTTCAAATGAATTTCAAATCTTTATTATAATTTGATAAATGGCCATTCCTCTTTAAATACATTCTGTCTATTTTTGAATCTCTCCAACATATAATTATTATTTTTTATGATTTGCTTTTATACTTTCTTTCTGAATAAAGATACTCTCATTGATCTTTGAATTATAATCACTTTTTCTACCATAATTTTCAATCTCTAATAGTTTTTCCTTGCTTGATATCCTTTAAACAAAGCAGATATTTTTGTGGCTGCCTAAACTTAACCATCTTTTGATTTATACAATAATGTAGGAACCTTCAATATTTTTTATAGATCTTCCCAGTTCTCAAAACATTAAAGCAACTCAGCCATAGTAAATACTTGACTTCTGTCAAACTCCTAAGATAATTTCTAGACCTTAGAACCAAGTATTCTACAATCCTAAACGGAGGTTGATTATGCAATCTTTTGCAAACTTATCAAAATTGGTTCTATCTTACTCCAATTCTCATAATATCTATTTTAAAATTGAACATATTATAATTGATCTGTTTATAATAATCCATTTTTGACATGAATCATATATTCTTGTTGAGTGCTTAAATTTTGTAATTATTCTGAAATGGGTCTCTCATGTTCTTTTGATAAGGAAGTAGCCTCCTTAGCATCAACATATTTTGGTTTTGATTTACTTTGTAAACTCATTTTCTTTTAATTATAATTGGCCTTACTATTATCTTGAACCTATATCTATCCAACACTTTGTGTATTTGTTCCAGTGACATCCTGTTTCAAATCAGTTTTGAAATTATTCTAAAAGGATTGACTTTCGAGTTGAACAATCTTGTTTCCAAATTGATCAGTGTAATCAAAGAAGCTAGATGATATGAGGAATGGGAGATACTTTGCTTATTGATTTCTAAAGGCCACATTGTTTGGATTTAACAACGTATTGATATCTTGCTTTTTGATGGTCCCTTGGTTAACAAGTTCTGTGATGCCCTTCTTATACAGAGTCAGATCATCCACTTTAGTCAATTATTGTTAAGACTGTTTTTTTGATTAGAACTTTCTGCTAACTAAATTAAATCATCTCTAAATATTTACTTACATTAAATAGCACTTTTTACAGTGTGTAATCCTTTTGGTTTGAGTGTTGATTTGCCCAGCGGTTCCACACTTAATTTAGATTATTATTATACCTCACTTATGGGAGTGTTCGTACGTTGAGAAATTGATCAATAAAGGGTAGTTGAACTTGTTGTTGGTACATGCTGTTTTGTGAGTTTGTATAAAATTGCGGTTAGAGATTTCCTAATTTATTCATAGCATACTATCATTAACATTTGGTAATTTTTGGACAGTGTTATCAAAATTGCTTATTAGTTGATCATAAAACGCTGAGTTGACATTTGACAATTTGTCTTCAAGAGTTTTCAACTACTCATTTAATTAGTTATATTAATGTTGGAGGAATGATGATGTCTAAGCTATTCGTTATTTAATTAGAAATACAGTTGGGTTTTAGCTTTTGCAGTTGTTTTTTCACCACCTCAATCTCCTGTTGAGTTTTGATATAATATGTTCCCTTGTCATCTGAAGTCATTGTTAACATTATAATATTTTAATATTATTATTTTATGTATTTTTCAATAACTAAAAGCAATCCATAATTATATTAAATATTTCAAAGTTTTATTACGGAATTTCAAAGATGGGATGCGGTTAATTAAAGCAAGACTCAAAATAACTGGAAGATAAAAATTTCAAATCCAATGTACCTATTTCGACTTAGGTTTCCATGGGAATGACTGTTATTTAAAAAACTGAAGCAATAGACACAGACTACATTCTTCATAAACTAGATCCACTAGCAAGTAACCATCATCTTATATAATAACTAGCTCTACGATCTTATATACGGAAGGGAATCTCGAAAACATAGAGTTAAGCACGAATAATCAGGACTTATAATTGTTCAAATGCCAGTGTAGAAAGAAAATAACAATTATAAGAGACTATTAATCTGTTGTTATCATTGGTATAAATTTTTTCTTCAATTAGAAACATCTCAATATTCAAAGCACTTCTGCCTATTATTACTGTGATTGCAGATTAAGTTTAATTGGTGAATTCATCGACGGAGGCAACCTTTTAACTTAGCTGGATAAATTTAGCTAATTGCAGCAATACCAATAGATTGAAATCTTTTGTTAGATTATGGCTGGAGTTTAATACTTACACGATAATGGAGTGATGCATGGGTATAGTTCTAAATGAAATTAGTGATATTCGATTAGAGCACATTCTATTTACAAACAGAAATTTAGAAAAAATTAAATTAATCGATTTTGGGATACCAAATTCAATCAAATCAGAATTCTCATCGTGGAAACCAAAAAATACTATGTAAGAGTTATCGTTTAAATCTCCTGATACTATCAAAGGACAATCAACTTTTAAATCAGATATTTATTCATGTGGTTGTCTCTTGTATTTCATCATAACCTCTCATATGCCATTTTAGGCTAATAATTATCAATCCCTAAAAAGTTGCATCCTTCGTGGTGTTCCTAATTTTGATAGTACTGAGTGTACTAACATGAATCCCTAAATGAAGCAGTTATTAAGCAAGATGTTGGATGCCAATCCTCAGAGAAGACCATCTGCATAAGAGGTCCTCAATCATCCAGTTTTGAATAATAGAAATAGAATTATGTACAAACCTAATAAATAATTGTACAAGCATATGAAAGAATTCAAAGTAATTGTACTTCTAAATTAGATATCCTCTTAAATATAGGCAGCTATGTTAATGTATATTGCAGAGAACATGATGTCAGAATAGGATAAAAAGAGATTAATGGATGAATTCTAAAAATATGATCTCAATAAAGATGGACAATTGACCAAAGATGAATTACTCAAAGTTTATTCAGAAACATTGCCTCCTGAGAGGGCTTTAAAAGAAGTGAATACAATTTTTAAAAGAATAGATGTAAATGGAAGTGGTAAGATTGATTATTAAGGTATAATAAAATTGATTATTTTAGAATTCATTATTGCAACAATCGATTAGAAGAAGTATTTTAATAGGGAAAAACTCTTATTGTTATTTACTTAAATTGATAGAGATCACAGTGGAGAATTGAGTAGACAGGAAATCAAAAAATTATTAAGAGATATGTAGATACCAAATAATAAATATGAACAACTAGTTAAATAATTGGATCAAGATGGTGATGGAGCAATAACACAAGATGAGTTTCTCAAGATGATGTTATAAATTTGACTTTATGTGTAGTATACAATTGTGTGTTCTTTTACCTTAACTTTTATTACAATTAGACATAAATTATTAAAATGAATTCCTCCTAAAAACTAAAGGAATCTCAGATTCCTGAAAAGGAGAAAGATAAAAATAAGTCCCAAAAAAGCAAAGAGGATGCCAAAGAGACTCTTAAGAAAATTGTCGAATAGGCTCGTTAAGCGATCCTAGAGAATAAGCTCAATGTAACTTTTATGCAATAAGAAAGGCCACAGAAGAAGTTCACAAAGCCATGATAGAATACAAAGAGATTTTGGGAGGAGAAAATAGTGTTCTGCTTCTACCTGGTTTATTTATATAGGCAGAAGGATACATAGCAGAAGGCAAATTGAAAAAAGCCGAAGAATTTCTGTAGGCTGCTTATTGGAATCTTTATCAATACAATAAACCAAAAGAAAAGGGAAGCGAAGATGGCAACAAAATGGGCTAAGATATTTCAGAAAAGGAGAATGCAGAATATAATGGTCAGTTGCATAAAATATTTTCAAAACTCTATTTTGCTTAAAAGGATTACAAAAAAGCATTAGCAGAATTAACGATTGGAGTAATTGTTATCTCTATTTTTTCGATTAGATTTATACGGATTCCTGCAGTTCTGATCCAGAGCATCCACAGACAAGTCTGAATTACTATTATATGGGATAAATTTTCTAATAAAAGAAACAAATCTCAGAGGCTGAATAATTTTATGCTAAAGTAATCTCAAAGATCAATTATTCTAGACTTCCTAATGTTGGTATAAATATTTAAAGAGATATTACCAATATGGTACACCATCTAGTGAAAATCTTCCAGAAGAAGTCATTTTCAAGGAGGCTTTACAAGTTCTCAAATAGATTGAAGGTTATATAGTTTGATTCATATTAGAATATTTCAGAAAACACATTGACGAGAATAACATCAAGTTATACATTATACCAATCACTAACAATTTGTAAGCATAAGCCTTTGTTTACAAAAAGTTCAATAACGAAGAACAATATAGACATTATATGGGGTTGGCTTATCAAGAATTTCTTATGCAATATGGTGAAAATCATAAGAAGACAAAGAAAGTGACAGAAATTTAGGAAATTATTAAATAAAGGGAAAGAGATTATTGAAAAATTAATTATTAATAATTTATATATAAAATGCAACTAAATGAAGAACAATAAGAAAAAGACAATGAAGTCGATTATTAGCATGTCTATAATTCAAGTTTGTTTCGTAAATTAACAACTCAATAAATAAGAAAGATTCTTAATCCTTACAAGTAAAATGCAAAAGAAGTTTTATAAGAGTTATCAAATCAAATTGACACCTTGGAAGAAGGGTTGAAGAAATATCAAAATGAAAACACTATGATACCACCTAGTAAATAATAGATTTTGGATATTCTCTAACAAAACACTGCATTTACACCAACTGAATCTATCCAGTCATTATTATCAGAGAAAACAAAACTGAAAACCAGTTACCTTCATGTTGATAATCTCTACATGTATTTAGTTACAAATACTATTTAGAAATCAGGATGAACATATCCCTTAAACCAAATTGGAGATTATGCAAATGGCTTTGTCTAACAAGACCATTCAAAAACAATAACGAAAGGCTATCAAATCAGATGATCTATAAAAAAAGAGAAAGATTATCATGCAAATTCAATAGAGGATAAACTAAGATGAAATTTTGAGAAAGAAGAAAGAGGAAGAAGAGAGACTACGATTATTGGAAGTACAATTATCTTATATATTAGAAATAAGCTAGAGAGGTAGATGTTGGATAATTGACTTTAAATATGATTTCAGATCTAAGGAAAAAATATTTTAATGAATTAGTTTCCACAGATACAGATGAAAAGTTCAAGAGAATTAAGGAAATTAAAGAAGTCTATGTTCCATAATAACTAAATAAAGTTAAAGAAGGATGTATATCATTAATACTATGATAAGATCAAAAATAATAATAAGAGAAACTAAAGCATGATTTAGTATCAAAGAAATCGCAATTCAATTCATACTATTAATTGCTTGCTCTTGAGAGAACTATGAAAAGTGTAGTTGCTTTGAAACTTAAACCAGAAATCAAATCCTATTCGAGATTTAAAGGAGCTGAAATTCCAAAGAATTATTCATCAATCAATAGTATTGTTAAGGGTATCATTCATACATCCAAAAATTCAGAAAACAAAGGATTTAATTGAAAAAATTAATTTTTCTATAAATTTTATCTAAAATTATAATTATGTAAGATTATGAATTTGAAATTCTCTCTAAAATGGTTATTAATAAGTTTAATAAATTAATTATAGTAGGAAACTGATGAAGAATTAAATCTTTATGAAAAATAGATAAAATTTGACTTTAATCTTAAAAAATTGATTAAAATTAAAAGAATTTATATAAAATAGGCTAAAAGTAAGTATTTAATGATTTTTACTAATAATAATGGATATATTTATAATAATTATATGGAATCAATCCTTTCAAACTTTTGAATTTGCAGATTTTCGAATTCTGATTTTGGCTAAGCTTTAACTGGTTGCTGGAGTCGAGTTATTTAAAATTCTTGAATCTACACTATAGAAACTGCTAGCATGTTGATGAGAATGTATCCTATATTAATGCTTTAACAGTTTCCATGAATCGAGGTTTTAGATTAACTTAAAGCATTCTTTGGATGGGTTTTTATTGATATAATACTATAAGAGAGAGCAAGCAGACTTTATGAATTCATTCAGATAGCTAAATCGTTTATTAGGAACTCCATTCTACTGAGTTAGTTCTGAGAGCTGTTTAAGAATACTTAATAAATTTAATTTCATAAAGATCGTGTGAATATTAAAGTCTGATCCGAATTCCATATTTAATTTTAATATTCTAAGAAAAAGACCCTAAAATATTTAATTTGGTCTTGTTGATAGACATTACCTACATATTTCTATTAGACAACTCCATGTTGTCGCAGTTATTCTGTTTAATAAATTGGATTACCCTCTTTCTATTCCAGTTTCTATCAATAAACATAGAGTTTCACAGAGTAAAATTTTACTAACATCTAAGTCTATTTTGGTAGCATTAGTATTTTTCCAAGATAAAGAGTTTATGAGTATTTTACACAAATAATCAATATAAATTTAACCATTATCTTGAAAATTAATAAACTCTGGTTTCTGCTTGATAAGAAAATTAACCAATTTTCCACATAAAATGGCACTATTTTCTTTAACATAAGGACTAAGTTTGATTTTAAAGAAATAAATCTATATTAACATAAATAATTTACTTTAATCAAATTGTCAAATATAGATGAAGTCTAATCTAATAAAATCATTCCTAAATATATATCTCTTTTATCAATGGTATGGTTTTTTGATTAAAGTAATTTGTGATTAGCCATAATTAAATGTTAAACTAAAATTGACAAAAACTAGGTTAAATTATAACAAAAAGGTTCTTCTTTTATTAAACTAAGAATTATAAGGATTGTTACTTTTCAATTTAAAATTAAACTGATTATTATTCTTAATCCCATTTACCTTAAATCACATCCTTTAAGGATAGAGGATACAATTAAAAAGACATATTTCTTGAATGTTTCTTGAAGATAGTCTTTGAACTTTCTTTCATAAAGGATTATGATTTCTAATCATACTTATTGTTGCTCTCCTTAGTTTCTACTCTTAATTCTAGAGGATTTGGATTATAATCATAAGGAACAAAAGGATCCTTCACCTAATCCTATTCATCTAAATCGAACATAACTGATGCACTTCTAAGAACAATTAATCTTTCTCTTCCTTCCCGAGATTACCTCTTTTTGTGTGGTTCAGTAATGATTTCAGCATTTTAAATAGCCTACCTTATTACATCCATCATTGAAGCCGGTTTTTCAATTGTTAAAGGTATGATATTATTAGATGATTTGTTAAAAAAAGATAGTTATTTAATTGTTTTTTTGTGTACAAAATGCTTAAGTTAATCAATATCCCATCTTAGATGAGCTTTTTCCTCAATGATATAATTAAAATTGTTGTTGTCATTCTATTAATATACTTTCTCTTTCAGTTAAAAATCTGGATTAATAGTGAAAACATCCAACATCTTATTGTTCCTAAAGTTTTATGAACATTTTAATAATAATTCACTCTTAGAACTTGGATTCACCAATATATTAATCAATTCAGTAAATAAGTCTGCAGCCTTAAAATACTCCCACACCTAATTGTACAGTGATTATTAATGTTCAGATGGGATATGGATCAATAAATTAATCTAAGTGAATAAATGGATTAAAAATGAAGAGGACTGATCATAATTAATGTAATACAAGAATGCATAGGGAATATTGTAATATAGAGTAAAGTACACTGAAATATCCTATTCTTTTTCTAAATAGAAAGTAAGTAATTGAGTTAAATGGTTAAAGTTACAGTACTTTAGTTAGTCTTCATTAAAGCATTAAGATAGATAGGAAACTAAGAATTTAGAATAATATTAGATACATGCTATTTTTAGATATGCAGGATTGACTTTAGCTATGATTGAATGATTTTCATCATCTGTTAAACTTTGCAACGATCTTATAGAACGAATGTGATAAAGTTGAGCTGGTGAGTTTAGAGATAAACAATCTTTAAGGTTAGGAATATCTTTCAAGTTGATGGTTCTATTCAATTCTATTCTAGACCACTTAAAATTAAACAAATTTCATTACGCAATTAGCAGGATCATACTTTAAAGGGCAATAAATAAAAGACAACATAATTTCTATATTGTCTTTCAGTTTGAACATATTTTAAGAATTAATTACACTGCTTGCGATTTTTTTTGAAATTACAGGTATAGGGTAGTTTACTTTACTCAACCATCTCTATAATTCAACTACAACCTAATTTTCCTTTCGGATAGAGTTAGATCTTGTTGGAGATTCGCATTCGAGATACTCTTCAATAACTTGAATTTCAACTGTCCTAGGTGTTCTTGTCGCTATTATTTCCTCAATTTCATGAAAAATCAATGGATTCAATTCATGTATTAAAGGCCATTTATTCACAATTCCTTACAAACTATTGTAGAGTTCCAAAGTAACTTTTTAATCATGAATATTCGACAAAATTGCTTTATAAGCTTATGTAATTTATTCTGCAACTGACTAACCTTCAGTCGAATCATTCTTTGGAATTTGCTTTATAAAGAACTAAAGTTAGATTATGCACTCTTAGTAAATTCCTGAAATATGGCTCTTCATTACATCTGATAGATAATTGGTGTCCTGTTAGAATATTTGTGAGCAGGCATTTAGAAATTAAATTTAGAACTAAGTGATGGGTGCAAATCTTTCTATAATTAACTCTAATAGCATCTTGATATTCTATCCAAACATTGATTATAACATCAACATATAAAAAAACAACTAATCTTACTTTAAAAGTAGATGCCACATGGACTAAAATGGTAATAATTATGCAATTTATTTGCATGCTTTAGACATATAGGTATATCTCGCTTATTCGTTATTTGTAGTTACCTTTATAATATTTAATATAATTACAGCTTCTTTTAAGTATTCTGCACACTTTAATTGCATTAGTTATAAAAGTGTATTTTATTTTATATTTATCAAAATGCAACAAACTTAAAGGGGAAGAAAGGTAAAAAAAAGTCAGAGCTCGAAGAAGATTAGGTCACAGACAGAAGATCCCAAAAAAAAATCGTTAAACAGGAAACCGTTGTGTTTGAAATATTATTTTGTTGGCCCAGGCAATAATGGCAAATTGATTTCGAATTATTTATCTCAATAATCGTAACGAGAATAATTATTGATTTATTAGAGGTTGGAAGATTTTAGATGCAGAAAGCGGAAAATCTTCAAATGATTTTTATTTGAAATGGGTTCAAACTAATTCTGAAATTCAATTCTAATAATTCAAAGAGGGATAGTAAATAATCAATCATTTACCTAACCATATGATTCTTACATCAAAATAGCTTATCATATAAACAATGAAAGAGTATGAAAGGTAAAACAAATGTAATTTGTTTGTTTAATTTAGAATTATAATTCAATTCGTCACACTTCTTTCCTGAAACATACAGAATTGATTTAACCCAAGAGTTTATGAGCAATGAGGAAGATCAATTTTTGAAAACAGATAATTCAGCAGTTTGGATTATTAAACCAACCTATTTTAATTGTGGAAGAGGCATAAAATTATGTTCTAACGCAAAAAAATTAAAATAAGAGTTTTAAAAGTAATGATATTTTGTAAATATTAGATTAAAATAAATCTCAAATTCAATAAAATCATAAAAAGGATTTTTGCCTAATGGTGTATTCACTCCTAATCTTAAAAAATGTATAGTGTAAAAATATATTTAAAATCCTCTGTTATTGGATGGCCGTAAATTTGATATTAGATGTTATGTATTGATCGCTACTTCAAGACCATTATTTGTTCTCTTTTAACATGGATACTTGCGTTTATCTGTAGATAAATATAATGTTGAAGATATGGATGATGAAAAGAATAGATACAAACATCTAACTAACGCAGCTATTTAAAAAAAGCATCCTTCCTTTAGTTCTTCTAAAGAATCAACCATTTGGTCAATGCAGCAATTTGAAGTAATCATATATTTCAGCTAAATAGTAATATTTAATAGAGAAAATGAATGTGACGCAAGAACAGATTGATAAAATGTATTTGTAAATGAAAAAAATATTTGCACATATAATTAGATGTGCAGCAGATAAATTTGAAAAGAGATTAGGCACTTTTGAATTGATGGGATGTGACATCATGATAGACACCAATTTAAAAGTGTATCTAATCGAAATGAATACTAATCCAGCATTATTTTTAGGTACATTCCCATAATGACAATTAGATACTTCTACTTAAGCTTAAGTTATTCCTCCAGTAGTTTAGCAAACATTAGATTTAGTCATTTGTTTAAATGATGAAAAGAACAAACCAATTGAGAAATGTCTGTAGAATGCCGCCAAACAAAAACTAGGTAATTGGGAAGTCATTCATGATGAATCTATTAATTTTAATTTAGTTGCATAATAATGATAAAAATTAAAAATATATGGTAATCAAGATTAATCAACTTTAATGATTTAATCTATAAGTTCCCTTGTTTTATCATTGTAATTAGATGAGGTTTAAACAACTTCTTTGTCTTGTCTTTTTATTAAAGAAGTTTTTAAAATTGCTAAAATAATAGATAAACTTACGTTGGCTTGTTTTATATCTATACTTAAATTATTTGAAATTTTAAAACTTTTTGGCCGCTTCATCTGCATCAATTTTCCATTTCTCGTTTAATTTTAATTAAGTAGACAACTGCATCTAATTATTAAATGTAATCTAATATAACTGATTTAAAAATTCATCACTCGAAATGAATCTCTTTAAGAGTTGTCTATATATTATTATAAGTATTTTACATCTTGTCAGTATGAGTAAATTGAGAATATTGCTTTTCCCCCTCTATATTAGGTTATGAGTAGGAAGTAGGCCTATGTTAAAAGAACTATCTTTATTAATTCTATCGATTTAACACTTCTTTTTTCATTTCATTTACACAATCTATCAGTATTTATTCTAATTCTCCTTTTTAGCAATTGTATTTAGACAGCTCAGCTTTTAATAATTGATTTATTTATTTTTCTTTTTATAATTATGATCTAAGTTCTTAGATCTGTTCCTATTTTGTGGTATCTTAAATCTAATAAATTAAGGTAATACTTGTTGAATATCCTAATTTTATCTACTTCGTTATTAGGATGACATTTCTCTTTTAAAAATTTCATGTTAAGCTGACCCATAATCTTATATTTTGCTTGATAATTGGGTTTTTTATCCTGATTTATTTGATGAAAATTCTCGTTTAGATGCATCTCCCTGTTCGTCTTTAATCGCTGTAAATTGTGGTCCTTCTTATGTAAATGATCTATAATCTATATTTTTTTTTATAACTGTCCTTTGATTAATATCTCCAACGGAACTCACTCTTTAGCCAATTCTTTATTCTTCACTTTTCTATTTATATAATTAGAGTAGCTCCTATTTCAAGGCTTTATTTTCTTTTTTAGAATCTAAATTCTTTATACAATTGATATACCAATAACAAAACATTCATAATACTATTTTTCTTCTTAAGTTATTTTTAATTTAAATTTTAGTTCTTCTATAGTTCTTATTTGTTCTTAACATAATTTATCCAATCTCAAGGCTTCTTCTCTAAAATAATCTCTCTCTTCTTCTAATATTCTTTTTTTTTCATCTGAATTTTATCGAAGTGTCTCTTCATCTATCTTTTTCTTCATTGCCTTTAACTCTTTTTATATTTCAGCCATTTGTTCTTTGTATGCAATCATAAAATCATCTTCTTAAGATTTAATAATTTTATCAACTTTGCCTTGCAAATTCTAAGAAAGTTTAGGATATTGATTTTACATCAATTATGTCTTACAATTTATTGTAATCTCTCTCAATCTCTTTTCCATATTTGAGATTATCTTCCAAAAAGACTTTCCTCCTTTGTGTTGTGAATTAAGTTTAAGTCAGTAATATGTTTTCAAATCCATCCATTACTGATTTGGTCAATGCTAATGTTAAATGAAGGTTAATTACAATTTTGAGATTCCATAATTCTTATAATGAAATTAAATTATATAAATGATATTTAGTATAATAAAGGATTATAGTTATTAATAAATGGAAAATAAATGATTTTATTCTTCTGCCATTTAAGAACTCTAAAAATGGTCCGAAGCAATTTGGTCAATGATTACTTTTTTAATAATTGATAATTAATGACATTTTGAATACATTTTTGGATTACTAAAGTTTTTATATAAATTATATCTTCTATTTTAAATCAAACTAGTCTAGTTACTTAGTAACATGTAATCTAAACAATCAGAAACTAGATAGAGTTGGACCTATCAAGTAATTCTGAGAATCATTTTTAATAGGAAGACAAACTCTTATTAGAACTTATCAAACTCAATGGGTGTGCATCTTGGAATCGTATAGCAATTGAACTTCAATCTAAAATGAAGAATCCCACAAAAATACGTTCACCAGCTGCTTGTAGAGAACGATACTAAAACATACTTAACCCTAATTTGAATAAAAGTATTTGGACAGAGGAAGAAGAACAAAAATTATTCAATCTTTAACAATAATTTGGTAACAGTTGGGCCAGGATAGCTTCCTAAATGACAGGTCGCTCCGATTTACTTTGTAAAAATTACTTTTATGCAACTTTGAGAAAAGTTTTACGTCGTCTCAGTAAAGCAGTGGGGCTGGATTAATGTAATTGCTCATGTTACTCTTTTAGCTTCAGACTTACTAAAATAAATTAAACCTAGTGTGTTAGGTGTGATCTATTGTAATGAGGATTCCCTAAAAAGCTTTAATATTGATGAAGAAATGAAGAATGATTTTAAAAAGATGATTAAATAATACAGACACACAGAGAAATCGGAATTAAGAATGTTACCAGAGGAAGAAATCAACCATATCAAAACGATGTTAAATAAACTATTTGCCATCAAGTAATATTTTGAGCATATTCACATTCTTAGCAACAATTACATTACTTAAAAAGGTGCAATCACGTTTAATAAAAATAACAAACAAGATTTAATCTCTTTGGAGACTAGCAAAATTAACCTTAATCAAAATTGTTAATCTGATTCAAAAATGTTATCAAAAATCTAAACCTCTACCCTGAAACATGATTATTAGGAAGAATACGATTAACAATTAAACTACTAAACTCAAATCTTCTAAGAGTAATAACCAATTCAAAACTTAGACAAGTAACCTTATTCCAATCACTATTCATATCCCCAACCCCTAGTAATTCAATTATCCTTATTAGATATCTATGTATACTCCCACTCCTGTTATAACATTCTATATCTAACCAAACTTCAATATCTGGCCAATCTAACCTGCCTAACTATACAGCCCACCTCAATGCCTTCAAATCCCTTAAACTTATACTTACATCAAATATGAATAATCATAATGATGTAATATAATCATACAATAACATAAATATTATTGAGATTTATTTATTTAATTTTCTAACACTGATAGAAAAATCTTCCTAATTCAAATCAATTTAATTTTAATAACTAATAATTATCATACATCCAATTGATCCTTTTATTTCATTCTTCTGCTTTTTAATAAGAAATATTATATTAATCTATTTGATTGATTTATACATTTTATACAGACTTTATTCGTACTTCCCTTATCTGTTAACGTATGCCTTAATTAAATTAAATTGTCTTACTAAATAGCAAATAATAATAAATATAGAAACGGAATATAATTAAATTTATTTATGTCAGGGTGGACAAGGGATTAGTTTTAAATGTCATATAAGATTTTATTTTTTTTGGCTATATAAACAATATTCATTTTAAACAACATGCAATTAAATTAATAAATAATACCAGCATAAAATGCAATTTTATAAGTTTGCTATTACCTATTATATGAAATAACATCAAAAGGTCTTGGTTAAATCTAGAGAAACAGCTTCATTATTGAATTTGATATTTTATGTGTAGTTAATTAGTTTGCTCTTAATTAATGAGGAAGAGGCAATTAATGTTAAGAATTAAAATTATTCCTTTAATTTATTGCAAACGTTCACCTATTTGAATTAGATCGGAAGGCCTTACTAAATTTTATTAAGCTATTAAAGTTTTAAGCCTTTTGCATTTTTGCTTCCCACTACTTTTCTATTTTTGATATCAATCGGATTTATAAAGAGCTTTATTGTTCATTATTTATTTTCAAAAAGATAGGTCTAGAAGACGGCAGCCTAGAATCCTGATTTCAACTCATAATTGTCAATAATATATTAGTTGTATTTTTATTTACTAGCCTTATACACATTTGACTTTTATATCATTTCAATTGCTGAATCAATATCAAATGCATTGATAACAAACATTTATGTGTTTGTAATCAGCGTTATCCTACTCTTCAATTCAGTTGTATTTGTATTCATGAATATATTGTGTTCAGAATCTATTCATTTTAAAAGTTCACCTTTGCATGTTTAATAATTACAAAAATACTAGTTTTTGAATGTTATATTGATCATTTTATCAATGTATTTCAAATCTAAAAGTGAAGAAGGGAGCGTATTCCCTGTTTACATTTTAAATATCCTTATTTTACCATCCTATATATATTCAGAAAGTGAAAAATAGGCCAATATTTATAATAAGCTCTCTTTAATTATATTATCTTTTGGTTTGTTTTAAAATATATTTTCATTAATCCTAATTGATGTTTCATTTGAATATAGAATTGGACTGGTATTTATATTATGCCCCTTTTTTATAAACATTCTTAATTACTACTAAAAAACCAGAAATTAATTAAACATCAAAAAGTCAAGAAATATTCCAGAAATATATTAAAATCTGATAATATTATCAGATCAAAAATCAAAATATTCACTAAAACATTAATTTGATTTCGTTATTTTAAATTAAAAGAATGAAATATTGAATGATTAAGATCTCTTTTAATAAGAATTATCCCTTTTCAATGATCGGATTGTCAAGGCAAGTAAATCATTAAAAACTTTTTGGTATTAAAAATATATATAAATAAAATATCACTAATAAAACTTTACTGATACAATATCTTTAATATACAATTTCACTTAAAATCAACTTTATTCTGAATCAAAAAAGTCATATTTTAAAGTATCTCTATCATTATCATTTTTACAAAGATTCTAATTAGAATTGATTTAAAAAGAAGTTTATTAGCTTTTATATTATAATATAACAAAAGGAAATGATTCATAAGAAAATGAATTAGCAAGGTAGTACATAATCTATTCATAAATTGTTCAAGAAGACTAATAAGAAGTAAAGAATTTATTTCAGATCAAGGAAAAGATATATTAGTAGATGCTTTAAGGAAAACATGAAAGCTAAAATCAATTATTTAATATGGCTTATTCTTTGACTGAAAGAGGCATAAAGTTTCTCAAAAAAATAAAGCTTGACTTATACGTTCATAAAAGTTATCGAATTCAGCAATTACTCATTATGCTATACGTCGATTTTTTTAATAATGTCTTTTAAGCTGAAATACTGAGGTTTAGTCAAATAGTTAATGAAGATAACAAGTAAAATATATATGAGTAATTTTCTTATATTGGATTGTAAATATTGGATGATATGGAGAATCTTGAAATTATTTAATACAGCTAAGACATAATCTCAAATTTAGGATATTCAAAAAGCAATATTTAACATGAAAATTTTAATTTTAAGAATTTAATTCCTACTGAATTTTATGAAATTCATTAATTTTTGATAAAAAGATTTCTACAAACTGGTTTATGTAAGAAATCAACAAAACCGTATGAATTACTTATCAAAGGAAATTAGGAGACTTTCTTCTACATTTAACTGCAATTAAGTGTTTAGCCCTAAACTAATAATCATATTTAAATCTTTGCATTTATTAAATTTTTAGAGAGTCAACCCATTTCGTTGTTTATCAATAGGGATAATAAAATTATAGGATTTACTAACAGTTTTATCAATTAATTTAAAGAACTTGGATTTGACAAGAAATCCCTATTTTAAAGCGATATCAACAAAATTATATCTAACTTCAAAAAATTACCTTTATAAAAACACACAAAATTTAGATTCATGTAAACTTAGTAAGATATTAGTGCAATAATAATTGAGAAAGACAATCTATTTGAATTGTAAATATTAGATAATTCTGATTTTATAATAGATTCTGATCAAGAGTAAGATGGTGAGAAAACTGTCGTTAAGAGTTTTTCTGATAAGCTTTTACCTAATCAAGAATCTTTCGTTATAATCCCTAATCATTAATTCTTTGAAGATATAAATCTTCCACTCTCAGAAGAAAGGAGAGATAAAACTGATTAAGAACTATTAAAAGAGGATTAAAAGAAATAATGTATTGTAACAATTAAAAGCAAGTTTGAAAGTGATAAAAATAGCGACTCTCTCAAAAATAAAGATTAAAAAAACTCAAAAAATAGTCTTAATTTAAAATAAGATGAATATAATAATGATGATCAGGCCTCTTCAAAATTTTCTAAGGGATTTCTTGACACTGCAATATTTTATAGTAAATATAATCAGTTGAATAAATTTTTGGAAAACAAAAAACTATTATTCATCTATGTTACTATCTCTTTATTGTTATTTGTATTATTAATCAACATTACCTATTTCATTATTTAACTATGTTACATTGTACCTAATTTTGATGAAGTGGATAAGGATGCTGATTTACTCTCAATTAAATCAAACTTTTTATCACCTGTTCATGATTGTATAACATCTTAATCAGCCTTTGTTAATTATTATATACTCAACATGTATTAAGTAATTACACTCGAAACAGCACTTAGAAAAATGCCATTTTCTCGAGATGCTATCACAAAATCCTATTTACTACTTAAAGCTTCTTATATTGAATAACTCAATAACAGAAATCTATAAGAATTTTTCTATGATAAATATATCGAGATGAAATTTCTGAATAATAATACCTTAGAAGCAAAAACAATCCCTTTAAAAACATCGTTATTTAATTATTTAGAATCTTAGTTCTTCGTGATATCAGATAATACGAATGTAGATTTAAGTGCTCTAAATTTAGTAGTTTCAAATGAATTTGTATATTTTATGGCAAATTTACTGACTATAGATAACTATTTTGACTCTTTAAGTGATGAAGTTTCAGTGTTTATTATAGATAGAAGTTTAAACAAAGAAAGTGAAGGAACTAAAATATTTTTAAAAATGACATTCCTTTAGATACTATTTATTTTATTAGGATTTTCCTATGTTTTAAAGAATTATCAAACTCATACCAAACATTTTCACTTATACACCGACATTAATTAATATGCTTTATAATTAGAATTGCAAAGATTAAATTAGATAGATTAGATTTTAAATTAGGAAAACGCATCATAATATTATAATTTTGAGATAGCAATTTATGAAAAAAAAATTCAATCAAATTTGTCATATTATAATTAAAAAATTAATCAAGTGAGATTACAGTGTTAATAATATAAAGCTCCACGACTAAAGATTTTGATCATATTTTTGATAATGACAACTTTTATCTTATGCCCTTAAGTCGTATTATAATAAATGGATAGCGATTTCTATGAAAAATATCAGGTGAGTAGTTATTGGGTTGAAAAGATTTCCTAAACAAGTTCAGCTTTGATTGCCGTTTATTCTTATAGAGATATAAACTATCAAATAGGTAGTGGAACTCCATATTACTTTTTTTACACAGATGAGTAACGAATATTATAAAATGAAAAAGTAGAGGAGGAATTAAAAAAAATCAATATGTTTATTACATATTTCCCATATCTTGATTAGTAAATTTTATACTATTTTAATTTAGTGACACAATGATTATAGATGACTAAACTATGGAAGTGTTAGAATCCATTTAATCAAGTAACATATGCAACTTTATGAGTCATGTAATTGAAAATTTAATAAGATTAGTTTAATTCTTCTTTGGCTTAAGAACATTGCGATTCAGTTTATAATGGAGTTATGAAATTAGGACTCTATAATTCTATATCGACATTATATGAATTAATTTCGCAAGAATATGAGAATACTAATGGATTCCAAGCTAAATTACGTCCAGTTATAGCACCTTTCGAAGATATAGAATTAGGAATGATAACATCAGATGCCATTCTTGCTATTCTTGATTCCATTCTCGAAGGTGTGACTGAAGCGATAATTAAATTAAGACTAACTCATTAAGTATGTAATTGTGTAATAAATTAGATCATTAGTATTATGTATATTCTTTTAGATTTGTTGTTAATTTTAGTGTTGTTTGCTTAATACTTTCCTTTTTTGGTGAAACAACAAAATACTGTAAAATCAATGATATTTTTAATTCCATAATATTAATTTTATTTGGATTAGAAATTTGAAACAAACTTTCGTTTGCTATTATTATTAACAAAATGATGCAAACTTTGATTTTGATTATTATTATATATTCGATTTATATTTATATATGGCTCAGATTTATGGTCCTGCATTAATGACTTCTGAGGTAGCTTTATCAGCATATTTTTAGAAGTTCTTTTAGAATTTATCAGCTAAATTTCTTAAAGTTCTTTCAAATTCACTCTTGTTGCTATTAAATAGATGAGAGAATTTACATCCAAGTATTTTTAGGATGGAGGATGCTATCAGGAACACCTGTGGCTCTCTTTGGGATTTATAAGTTGAAGATGTCAAATTTTTCAAATTCTCCATTAACCAATTCGCCAGTATGAATAGCATCGATAATGGATCTTGTGTATTTGAGAGACATTCTTTTTCCAATACCATATTTGCCACCAGACCAACCAGTGTTAACTAACCAGCACTTGGTACCATGTTATTTCATTTTTTCAGCTAACATAGTAGCATAGAGAGTTGGATGTAATGGTAAGAATGCTTCTCCAAAGCAGGCTGAAAAAGTAGCAACTGGTTCTTTGACTCCCATTTCTGTACCAGCAACCTAAAATGTGTTAATATTAACAAATTACTTTGGCTGTGTATCCTGAAATGAAATGATACATAGCTTATTCTGGTGATAATAAGGAAACAGGGGGTAATACACCATAAGCATCACATGTGAGGAATAAGATGTTTTTAGGATGTCCTCCAACAGCTGGATTCTTTGCTCCTGGAATGAAATCCAAAGGATAACTGACTCTTGTATTTTCTGTAATGGATATGTTATGATAGTCTACTTCTCTGGAATCTTTAGACATGAATTCAATATTTTCCAAGACGGATCCAAATCTTGAATAAATATAATAAATACTTGATAGCATTAAAAATTTCTGGCTCCTTTTCTTTGCTTAGATCTACACATTTAGCATAGCAACCACCTTCAATGTTAAAGATACCATTTTCAGACCATGCATGTTCATCATCTCCTATTAATTTTCTCTTGGGATCTGCACTCAAAGTGGTTTTACCAGTTCCACTCAAACCAAAGAGTAAGGTAACATCTCCATTGACTCCCTCATTTGCTGAACTATGGAGTGTAAGGATTCCTTGTTTAGGGAACATATAGTGTGTAACTCCGAAAACTCCCTTTTTCATTTCACCTGCATATTGAGTTCCTAAGATGACCATCTTTTTATCGGTGAGATTGACAGAAACACATGTTTCTGAGCCAACTCCTTCCACCAATTTTGGTGCACACATTGGTCCTGCATTGAAAATATGAAAATCAACATCATCACTGAAATCTTTCTTTAATTCCTCGTTTGTTGGTCTGATAAGCATGTTTTACATAAATAAAGCATGATATGCTCTTGTGCAAAACACTCTAATTCTAAGTCTACTATGAGGATCCCATCCTGCATATCCATCAACAACAAATAACTAAAATTCATGATTATATTTGTACTCTTGGTCTTGTATTCAAAAATTAAAGGGCAACTTGTTCCAAAAGATTGTGTGATTTCTTGGGAATTGGAATATTGACACTTCCCCACCATATTTCATGCTCAGTTTATTCATCAAACACAATTCTCTTGTCTTTGGGAGATCGACTATAATTATTATTTTTTGTTTCCTTACCCTGTTCTTCTTCCTGAATAGGCTACCATTGCTCCTGTACTTGAAATAGAGCCTGGTCGTGTCTCTGGATCTGGTGACAATGGATCCATAGCTGCAATTTCGTACAATTCTGGAGTACTGGCATTTCTAACAACTGAGGTATTATGTAATCCCCATCTTGTCAACTATTCCAAAGAAAGGGCTTTGCTAGTATTATATGTGTATCTCCACAAGTGATGCAACATTACTTTTGATCAAAAAGATATTATTAATATTAGATATATTCACTTAATATTATACAACCTTTATAATACACTTCTGAATTAAGATTCCTAACCCATTAATTTTCCTTCTTTTGATTCTAGAAACTTTTTAATAAATGGCTTTAATTCTGGTATTATTTCAATATGTTATGAATTCTTTTTTCTGATTGCAGTAATCAAAATTCTCAACAACTCAATTAAAATCGATTCATCATATTCTTTCGTTAAGACTTACACAAGAACTTCCTGGATTTCTTTTACTCTTGGATGGCTCTAATTATACATCTAGCAATAATGTAATAATCCCAAAAGAAAATGCTTTGAAGTATTCTAATTATTAATTTTATATCAAATACCTCAAATAATTCAAATTGGACTGCTCTTTACAACGTTTTTTCATGTTGATATTGGTGATCAACTAAACTAATTAGGATGTTTTCAATATATATCTCATCCAACTGATCTATTTTGTCTTCCAAAGCATTCAGAAATTTCCCTAAAACCAACTTATTTAATAATTTAGCAGAATTAAATGCATCTAAAATTACACACAAATTCTAAGGTGTCTCTTTTTCTAGATCAATTTTTGGATACCTAATAAGTTATAAGAGAAATTTACCATTTTTTTAAAAACTCCACAGTTTTGCTATTTTTTGTTTCAATTAATAATTCGCATAATAATACGTAGTATTTATTTGAAATCAATTCAATCTAATTCATTAATTTTCTAAATTATAAATAATTTTACTCTATAATTTTATCATTAACAGTCGAATTTTATCTTCCGATTTCATAAAGTAATAACCATAATTTGAATGCATCATCTATTGTCATCGTAGCAAAGTCTCTTATGGTCAATTCATTCTAGGATAAATGTAAATATTTATACTATAATTTTATCCCAACTCAGAATATTGACTTCATGTTAATTTAAATTTAACATATGAGTATAAAGTACAAGATGGAAGTTATTTAGAGAAGATAGATTCTGCTCTATTTAGTATTAACATTACTTCTCAACATAATAGATTTATTATTGCTTCTTTTCACTAATTTCAACATCCTATGATTCAATATGATTTTACCTAATCAAAATATAGTCTCGATATTATTTCGAAAATCACTAATTATGTTGTTAAATGATATTGCTCACATTCTACTTACAAGACATCTATAAGATCTATAAATTCTTTTTTTATTCTTTCATCAATTTTCATTGTTGGGTTTTGTGGTTCTATTTATTTTTCTATCAGTGATTCTATCTTCTCTTGATCATAAATATCTATTTATTCCCAAAATAATTTTAATATTTATTCTTCTGTGTTTTTTGGTTGATGATCTCTCACCGCATCCTTTAACTAAGTGGCTAATTAACAATAAAGAGTAATTCTTGAATCAAAATATATTACTATATGTTGCAGAGTCAAAAACTTTTGAATAAAGGTCCCATAATCAAGTATAATTCTCAGAGCATCTTAAAATTCCTGTTCATTTTAAGGGTACGGAGATTTTGAAAAGCAAATATAATTATTTATGGCTGACAAATAAGTTGTGAATTCTTTGAAGTCAAACAAAGATATATCTCGTTTAATCAATTTTAATGTCAATGGAAAAATGTCTGATTGATTCTCTTCAAATTTAATATTATTTAGAATAACATCATATCCAAGTGCTTTTCTTACACCCTCATAAGAAACAGGAGTCTGATGAACGAGCTTTAAGTATTTTGTGAGTTTTAATTTATCACTAAGCAACAATTATTTGGCTTAGCAAAATGTTCGAATAATTTTCATAAATTAAATATTAAATTGCTCAATCTTTTTCAATTAATGAATAACTTTTTATTAATAAATAATACACAGGGGCAACAGAATTATTTTCATGGCAAACAACCTCACTTTCATTTCTAAATATTTAAATTAACATAATTACATCTATATTCTTTTTTTATACAATGGACAATCTAAAACCAAACTTTCAAATTCTCCTCCTTCTCCGCATGGATGGAATCCAAATTTCTCATGCTATGATTATTTATAAATACATACAATTTCTTTAAAATGTTAAAACACCTCCTATATAGATTTTCCTAAATGTTGTTCTGACAAACCTAAGGCAGCTACCTTTATCAATATTATGTTCATATTGTTCTACAACATCTAACCTAATAAATTAAACTGGTCCTGATTCCATAAATAAGCCAAAGAGACTAAACCCAACCTTTAACAACTATTTGATTTGAATAAAAAAAGATACCAATCTTCTACTCTTAACTTTTAATAAGTTGAAGCTATGGCTCCAGAACTAACACCCTTAATATCTGGATACAAGGTCAATGCTTCCTTCAATACCTCAAATAGGTCTTCTACTTCGTCTCCCTCCCTTTCTTCTTAGTTACTTTAATAATCTAAGTTTGTGACTTTTGGCTTCCCTAGAATCTCTCTCTTCAATATTGGCTTATCAATAGCTAAAGATATAGCATCTATTATGTTGGTTCCAACACTTTGATACATGAAGCTATCAGTCTCCTTGCCAATATCTAGATTATATATTAATGATCCTACTTTTTGGGTAAAGATTGACTAATAAAACTAACTCATGGCCTTCCTGAATGCATCGAATGACATTGAAAATGGAATCCTTTCCTCCAGATACTAAGGCTAAGAATTTCATGAATTAATCTATTTTTAAGACTGATATTGGAACCGTTATGCGCAATTTGAAGCTTTTCATGCAACGTTTATTATGTAAAAAATGAGTAGTGCATCATATAATTTGCATATTAATGTATAGAAATATTAAATAATTGGGATTTTGGGAAAGAGAAAAGAGAGAGTTAGGGAGAGTATAAATAACATGTATAATAGAACAATTGTCCATAATTGTATTGTTTAATGAATCAATTTCTCTTGCTGATGAATTGAGCGGTGGTTGATAATTTCTCGCTAATGTGTTCTTGGAGTCTGTCAACGATTTCGTTTTATGCAGCTCTAGATTATAGTGTCTAAGATACCTTTCAGCAGTTTGAGTTTCATAGATTTCTGATTAGACTGCATACCATGCTTATTATCCAGCAAGTCTTTCTTCACTGTTTTCTAATTCTAAGGTGTGGAATTCGATCCATGATTGAGCATCTTCAATGGTGTCCTTTTATTCTTAGATTTAGACTTCCAATTAGGCCTTTCTTTCGACTAATCTGGTGTGTTCGTTACTCAAATGAACGCTGAATTCAGCCCAGTGAGCAGCTTATCTATCTTCGACGTCCTTAATTATTGGATTGAATGATTACAGTTTTAGCAGCCTTTTCTGAGACCAATTATTATCTGATTTCGCTCAAGAGTTAAGCAATCTTGGTTAAAGCCTTTTAGTTGACTCCGTGAGTGGCTAATTCTGTAAGAGCAGCAACGACTGGCTAGAGGAAAGATATATGAGATGCTAAATACTTGTAAGAGTTGGGAATGGGAGGTGTTGTCTGTGAGTCTCTTGTGAATGGTTTCGTATTTTGATTTGACTTAGACGAATGAGGCACCTAAACTCAAATGTTGAATTAATTTGGCAGCTTCATCAATGGCATCAATAACATCATCAATAGCAGCAACCTTAGAAACGAAAGTTTCGTGTTATTAGTTTCTTGTGGCTTCTTCTCTGGCATATGTTTATTCATTTGTTGCGATGTCTTGAATTGTGACTCTGATGTCTTCTTCAGAAACAGCCAAAGCTTCAATTGTGTCGTCTCTCAATTAAGTGTTGGATGAGATCTTGATTTTAGTGATACAAGATTTCCTTTTCCAAATCTTCGACAATCTAAGATATTCTTAATAAATATTCTTACTCTGTTGTTGGTTGTTGTGTCAAGTTCGAAAGCGTGGTCGTGGTCATTTTGATCTTATTACAATCCAGCAGCGACACCGTTCAATAACATATTAACTTCGTTGGCTGGTGATTAGGCTTGAATGTGAGCCTTAATTGCTGACAACACAACATTTCCAAATGGATCAGAATCAATCTGAGCCAAGGATGCGTGAGTATCAACAAACTTTGAAGCTGCAAGGGCAACAACTAATGTCAAGATGGCTAGTTTTTGCATATATTTTTATTAATGTTTTAAAAACGGATCGATCAAATGCTTATAATATACAATTAATTATTATTAATTACAATCTAATTATATAAATATCTATCTCTCAACTTTCCTAATTATCTCCCTTCTCTTTTATTCACCAATAAAAAATCCTAAGTTCACCATACTTAATCCTTCTATTTGTATTCATATTATTTCATTTCTCCTTCTCCTTTACACTAACTTGCTCGTTGAAACATTTTATCTCTAATCCTATTCATGTATTCTGAATCTCAGATTGAACGCTAGATCATTCTAATTCATGATTTATCCTCTTATATCATAGTCTTATTTGATAAATTTAACTGAACATTTTCAAAACATTTCACTCACTTCCACACATTAATGAGAAGACTCAAGGTTGATCCAATTTTCATTATCAATTATTAACATTATATAATTCTAATTTATAAATACAATGTTATTTTTTAATAAGGTTTAGCTATGCATTTTATGTTATGAGAAGTATTTAAGTCCTTTTATAATTAAAAGAATCTTAAGAAATATTCAAAAAAATATTTATTTAATTTTTTTATCATAGGATGTCAGCACCATTTTATACAGTTAAGGTATTACACTTAATTTTATGAAAGGATGTTCCTGCACAAGACTTCATTCGTGGATATGCAGAGTACTTAAAGAAAAATAATAAAATAAAAATCCCAGAATGGGCATCTATTGTAAAAACTGGTCTTGGAAAAGAAATCTCTCCAATTGACTAAGATTGGATGTATGTTAGGGCTGCAGCACTTGCAAGAAAGATTTATGTCAGAGGTCATTGGGTACTCTATTTATAACAACATAACTTTAGGGTGTTGGTAATCTGACTCACATGTTTGGATCTGTCAATGACAATGGAAAACATGAATCAGGATCAGGAAAAGTTATTAGATATTTGCTCTAACAATTGGAATCAATTAAAGTATTGAAGAAAGACAATAAATCACTCCTAAAGAAAGGATCTAGAATTGTTACCAAAGAAGGATAATAAGACTTAAATAGAATTGCAACTTAAGTAGCTTTGGCTGCAAGAAAATGATTATTAAACATAAGTACATTAATATATACAAATTGTCACGTGTTAACATACAGAAACTAGATCTAATCCCTATGGATTTGATGCTTATCTCTATGAGTAAACATAAATATGGATATATATAATTCTATTTAGGAATTACTTTTTTGCAAAATAAGATTATTGAAATGAGTCCCATCTTCTTTTGAGTTTTTAATCTCCATTATTTTGTGTATTTCACTTAAAATAATCTAAATTATAAATATAAATGTCTAAGTGATAAATATTATTCCCATATGTAAACTATCTACACATTGATATTCGAATGAGATATGCAGTTGAACTGGATCTTGTAAAATTCATGAAGAAAATAAGTAAAAATACTAGAAGAGGAGTTGTAGAGTATGGCAAGATGGGTTGTTTAAAGAATTATAAAATGATTGAATAAGATAAATATATTATTATTATATTATTTAATTTTTGAATGCAAGCAGGGTTGACAATCAATTAGGAGTATGTAAGAAATCTGTAAGAAATTACAAAAGAGTAATTGATAAATTTATCAAATAGATTTTTGTGTCCAATATCTGCAAACATTTATAATATCTAATTCTTAAAGTTCAGAATCAGAGATATGGAATCGGGATAGGTGTTATTTGAAGTAGAGCGAGATCCTAATGAAGAATCAATTGGTAATTTAGGAATTAATTTGATCAGAAAATATACCACCAGCACTTCAAGATGAGGCTAGGAGAATAAAATATCATTTTGGTCCTCAATTTTTTGAATTAAAAACGATTGGAGCTCAATTAACATTTTCTGTAGGGGATAAGATTGTCAAAAACTTTACCATAATTGAGAGACATTATTTCAGGAATATCTTATTGAGAAGCTATGAATTCCAATTTCCATTTTGCATTCCAAACTCAACAAATACATGGGAACACATTTACACAATCCCAGAGATCGCTGAAGATGTTGTAAGGATGTTGCTTTATTAAAGAAATAATTAATGATTGAAAATCCTAATGACACTAAATCAGACAGTTTTTATTTTGTAGGCGATACTTTGATTATGCATAATAAAGCTGAATACGATTACTCTCCAATAAATGAATGAGTTGATAATTATATATATATAAATAATTAAATGAAGTTATGTAATTGTTGCTATTTTTAAATTGAATATTAATAATCTAATCACTTTCTTCCAAGGGATGTTGATGAGGCTAAGGCTCTAACCTAATCCTTGAACAATTAGATGACAACATCGATGATAGCGTTTTCCTCTAAAATAGAGTTTACATCAAATTGATACCTTATCTTCTTGCAGTTTCTGAAGCATAGAATTCTCTTTTCTCTTCCAAATCGGCAGTGGCACCAGCAACGGCGTTCAATGAGTCTTTCCATAATTTGAGAGCCTTAGCTTATTGAGCAAGGACTGCTGGGAGTTGCTAAACAATAATCAAACACAATTCATACAGTTTCTAATTTTTCAACAAGACCTGTTCTTCTTTCGTGTTCAGAGTTCAACCAAGCAACTTCGGCATTGGTGTCAGATACGTATTTAGCAAGTGCGAAAGCAGCATGGATTTCTTATTCTTAGAGTGTAGCAAGGGTTGCCTCTAATTCAGCTTATAAGTCTGATAAGATGGCAAGAACTTGTTCTCCGGTTGTTCCGTCTCTCTTAACTTCAGCGAGTGATTAGAATTTTTCCATGGCATCTTATTGGAAGAGGTGACTGTAGGCAGACAATTTGTCAGCGATGGTTTCAGCCTTTTGAACTAATTCAACACCAGCATTGTTTGTGAGCCATCCAGCAACGTCTTGTGATAAGAGTTAAACAACTGCAATTGCATCAGCGTGATCAGCCAATGATTTGACAAAGAGTCCATTGGCCCAACATCTTTAGTCTTAGAGTTAAGCATTTCTTCTTTCGATTTCAGCAAGTCTTGATTCAGCCCATGCCAACCATGAATATCCATCCTAGATCTTAAGGGGAAATAGCATACTCTAATTTAGGCTTCAACATCAGTACGAACGGCACCCAATCTTTCCCATTATTATTTGTTAAGGGAAGCAACGTTTGTCAAGTCACCAATAACTTAAGAAAAGATTTCTATTGTTTAATTTATATTTTACCCTCATCTGTATTATTCTTCTTATCAGCAGCAGCTTAGACATTAACATTTTCTGTTTTCAAATCTCTCAAAAGGTTGTAAACTGATTCAACAGCATCGTTTCCTCTAGTACCAGTTTGGAGGAGGACGGCAAATTTGTTTGTGTCAATAGCGAAGACAGCAGCCACTAAGCAAAGGGCAATAAGAGTTCTCATAATTAATTTATTAATACCAAAAACGGAATATAAATTCTTCGTTTTAATAATACAATAATACAATAATCACTAATTAATTATTAATTAACTTAGATTTATCCACACTTCCTATCAAAATCATTGAATTTCATACTATCAACTAAATCCATCACAACATTCAATCTCATAAATATAAATATTTAGTATCCAACCCTAATTCTCTACCCCTGCAAGAATTAATCATTTTAAACCTTCATAAACAACACTAACTTAAAGTAAGCATATAAATATTTAAAACCATTTCGATTTTCTTAATATTTTAATTTGATTTTCTAATAATTATATTCTCCTCTTAAAACCTAATAAATTCAACTTCAAGTTATAACTTTGTAATTATTACAATTTTTGACATCCTATGAATGATTATAATTCATTCATCCATCTAATCCCAATATTCTAGGAATTACTTGGTTAAGAATTCTTTTTATTTTACTAATCATGTTAGCAATCTTTTAGTCATATTTTAATTGAATACAAGTCTCAAGATTTTAATACTCTACTTTCACAATGTTGAGTTTGGAATATAAATTAGTGTACACCTACATAGATTTATACTTAACGAAAAAATATCTCATAATTAATAAAGTTTAGCGTTAATTTTAATGTAGTTATTAAAGATAACCAAAACAAAACTGTGTTTAGTAACAATTTGGAGTTATTATAACAATACTTATTTCTTCATTATGCTTCATTATCAAACAAATTTTGAAGAAAACTTTAATATTTATTGGATTAAAATGGTTTAATGAATATTAACCACTGGATAGTTAATTGATTGGCAAAATCTGTTTTTGAATTTTATTAATAATAATGGTATTAGTCTTATATATTTAATTATTTTTAAGATTAAGTAAATTATATAATATGTTAAAACAATGCTAACTTTTAGTTAATTCTGATGATTAAAATATCAATTTCTGAACACTCCTTAAATTTCTAATGTCTTCTTCAATCCATTTATTATCATATCAATAAAATAGTTTCCAATAGTATCGTAGACCCAAGTATATTAATTTGTCTTTCTAAGTCATTGGAATGCAGCTCAATCACTAAAAATAGGGATTTATAGATATCATGAGGAAGGCAGAAAAAAGAAAGAATAGTTTCAATAACCACAATTTTTATAAAAATCAAGAGTTTATCTCGAATATATAATCTTCATATGTCTTCCTTTAAGTTATAAGTGTCTTGACAATTCAACTCACATTGGTTAAACAATATTTCACAAACTCCTTTGCCATTTTTCCTACATTACTCTAAGCTGATTCTGCAATCATCTATACAAATAATTTTTGGGCATTCATCTAAGCATGAGTGCACTACACTGAATAAATTTTTTATTTTATACTTTTGACAATTTTTATGGCAAAATGAAGGATTTCCTATACTATCACAACCACTCACACAATCTAACCAATCCATAGTGCAGTCTCTCTTACATTCTTCATAAGTCATTTGCTCTTTTGTTAATAAGAAGTACAAGCTTAGTATTATATATAGTCTCATAAATTAAATAAAACAATTATTAGGATCATATATTAATCAAATTCAATTGGTCTTTTATCATTTAATTAATGTAAATTGCATCGTTATTTCATACAGTTATTTTGAAAATAATTTATTGCTATTTGTTTGTTAACTAAAATGTGATTAAATCGAGAATTTAAATAAAATTCAGATCATGATGAATTAAATAATTCAAATTCAATTAATAATAAATTTTAGGATACTCATGTTTATATTAATAGATAAAGAAGATTAATAAAGACTTTTTATTAATTTATCAGATTATGAATAAATTTGAAGCAAAATCATTTGTCATTTTTTAGAATAAAACATATTGACTATTACACCAATTATTCCTAAGAATAATAAAAAGAGTGTGATATCTAAACAAAATTTGTTTGGTTATCTAAATTTTATGAGAAGTTCTTTTAATTATTTATTGGAGTGCTATAATGTTTTATTGGTTTTATCAACCTGTTTATCCGTTTGTTTGATTTGAACTTTTGTTTAATCAATTTTCTAATGAAAACATTTATATAATAATAATTACCTGTCCTTAAACTTGTACTTTATGATTCAATTAGCCCATTCCATCAATAATTACATCTAATTTTCCATCTATTATTTCATCGTTTTTAGCAAATCGATCCAAAGCTTCCTATTCGTCTTTTGTAATTTGATAAACAACTTCTCTATTTGGTTTGTTTTTGTAAAGCTCTAAATAGATTATAATTCATATTTAAATTACATTATTATAAATCTTTTAGAAGTAATGGTTTTTCGTTTTCTGTGTCTTCTGCACGCTCCCCTTATTCTCTTAATTTTAAATTCTCAACATTCTGTTTATATTTTTGTAAAATCTTAGCTCTAAGTTCGATTTCTTGAGGTGAATATTGCTTTACTTTTCTGCTCATCCTTTCTAGAGATTCACCCATTTGCTTGATCATTCTATCAACTTCATGAATTTCATCTCTTATTTACACTCCTATTCAACAATATATTCAAACTATTTACCCATAGCAATTTAATCTCTATCATTCCCATACTTAGCCATTTTTTCGTCTCTTTAATCTTATAGTTTGCTAATTTGAAATATCTTAGCAACTAACAAATCTTTAATAACATCAAATTCTCTTGACTTTTAGACATTTTTGGCTTTTTGATAATACAATTATATATACTGGCTTCTGCATTCCCTCCTAATTGTTTTTCTATGCTATAACATTTTTATATCAAGTGGTTGAGTTCGTTTATATTCATTTTTATTTAATTTGTAATAATAATAGATTATATCCCCTTTTAATAATGATGCCTTTTAATTTCTGGTGTTGAAATTTTAAAAAAATAGAAAACAAAATATAAAATATGTCATTATTTGTTTCTTTTATCATACCATCTTGGAATTAATTTATTAACCAATTATTAATTATTTTGCAACTCTTCCTTTGTAAAATCAAATAAATTAGGAATTTTTATGTTTTTCTCATAAATTTTTAACATGTTCTCATCTCTGAAGTCATCAAAATAACTATGTGCCAATGCTTAGATTGCTGATAATCTTGTTTTAGGACAATATGTTAAAATTTTACTTACTAAATCAACTGCAAGAGGATCTATTTGATTTACAAACACATTTGCCCAATCTTTCTTTCTGATTTGAACTATATTATATTATTTGATATCATATTCCTTATTCATTGATATAACCTCCTCCTTACTTGGAGATCCTAGAACCTTAATAATTTCA
Organism: Paramecium tetraurelia; assembly: GCF_000165425.1. Taxonomy (NCBI): domain Eukaryota; phylum Ciliophora; class Oligohymenophorea; order Peniculida; family Parameciidae; genus Paramecium; species Paramecium tetraurelia. Next base: position 266,330 of record NW_001799355.1, on the reverse strand, counting down.
ACCAATTAATCAACAGCTGATGTACCTAAAAATAACGGTAATCCATTAAACATTTCTGCTATTACGCAACCTACAGACCACATGTCTACTTGAGAGCTATAATTGGTGGCTCCAAATAGTAATTCAGGAGCTCTATAACTTCTTGAACAAATATAAGAGATATTTTATTCCAACGAACTTAATTTTTTGGCACTTCCAAAATCACATAATTTAAGAATGTTAGACTCAGGGTTTATTAATACATTATCAGGTTTGATATCTCGATGACAGACTCCCTTGTTATGTAAATAAGCAAGACCACGAAGGATTTGATAAGAGTAGAGTTTAGCTTATATTTATGGAATCAATTGTTATTATTTAAGGAACTTAGTATTATAGGAATGTATTGTTTCAGGTTGGTAATCCATTATGACATTCAAATACTACTCATCAGAGGAGTCACCATATGAGAAATAAGCATGTTTAGTTTCAACAATATTAGGATGATTTAATTCTTGCATAATTTGAATCTCTCTATTTTTATATCTTTTGTCTTAGATTACTTTTTTTACTGCCACTATTTCTCCAGTTTCATTTGCTTTTGCTTTGTACACAACTCCAAAGGATCCTTGGCCAATTACTTAAAGGTTTGTATAAGTATAAAGAGAGTAATCAATTGGAAGATGTCCATTGAGTATTGGTGATTTACTTTGCCATTTTTGATTTCTTAATGGAGTCTTTTATTTGTCTTAAACATTTCTGCATTTCAGAACTCCCTACTATACTTCAAGTTCATCTCCATCTCCTGCTTCGGTCTGCATTCTTCTATTGGCCTCACCTAATGGAACATATTTATTTTAAGAGTTTTTAGCATAACAAGACATTCAACTGTAATATTATAAATTTAATTATAATTAACTTTTTAACAAATTTATAAATTTTTAGTGAATTTTATGTTCAAAGAGATTTATTAATAAAATTGGTTATAACATTAGTACCCATTTGAGTTTAGTAATTTAGTAAATAACGTCAGATTTAAACGATATTAAAACATAGTATGAATGTGAGATTAAATATTTTGGGAGTCTCTTTAACAATAGTTTACTAGAGTTCCCTGAGTATAAAAATGGAAATTAAGTGAATGGTCAAATAGATTAATATTAGAGAAGGATGAATTAGAATGGTAGTATTGAATTGCAATTTTAATAATAAAAGAACCATGTGGTCGAGGAATATTAATTTAAGAGAATAAAGTCAAATGCAATTATGAGAAGCAAAATGAAATAATCGATTGTTAATTGTTAATAGAAGTAGGATAAGAATTGAGAGAAGATGATTAGCGCAGTTTCTGTTTATTTTAGAGTTAAAAACAATGATAAGGTAAGGTATTAACTACTAAGGAGGGAACTAAGCAATGATAGTTTTAAATATTATAAAAATAGATATGAAAGAGAATTAAATAAATAGAGCTTATGGAAAGGAAAGAATTTTATGAGGAATTTGAATTTATTAGAGTTAAGAGTTTAGGTTGAAACTTTTATAAAGGGAAATTTGGATAATGAAAATATGCAAGGCTTTATGGTTTATGTTAAGGAAATTGTATTGTTGGTTTTTGGTTAGAAAGAGGGGATTATTGCAGAGTAAAAGATGTAAAGAAAGATGGAAAATAATAGAGTTGGGATCAAAATTTTTGATGATAAATTTAGATAAGTAGGAGTATGGAGATAGAAAATAATTATATTTTATGTTCTTATTCGGAATATAATTGTATGAATATGAAGAACACTAAGAAAATTGAATAATAATGTGATTATATGTTTAATTAATATGAAATGAAAAATTCGTTTTTGCCTTTTTTTAGCAAAATAATCCTTAGAAGGAATTCATTATTAATTACAATAAATGTTCAAAGTTGCCGTGTGTGCATTGTTAGTACTAGCCTCAACAGCCATAAACGTCTAATCCTCAATTTGGACAAGCAAAGACCAAAAAGCATTTGCTTAGATCCACCAATCTGGTTGGGGTAAATTCATCTTGAACTTTGCTGAACTCCATTTAACAACAGGAGGTATTCTTTCTGAGCTCAACTCTGAGATTGAGAAGCTTGTACTTATTGAGAGTTAATATGTTTATAGATTGGTGAAATGGAAGAGGAATTGGCCGGAGTTCATCATGAATTCAACAGAAGAACAGATGTCCACAACAGAGAAGTCGCCAGACTCGAATAAGAAATCTAAGATAAGGAAAGAGGTACTTTATCGGTTTTACTATTTCCTTAGAATTGTTCAATGCTCACGATTTCTATGACAACGTCCTCATCCCATAAGGAGAAAGATTTGCTGCCTAACTTGAATAATTATAAGAAAACATTGCTCATAACAGATAAACCCTTGAATAAGCAACAGTCTAAAGAGCCAATGATCACGAAACATTCGAATCTGAAGTTGTCGAACACAACGATGCTATTTCTGCTATTGACGAATGCTTATAATTGTTGAGCACAATTGCAGCACCATCTCTTGCTGAAGTCAAGAAGGTCTAAAAGAATTTGGCTAAAATCTAAAACTCATTGAAAAAGCACAACTAATTCCAAATCTTTGTTAAAGTCTTATTGGAAATCACAGTCGATTCCAACTTTGCTGACTAAGGTGCTCTTAGAGATGTAATTCTAACCTAATATCCTATAGATAGTTGTCGCCTTCAATAACTTGAGAGTTGAATTGGTTGATTCACTCAATTAAATCACTGCTGATGAAGCTGAATAAGTTGCTGACTATAATGCTTAAGTCATTGCATTGAACTAAGAACACGCTGAATTCTAAAGAGCTGTTGTTGTTAAGAATGCTGAAATCGAAGCCAACACAAGTATTCATTTCAATCTAACTACTCATAGCCAAATAAGAATAAACTCTTGACTTAATTGATGAACTTGATGAAGATTTGGCCACCCTCAATGGATAATTGTAAGCTGAAAATGATGACTATGCCTTCGCCACTGATGTCTACAATGCAACTGTTGCTGAATACAACAAAGAGATTAATGCTGCCAAATAAGCATTAGATTTGCTCAACCAACCAAGATTCCAAGAGTATGTTAAATCATAACTCAAAGGAGCATGATCTATTCCAAATATATCAAAAGCATATAAATTATTTTTAATTAATAATTTATTTCTCTATTTATTAAAATTCACCTATGCAAAATAAATGTTGCTGTCTACCCACTGAAAAGGCATTCCTCTTAATTGTATACTTGGACATTAGCAGGATCATCTGGGGTTCTTTAATATAACATTATTTAGGAACTATTACATGTGCATTCATGTTTCAAAGGGAATACTTCGTTGTCTCTTGTAATTACAATTTTGGATATCATTCTCATTGTTTTTCAATCATCTCTAGCACTTTATATCAATATGAGAGCACTTAAATAAAATAACAAAAAGCCCATATATATCTATAGGAAATTGAAATTGCTCTTTGTGATTTGCAATACTTTTGATAGATTGGTTGCCCCTATAATAAATTGCACCCTTATCTTCAAAGATGTAATAACCCTAATATTTAGGATTAAAAAGAAGCAAGATCAGATTATTGTGTAGTTGATGTCTTTGTCGCTATAATAATCACAGCCATCATATGGAATTTTATCGAGTATTATTTCTATACCATAGTCAAGGATTTTGTGTTGATACTTCAACGTTCTAGTACTTCCTAACTATATTTTAGATAATAGATCTTAGCGTTATTCAAAAGATAAGTCCTTAAAGAAAGGCGACTCTAGTAATTTGGCAATTATGTATGAAGTTACAGGCATGAGACCAGTAATAAAAAGAAGAGGATAACAAGTTATTGATGCAGATAAAATTGAATAAGGACATCTTAAATCAAGTCAAGAGGCGTAGAGAATATATGCATTGCCTATCCAATAGAATCGGAGTAAAAGTTCATTCATTAATTTTTAAATAGATTTTTAAATTTTAGGATCATCATCTGGCCTAGTAGAAATTGATTTAATATAATGATTACATAAAATAATTCTATATTTATTTAATAAAATGGACTTGAGTAGAGAACCCTTATCAATCAAGCTGGTAGTCATTGGGGATGGTAGTGTTGGCAAGACCTGCATTTTGCTAAGGTAAACTTTATAAAAAATTCAAGTTACACTACGGATAAATTTCCAACTGAGTATGTTCCCACTGTTTTTGAGAATTACATCACATCTGTTTCTCTTGATGGAAAACAAATTAATTTAAGTCTTTGGGATACTGCTGGCTAGGAAACTTATGATAAACTTAGAACCTTATCTTATTCATAGGCCGATGTCTTCTTAATAGTATTCTCTGTAGTGGATAAATCATCATTTGATAATGCGAAAAATAAGTGGTACCCAGAATTAAGGCCAAGGAGATTTAAAGAATATACCAAAACTTGTAGTGGGCAATAAGATAGATTGTAGAAATGAAATATCCTAAAAGCATGTAAAATTTGAAGAAGTATAATCTCTATAGATATCTAATAGGCTTCTGAGGAATTTAAATCCTAAAATTTAGTTTACAAAGAATGCTCAGCTTTGACCTAGGAAGGTTTAAAGGAGTTATTTGAAGAGGCTATAAAATAGGGATATGAACATAAATAAAAGAATCCATAAACTTTGAAAAATTAGAACTAAAAGGATCGAGTCGAAGATAAATAAGAAAACTGTTGCTGCAACGCTTTTTGAAATAGACTATTTTATAGTTTATTATCAATTAATATTCAATATTCCTATCATATGGTGTACTAATACCAATTCTCCAATGTATTAAACACTAAAATGAAACATTATTGATACTTATTTTTAGCTAAATTTTTTTTATATTCCAATTCTTTTTTATTTGGATCCTTAAAAAACTCATTTTCTCTATTTTCTGCCTCCTGATAAAATCTTGTCAATTGATCTTTGTAACTTTTTAGTTATTGTTCATAATTATCAAATTCTGGGATGTTTACCAAATTTATTATTTATCAAAAATAAGCAGCATAAATATTGTGATAAGTTTCTAAAAGTTCTTTTGGAGGTAGAATTGTATATGGTTTATAATAGCACTTTTTAGGATCAAAAATACGCTTACATAAAATATCATAGCATTTTTTGCATTCTTTTTGAATTCTCCAATTTTTATGGTAAAGTCTGAGTGAGTAAATTCTATTCCTTTGCCTCTGACATCTTTCTTAGACTTTTTGGTAAATACTGATGCGCTGTCTAGAATTCTCAATAATTCATTCGAAGACTTAATAATGCATAATCCATTTCCTTATTTGCCGCTTTCATCTTAAACAAGTTTAATTTATTAATCAAAAACAAAAAATTGGTTATCTCCTTCACATATTTAAATGACATTTTGCAAATTTTCCTGGTTTTTATTGTATTATTATTATAATTGCAAAACTAAGATTTTTTGATCTCTTACTTTATTGATTGGTGGATTCTAAAATATCGACTCTAAAATTCCATTTCTTTTCATTTTAAATGACGGAATGCAATTAAAGGTTGGATATGAATTAAACATACTGATTTGACTCAAAGTAAAAAACACAGGACATAATAATAATTAAATTAATTATTAAATTCCGAAGTATTTAATTGAATGATGTTCACCATAAGTAACACAAAATTCATATAAAAATTCTATAATATAATTTGTATAGTTTGGACTAGGACAATTAATAAATAAGGATATAGTAGACAAGATTGTATTCCATAAAGAATTAAAGGTAATAATTAAAGATTCTATATAGATTAGACGTTAAAATTGAAATCAAGGAAGGAAATTCAAAATGTTATTCTTATAAATAATATATTGAGTAATATAAAAGATTTCAATATGCAACTCATTTCCATATATCAATATTTAATAAATGAAATAAATTCTCATTTTCGTATTCAGTCTATATCAAGTTTTGTGTTAAGATGAACTACTCGCTGTCTAGGCCATTTGGAGACATGGAGCAAGAAATCCTTATTATTGCAACTACGAATGCGATCCAAATGTAGCAAAAGGAGATGGTGCATTATTAACACCAACTGGAATGAGACAATAATATGTATTGGGAAAATGGATTAGATAAAGATACATCACAGGTACTACTCCACTATTATCACCAAATTTTAATGAAAATGAGATCTACATAGAAAGCTCTGATGTCAATAGGTAATCATAGATCCCTCATTTCTTAGGACTCTGTAAAGTGCCTACAGTAATTTATAAGGAATGTATCCAAATGGACCAACTGTGCCTCATTTCGTTGATGAAAATGTTTCATTACTTTTACCACCCAATAAAGGATCTGTCACTCCTCCAGGTATTGGAGATGATGCTTTACCCAAAAAAATCTAATTGATACCGATCCATACCAAACAAAGAGAGATGGACTACGCTGTTGCCATAGCGTGTCCAAAAGGTGCTGATATGGTTGCTTAAAATAAAAAAACAGCGCTATATAAATAGGTGAATGACGCTACTGCACAATTATACAAAGACTTTAATGAATAATTAAAATTAACTGGAGATAAACAGGTAAATGATTTCGTTGTCCTTTCTAATTACAGAGACACTTTCATTTGTAATAGATACAACGGAGAAAAAATGCCTGAGGATTTGAAAACTGAAACATTAAAAAAAATTGATGATATTTCCAATTTAGCATTTAGTCTTGAAAAATTCTAAACACCAGAGTAACTCTTTCTAATTATTTTATTTTAGATAAGTCAAACTTTTTTCAACTCCTTATTTCAAATAAGTTATTGATCATTTTGATAGCTTCTTGAATGGAAGTTCCCATTTTAAATATTATGGTTCCTCATCTCATGATTCAACTCTTTTGGCCTTATTATCTGGTCTTAATTTGACTAGTGCTCAATGTTAAGCTGAAATTTATCTCAACAAAAATATCACTTACAAAAATTGCATAACATAAGTATAATATTTCATTGATTACTTTAGTATGTTGAGTTTGCTTCCAATATCATTTTTGAACTTTACAATAATAAAATCACAGGACCATATGTTAAAGTATTATATAACGGTGAATATATGCCACTTTGTTCAGATGAAGGTAAGACTTGCAAATATTCAACTTTACATCATCTTTTTATGTCTCAATAGGTTGATTATAAAAAGGAATGTGGAATAGCTGGAGATATGGAAATCCCTGTATAATTAATTTCTATAATTAGATTGAAGAGGAAACCCCTGGTTGGGCAATTGCGTTTTTCATAATTGTTATCCTATTACTTCTTGGTGGTTTAGCCATGGTCATAATTATTAAAAGGAAAGTAGAAGATGCAGAATGAGAATTTAAACATTTATAAATAAGATTATATCAAGCAATTTTTTCATTAATCATTACTCTTTTGAATTGTCTTTAGAATTATTCATCATAAAATAATGTTCCTAAAGGCATCAAATATATGAACTTCTTTAACAAATCTATTCTGCTTTATTCAATTTTAAATGAACAATTTAAATAGTAGATTGTCACGACTTCAAATATGATAAAAACAGATACAAAAATCTAAAAATATAACTTATTATTTTACAAATATTTGAAATTGCATATCTATTGTTAATGTAGTGAATTCTTCTTTTAGGGAAGTAGTAAGTTACAGTAAAACATCAGATACTAAAGAAGCACCTTCTAACTCTAATTATTGATAAGCCTATCTAGTATCAAAATGAGTAGTATCATATTCAGTTTTTACACTGTTAATCATGTAATTTAAAGAATTAATTAACCCTTTCGTCAGAACACCTTACATTACGTAATTACAAATAGACTCTGCTTTGGTTTTGTATTTCTAAATATATTAAATATTCCTTACATCACTCAAATTATCACAGACTGAATCTTAGGTTAATATATTTACTATTTTTTCTGTTGAATCTCCAAATAAGAAATTCAGATCATTTATATTTACTAAACTTGAAGCGATTTATTACAAGGATGTTAAACTGCTTTAAATGTGATCTTAAAATTATTAAATTTCTGTTTTATTTAAAAATGTAAAAGTAGATTTGAAATATAATGCTTCCTTCCAAGCATAAATTATTAATACATTCACACTTGTATCGGATATTTTAGAATAATATAGGGCTGTTTGTTTATAATTATCCAAATAATTTCTTATAATAATGTAAAATAATAGACTTAATCCAAAAAATATTAAATAATGGAAACTAATTAAGAATAGCTATTTCTTCATTTGTAAAGATACTTATCTCTTTTAATTTATTTATCTTTATTTAAAATTTTATTACCGCGTTTTTAAAGATTTATCAATTCCATCTAAATCTAATTTATATCCATAAATCATATGTCTATTATTTAATATTTGTAACTAAAATTATTTCAACATCATTATATCCTATTCATTTTAGTGAAGATCTTAATTTCTTATCAGCGTTAGAATCTTATTTTTAAATTATCTTATTTAACCTTTGTGATAGACCTTAACAATTACTATTAAAAATGTTAACACATCAAAAATTATAAGATATATTTAAATATCCTTTAAATTTGAATCGCATAATGTAAACGTGGATTCTAAAGTGTAATTTTACAACTCCAAAAATTTATTGAATAATACTATATAATTTTTATAGGAATAATAAAAGTAGGGGCCATCTATGACTATTGACTTAACTGTGTATGCCAATTTATAATCGTATTAATAATTTAATAACAAATGAATGGCCTCCCGAAATGTTATATTGTATTCCTTCCCAATGTTTGTTTTTTCATATAATGTTATAATTTAATAATTCTCTTACAAAAAGGGCTAAAACTCAGGAATATCTAACACTTTGGTAATACTAATTTTTAAGTCGTCATAACCTGAAAGTAAATTTGAATTTGGGAACTTTATCAAATAGTAGTATTCATTTTGTGTAACAACCTTTGCTTATAAAAGTGTATTATAAGTTATTATAGTATATCTTGTTAATAAAAATGATTCAATTGGCTAATAAACTTCATTTTTAATGGATAGTAAATTCATTTGAGAAATATACTCTTTAATTTAATAAGTAGCAACAATCACTTTGATTGAAAATGTTAGAATTAATATTATATATATTAAATAGAAAATATTGAAGGCAATTAAATTTTTAGATCTATTTGTTGAGTTAATAATAGTGGAATATTGAGTAAATTTTTTATAAAAGGGAGATTTTTTAATTTTAGCAATACTAGATAGATTAGAAGAATCTTCATTTTATTCAATCTATGCTTATTGTTTCTATTTATTAAATATTGAAGTTTCAGTGAATTTCTTATCATAGTTTTAATCGTATTCTTAATGATTTTGTATTAATTCTAACTATGCTTCCTATCTATCAGTATTTAAAATTAATTATTTTTGGTTAAACTCGTCTAAATCAGGTATATTAATTTCAATTTCCTCATCCATCTCACAAAAGTGTTCTGAATTTTAGGTCATTTTAAATTAACTATATGAATTGGCTCTATCTAATTTTAGGTTATCCACTTTCAATATATAATAAAATTAGTTATCAACAAAAACTCTTTGAATTATAGTTAAATGGCAAGAATAAAAAGAAATCTATTCAAAATCATCAAAATTATAGTGAGTTTTAGATTTTGTTTTAGAATCCTATTCATCCTAATAATTAAAGAAATTGATAGGACAATTCTTTATATCAAAGAGTTTCTCATCAATATATCTTTTGAATCCAGGAATCACTTTAGTTATATGTAGACCTATAATGAAGTCTATTTGGTTTTCTTAAATATTAAAGCCGTTTGAAAAAAGATAAAGACTGATTTCTTGTAATCGTAAGTTAGAATCGACTAGCATCAATTATTTATCACACTAAGGTGAACGATAAACTGTAATTATCTCAATATTTTGAGTATTTTTATAATTTAAATCCATGCAAATGTCTATAGGTTAAAATATACCTTTCCCTTATCTAAATGAAAGTTTCATCGATAGCCTAAAAATATTTATTCTATCCTTCTTACAGAAATTTTTCTATTAATAACTAATGGAAGGTCTTTAATGATTGAGGAATCAATTGATGCAATTGATTTCCCTCTTTTAAAGTGAAGTTCTCATTCTGACTTGCTGAATGATATTTTATCTAAATGTTTTGAAGGTCATGAATTTCAAAAATCACAAAATTGAAGGATTAATTAAAAAAATTAACCATTTCTGACTAATGATGTTTAAGGATAATATCTTCATCTAATGCAATCGTTTAACTAAAATAGTAAGCATCAAGAAAGTTGTTTAAAACTTAAACTTAGTATGTCATCAGTATACTTTAATTCTATATTGCTATTCATTAATAACAAGATATTACTTGGGAATAAATCATAGTTTGATTTCAACTTAGTTAGCAAGTGCTCTTACTCTGTCAAAATTTAATAAACTTTATTACTAAATACTTATTCAGATATCTTCTCCTTTTAGTTAAAACTCAGGAATTCTAATTTCTATTGTAGAACATCCTTAAAAATACTTTACACATCTATATTATTAGAATTAATAATAGTAAGCTGTTTAATAGCTTAAGATATAGTTTAATTATTTAATCTTAGCTATGAAGATTATTAGATCATTTTATTTTGCATATTTGCAATAATCTTATCTTCTAAAATTTCAAAATAGATTTTATATAATGAATTCAATTCAGCTCTTATAACTAGTTTAAATGTTTTTGAGACTATTTTGGAAGGGCTATTTTATGTATATCGAAATAACTATTCTATAATTTATTACGCTTCAACATAGAGACTCAAAACAATCAAGTTTTAAATATAATTGATGTATATCTATAACAATTTAAAAGGATTCTTTATCTCTTCTGAAAGACATTCTAAACGCCTAAGAATCATCTATTGTATAAATTGTTAAATAATTTCAATAGATTACTTACTTAATTCCTTTTCTCTTATAGAATATAATTTTTCACTTTTATTTGAATTTTTTTCAACAAATTAATATAAAAATAAATGATTTTTTATATTATCCAAACTTAGTCCATCTAGGATCATGCATGATATATATTTTAATTCGTTAATTGACAATTATTCAAAATTTTTGTAAACCATAAATTAGTGCAGTTCAACCTTAAGAGATTTCTTAATCACATAGATTTGTAAAGGGAACAAATATATCCAATCTCGAGTAAAGAAGTCAGGAAATATGGAATTGAGAATTCCCATCATTCCCAATAGTATTCCAAAACTACTGAAAGAGATTATCAAATTTTAATAGTTACTTTTCATATGGATTTAATTGTACTAAATCTAGAGAAGTTTATGGAGAAAACTTAATATAATGAGGATTGATTAAATTATTATTGCACCTTACTTGTTTTCTAACAATACATAGCAAATAATTTAGAGGAATTTAAGAAATAAATTTATTACACTAGTATAAGATTAATTAATTGTTAAGTATTGTAATGATGGTATAAATTTAATACTTCTATTTATCAATTACCATTATCCATATAAAATTATTGTTTCTTCGAAAATCAAAAATACTCCCATACATATTAAATACAGTTGTGGTTGTTTCTATTTCAGCACAATCAGTAAACTCATCTCTATTATGTTATTACCTATGTAAACCTTATTCACAAACAAAAATATGGCATTTATTTATACTATCAACCTTGTAATTTTTGAATTTAATTGGAGGTGATAAATTTCATTTATAATATTCTTTTATTCTGATTTATTAACAATTACACAACTATATATCCAAATCACTATTAGTATTTAAATAAATAGAAACATAGCAATAAAGAACGTTGAATTATCGTCTTAAGTAAAAATGAATATGTGGGGTCTAGTAAAAAATAAAACGATTTTAAAAGAATTTTCAATAGAAAATGTAGGCTATTCTAAATAACTAATAATTTAAAGTTGTGCTATAAATCCAAAAATTAGTTAAATAAGTGTTGGTATTTCAGTGCTAAACTATTAAAAAACTAAAGTTGTTTTGATGACATTATTTAGTAAACTACATCGTCTAGTCATTAGTTAAAGTTTATTATTTAAATAATAGTTATAGTATTTAAGAAATAATACTTAATCAATATTTCCAACATAAATTAATTATAATAAAAAAATAGGTATCTATTTATGACCTTAAACTCTTATGTGATCACAAGAATTTATTAATTTTTAATACATATATTAATTTCAATTAAAGATTTTAGTCTGCATATCTTTCAAAATATTATATCATAACAGTTATCAAATAATGTTTAAGAATTATCTACTAATTTTTGTTAATGTCTACATCCATCCTTCACAATTTAAAGAATATTTAATGTCATTTAGTTGAATCTGCTGAATTTTAACAAATTATTAGATATTTCTAAGAGTTTTTGTTTTGTCTTTAAACTCTTGAGAATTCCAGAAATGGCCAAATCTAAATCTCGTAATCCTTTCAAAAGGTTGATGATGTAATCAAATAAATTAATCTGATTGATCGTTTTTATAATTTACTTCCTCATTATGCTTCTTTTCATATCATTAAATCTCTGTTGAAATATGGTTATTAACCATAAATATTTGTGATTCATAAAATAATTTTAAGAAATCATGCTTTTAAAATATATATCTTTGGAAATTTCTATTTAATAGAAAATGTAGAGGATTTTATTCCTTCATTCAACCAAACAAACTATCATTTTTTCTTTTGGTTTTTTTATATATATTTTATATTTATGGGTATATCAAATTTCTTATAAATAATATTAATGATCCAAAAAGGTACCTAATATACTAAAAGAATTCATACTTATTAGAAGTCTAGGAATTTCTTCATTTCTAAGAATTCATTTTCATGATATATTTCAACCAATTATCCAATATTCTTAAATTAAAGTTTATGTTCGCGATTCCTACATCAATAAGAGTGAGTATTGTGAACATTAATGAAGTATTATGACATATATCCATTCAACATTAGGTCTGAATCATAATAATTTATACTGGTTTTGAGCAGTTTTGAATATCAAACAACTAATAATATATGAAGCTAAATAAAATAATATTATCCAAGATTTGTCATAAACAGTCTTGTGTTATTATTGCTTGAATTACCAATTCTTATTAGAAATCTTCGAATTTATAATTAACAAGAAATTTAAATTCATCATGAAATAAATTAGTTTATTATTTATTTCTATGAATATTTATACATATTTCAATATTAAATGAGTTTTTGTTTATTTTCAAACTATGTTAATATTATATACAATAAATACTTAAGATCAAATAAGAAGAGTTCTATATCACAATATGAGTTAAGTTTATAAAGAATCGAATGAAAGTAAACATTTTAAACTCTCATATAGAATGCATCTGAAAGTGGTTTAATTTTTAAATTAAAATTATAAAGATTTTAATTGATGAAGAGTGAATAATAGTAGAAAGGAGTCACAAAAACAGTGAAGAAAGTTAAAGTGAACAAAAAGGCACCAGTGAGGTATATTGAAATATATGAGGAAGATTGTGGGTTAAGGCTGTATTTACAGGTTTTAGAAGATCTAAGGTTCAATAAAATGAAAAACAAGCTTTATTAAAAATCCAACATGTTGATGATGTGTCATCAAGCAGATTCTATTGGGGCAAGAGAGTTGCTTATATATATAAGGCTCACTCTCTTAAGAACAATACAAAATTTAGAGTAATGAATTTGAGTTAATATGAAGACTATTTGGGGTAGAGTCAGTAGATCTCATGGATCAAATGGAATAGTGATTGCTAGATTCAATAGAAATCTTCCACCAAGAGCAATAGGATCAACTTTAAGAGTATTCTTGTATCCAAATAGGGCTTGAGTTATATAAAAAGAGAATATATATAAATGTATATTAATTTCCAGAAATTAAATAAAAGAAATTAATTTTTTTAATATGAGTCAAGCACCATAGGCAGGATAATAATAAGCACAGAAGTCGAATACATTCAACAAATCAGAAAAAACAAAGGACATTCGATTGACTAATATCCAAGCAGCCAAAGGTATCGTGAATGTAGAGTAATAATTAGCTGTGTCAGATGCAGTAAGAACAAGCTTGGGACCAAGAGGAATGGACAAGATGATATAAGACGCCAAGGGTTAAGTCTTGATTACAAATGATGGTGCTACAATCTTAAAACAAATGGATTTGGTTCATCCTACAGCTAAGATGGTATGAATTAATAATTAATTATTCAAAGTTGGTCGAGATTTCAAATGCCCAAGATGTTGAAGCAGGTGATGGCACAACTTCAGTTGTAGTTTTTGCAGGTGCTTTATTGAAATCATGCGAGGTACTATTGGAAAAGGGAATCCATCCAACAACAATTTCGGAGGGATTTTAATTTGCATTGGAGTATGCTCTTACAGCATTGGACGAATTGAAAAAGCCAGTAGATTTAGAGAATAAATAATAATTAATTGAGTGTGTCTAAACAGCACTTTCATCAAAAGTTGTTTCATCAAACAGTGCTTAATTGGCTCCATTGGCAGTAGATGCTGTCTTAAGAATTGTCGATCCTCAAAAGCCAAATAATGTTGATTTGAAAGATATCAAGATAGTGAAGAAATTAGGAGGAACAATAGATGATACAGAGTTAGTTGAAGGCATAGTCTTTTCAAATTAAAAGGCAAGTTAAGCTGCAGGAGGTCCATAATAAATTAAGGATGCTAAAGTTGCTTTATTATAATTCTGTCTATCTGCTCCTAAGACTGATGTTGAAAACTCTATAGCCATTAAGGATTACACTGAAATGGACAAAATCTTAAAGGAAGAAAGAAAATATATTATTGATTTAGTCAAGAAGATAGTTGCTTCAGGCGCCAATGTGTTATTGATCTAAAAAAGTATTTTGAGAGATGCAGTTAATGATTTGTCATTACACTTTTTGGCCAAGAAAGGCATCATGGTTGTTAAGGATATTGAAAGAGATGATGTTGAATTTATTTCTAAAGTAATTTATATTTTATATTTGTATAGACCTTATGTTTGGTTCCAGTTGCTCATATTGATTAATTGACTCCAGAAAAACTAGGTACTGCTGGATTAGTAGAAACCGTTCATTTGAATGATGAAAGCAAAGTATTGAGAATCACTAAAGTCCCTGCTCAATCTAAGGCCTTGACTATTTTGGTTAGAGGATCAAATCAATTAGTCTTAGATGAGGCTGACAGAAGCATTCATGATGCATTATGTGTTGTTAGAAGTTTAGTAAAGAGCAAGGGATTGATTCCAGGAGGAGGAGCACCAGAAATTCATTTATCTTTACGATTAA